>VWZP01002136.1:43389-156542 GCA_013396995.1 Dicaeum eximium | reverse complement strand
AAAAAAAAAACCAACCCAAAAAACCAACCAACCAAACAACGAAAAACCACGCACACATAAAAAAACCCCAAACCCTTCTCAAACAAAAAAACCCCAAACCCTTCTCAAATAGCACCATGGGCACAGTACTTAGTTTTCTCTCACTTTAACCAAAAGTAAAATTAATTGTAATTGATTGCTGGTTATTCTTGTTATTTCTCTGCTGTGGGAGTAATCTCTTGTGCAACCAGTCCAAACAAAAAGTAACCAAGACCCAAACCCTGTAACTGCAATGTGAGATAAGAGTGGGAGGGTACTACAGGGTGGGCAGTAAGCAGTCTGCTAATGAGGTCAATGCAATTAGCACAATAAATTCTGGCCAAATCATAGTAGGTGCTTGTGTCAAGAAGTTTAATGCATTTTTTCCTTTCATGTGAAAAAACTGTGGCAAGTGCCTAAGTGGAAACATGGCTTTATTTTGATTTTTATCTGAAAGTGTTTGTTTTTTCTTCACTCTAAGTAAATAATCTCTAATTACAATGTACTTGTGTGTACTCTCCTTGCTGCTTTCTATTAGTGTATTTTTTAAATCACTGAGATGCCTGGAAATAATTTGAATAAAACATCCAGGATGTTCTCATAGGCATAAATATTATGTGGGAACGAGGCTGCTAAATCTTTTTTATCCACTAAATTTGAAACATATATATAGATTATATTCTGAGACAGAACATAATTTAAGGGGGATGTAACAACTCTCATTACATTCCTATTAGTCAGTAACATAAACCACTTTCCAACTGCAGAAGACTTCACAAGAACAGGCTGTGGTGTATTGTATGCATGAGATATTATTCGTGGTAGTGATTAATTCCTGTAGTTTCAGAGATATTTGGAATATGTACCTGACCTGTGCTGCCTCCAGTGTTACAGGCACCCACTTTTCTTGCTTTTCTTTCCTCATAACACTATAACAAATTCAAATTGTCACTCTTTCTTTGGGTGACAGAGCTGTCCTCTGACAGCTACAGGTGTAATTGTTGCTGGTGAGAACAGGCCACTCAAAAACAGAGCGTGTTTATTATGACAAAACTGATTTTTTTTTTCTTTTTAATTGTAAGTTTTAGTGGGCTGCAAGAGAGAAGGGAAGAAGAATGTTTTTGAATGAGATTAGCTGAGTTATTGAGGCTGCTTCATCCCAGGTGAAATGACTTTTTAAGAAAGAAATTCTTCCAGCTTCATTCTAGAAATTCTTCCAGCTTTATTCTACTACACTGAGTGTTTCATATGTTGCAACCTTTGTCAAATTTTTACCAGGGCTTTCACAGTGTTTCTTCTACTGATATCAGTGGAGTTTGCCTTCCAGTTATTCTCTTCTTTTTGCCAAATTTGACTAATTTTGAGGTGTGTTGTAAACCCTGAAAGGATAATTTCATTATCTAAATGCATATGGTAATAAAATACTCAGACATCCCCTCTGTAATGCAGCTCAGTAGCAGAGAGGTTTTGTTGGCCTGGAGAGGGATTGGAAGAAGTGGGTTCATGATCCAGATTCTTTGTGTCTCTGTTTATCCATTTTGCACTCTACAGTTATCATTTTCTTAAATCTACACAGCAGAAGCGACTAGGGACAGGAACATGGGACTTCTCCCCTCCTGAAAGGATTTATTTCATACTAACAGCACTTACACATAATACACTCTGTGGAGAAGAAATTTGGGTTCAGAAACTTGGTGGGAGTTTAGCTTGTTGCTCCCAAAGGGCCAAGATTTTGTTCTGTCTCTTATGCTTTAATTTAGTGTAAACAACAAAAGCATTCCCACTTACATATGTTGGGAGATCTAAATCATTGCAAGGCAGTGCAAACAGAGGAAAACTTTATATGCAGCTTGTCAACAGCAAATGTCAGTGGAAGAGCATTAGTAATAAATGTCATGGTGTGCTCTAATTACCTCCTACAGCTCTGCTCCTTTAGGGTAGATGTTCTATCCATTGAGGTCATGCTGTGGTACATATTAATTAAATCTGTTCAGTGTTATCTGCTGTTTCTGGAAGGCAGCAAATGTAATGTGCAAAACAGTGGCTTATCTGGAAGGAAAAGAACACATCCCAGAGCAAAGAAATATCTTTATCTTCTTGAAATAGATATCATCTATTATTAAAGAAAACAAAATGGGTACCTGCTGGATTTTCTGCTCTTGTTAATAGCATAGTTTAGAAATATTGACTAGAAAAAGGAAAGGTAAATATGCTCAGACATGAAAGCACAAGGGCCATAGCTGAGTAAATATGTGTTTCTATTAAAATTATGACCCTGTAGAATCAGTGGCTACTGAAGAGAGGCATTCATAAGCTTTGGCAAGAAATGTAGCTACAAGCAGCTCTTTGCCCTTTGCTTGGAGAGATTCCCTTTTATCTGATAGAGAAGCAAATTGTCCCAATCTGAAACCCTAAAACTCGCTAAAGTCAGCCAGTGAAAAAATGTGAGGCTTTCCCTTGATGCATGTGACTGGCTCAGATTTCTGGTACTCTTCTCATCTATATTAACACTCCCACAGCCATTCCTGACAGAGCTATTTTTTAGAACTATTTTTGCTTTTTTATTTCAGCTACAAAAATATATGTCTGCACAGGCAAAACCACCTTTTTGCCAGTCAAGAAATAGGATCACTGCTTGATGACACAGTGGAAAGTTTTGCAAACTGTCTGGGGAGAATACACTTTGGGTTTGTGGCAGCTTGCATTTATGTCTTTTATATCTTAGCAGAAATGCTTCTTGAATCTTTGAGAGTCTTCAGAAAGGCAGTCTTCACTGCTCATAGAATTACTGAAGAGCAGCTCATTCTAGGAGCAGGGTTGGTTCAAAGTGGGTGGGAAAACAGCTATGGTTAATTAACAAATCTAGTCTAGCCCAAGAATAATGAGTTAGAAGCACTGCAGTCCAGTTTCTTTGGCTCTCTACTGTCTAGGCTCTTGTGCCTTGTTGATGAGTTGGGATCAGTTTTCTGTGGCAGGTGGGAAAAAAAGGAATTCCCATTACACTCAGTTATAATGTTCATAATGTTTGGGCTTTTTAGGCTATGTCTGCAACACACATACCAGTGGAGAAATATTTAGAAGAGCTCCAAGTATGGAGCAATGCTTCAGAGGGGCTCTGCAGGGCTGCTGAGGCTGTGATAAGCTACTTGAGCCATCTCACATACCTGAAGTGATGTTTGGCTATTGAATAGCAACAGCTATTAGCATAAATTATTACTTTAAGGGAGATACTTTGGTCTACTGCCAAGCAATTACAATAAGTAGTGTTTAACTAGGTGTTAACATGAAGGAGAATTTCTTTCTTCTCTGTTGTACAATTCAAGGGTTTACCACTTAAAGTTCAAAAGATGAAATGGAGAAAAAGCAGGGTGGAAGAGAATCACATTGCTCTGTTACCACCCAGCTCAAATATTTTCCTCAATTTTCAAAAGTACAAAGAACAAGTTCCTAGATGGGTTCCCAAATTTAGATCCAAGTTCCTGTCCTGAACTTTTCTCTGCTTTAGGTCAAATCAAAATTTTGCAATTTTGGAGGAGAGTGAACCTAGATATAGAGATTAATACCTAGCTGCTTTTGAGCAAAGGTGCTCAGTCTAGATGTGGTGTTTTGATGCTAACTTTTAGTCCAGGACTTTTTCTAGTTTAAAATGTTTTCAGATTAGACTTGTTTCCATGGCAGGGAAGAAACAGGGCAGCCCTGGAAAAAGAGGGTGTTGTTTTCTCTGTATCTCACTTTGCAATCTTTCTCCTCTTAAATTACAAATATTTAGCTAATAATATGCTTGCTAAATATATGTGAGTATGCTTGACAGCTTGTCTTCATCCCATGCCTCGAGAGAAGGCTCCTGCAGAGAACTACCAGCACTTGTGTGTGCCTTCATCTCCCTGCCCTGAATGTCCCTCAGTGCAGAGATGTGCTTTAAAGGGTCTAGGAGTTGCTCTGGTCTCTGCACACATTGCAGGCTTTCACTCTCTGGGTCACTAGTAGGTCTCAGAGGTCATGGGCACCTCAGCCTCCCACTACTTGCTGCATTTCTTGATCAGGCAACAAGGAATTCTTGTGGTATTTACATGGAAAAGGAGATCTTATTACTGGAAGAGCAGAATATCTGGATATCTGCACTAGCTCTTGGCTGTAGTTCAACACTCATCTGTTTTCACCAGGGGCTGGGGACTGGCATTGACCTTTTTTGGCAGACCAGAGGTAAAAAAGTCACATTAGAGAAGCCATACAAAAAAATTGCTGTATATTTTTAAGTGTGGGCACATAAATTCTCTCTCCACACCACCAGGGCATAGGTATGTTACAAGTAATTGGAAGTTTGCATCTGTTGCTTGATATAAGACCTTCCCAAATAGTGGTTTTCTGCTGATTTCAAATAGTCATAAAGAAATTATTTTAATTATTTAAAATAAATCTTCCTGTATATCAGTACCCAGATGTAGCTGTATGAGTGTAAGATTCTTTTTCTTTTAACCTGAGGTAGTAGCAATATGCAAGAGCATCACACAAAAGAAATTTATGCCATTAATGATGTTGCAGCTGTCCAACGACATCTGCTCTTTTTATTACTGTACATCTTCTGGTGATGTGACAAATGATATGTCTAAGGCCACGGCACAGAAAGATACCTGGATGTCAGTTTGCACAAAGATGAGAGCTGCCTTCTGCCAACAATTCATCGCAAAGTCAATGAGCATGTGCAGCTGCACACAAATGTACAAACATTGCTCTTTATTACATCAAGTTGTGCCTTTGATATCACCGAGGTCACTCCTCTTCTTCACCCACCTGAAACATCGCAGTGCCCAGCTGGGTCTCCTCCTGCACTGAAGGCATCATGTGGGAAGAAAATGGCAATGAATGAACTTCAAATCCAGTGGATTATTCCAACAGTGTGGGTGGATATGAAATAGGGCCCAAGACCTCCTTTAGGTTGCAGCAGGGTTTTGAGTGGTGCGCAGCCCCTCTGTGTGCCTGGGATCACTGGATAAGAGACCAGCTGGCACTCAGGGACACAGTTTTACTGGGAAGACATGCAGGGAAGTGCAGGGAAGAGCTGAGTTTTAACTCCAATTCTGGCATGTCTTGCAGAGAATCTTGAGGAAGTAATTTTGCCTCACTTATAGGTAGTTCTGGACCTGTGCTTTTCTTAACATGCTCCACGTTGATTTAACTCTCTGGCATTAGTTTGGGAGATTCTTTTCAGCTGGTTTTGTGTAAACAGCGAAGTTGTTAGATCACCTTAAAAAAAACCAAGCAGCAGTGCAATGCTGATGTGAAATAAAATTGCATCTATGCATGTTAATGCTTAAGAGACAAATATTCCACTTGGCAGGTATTCCAGTTGCTTACATCACCTTCCTAAATCTGTCACGTGGCACTCAGCTGTCAGGTATCCAAAATAGTGCAGCCCTTGCCTCCGGACAGGCTTGGTTCAGTGGCACAGCTGTGAGGGGTTGGAGCCTTGAGAAAGAAGCACTGGAAGCACTTTACCATGACCACCACAGCTCTCTGCTCAGTTCCTGCTGTCTAGCTCTAAAACAAATACCTGCATGTCACATTTCCTCTTCTCACACTTGGCCTTTCTGCTCATTGTTCCTTATTACGTGTTTATAGACTGCCTGGGAGCGGTGGAAGGCTTGGTGCTTGTTGGAATCCAGGGCACAGAGAATGTCTCTCTGCCTGTTTTAAGAAACTCTGACCCTCAGCAGAACACTGCTTTTAACCTTTGTCCCTGGGAAAAACTGCCAAGACTTTGAGGTGAGTGAAAGCACACAGGTAGTGATATGTAGTAGTAGTAGTGTATCACAGAGTGTATCACAGAGTGAAGAATTTAGGGTTTTAGGATTTTAATATGAGAGTGAATAGGACACAATATGGAGGATTTTGGGTGTTGTCCCTTCTTCTTTCTTGTCCCTCTTCAGCTCTATTTTCTGTAGCTCTTGTGGTAGAAAATTATTGGTTAGTGTGAGTAGTAATGTGGAAGTTACGTGCATAGATTAGAAGTTATTGGTAGAAAAGTAGAAACAAAGTCTGGGTTAGAAGTTAATTTGGTTAAACAGCTTTAAAAGGCCTTGGTTTGGGGTGTTTGGGGTCCACTTTGTGCCTTCTGGCATGCTGAGTCTGGTGTGCAGAAAGTGCTGAACTTAAGATAAGAATAAACAAAACCCTGAACACCAAGAGAAAGAGAGTCCTGCACGTTCTTCTTCCTTGGAAAAGAACTCAGCAGGGGCACCCCCTCCAAAGGGCCCAGGGGTTGGGTTCCCATCCTTGTTGGCACCAGAAAAAACCTGACAGTGCTATAGTAGCACACATCATCTTACAGAAAAAGTTCTAAAATCTTTGGGCTTGCAAGGCTCCATCTAGATTTTATGGTGCATATAGCAATTTTAAATGCTGTTTATGGAGGTTCCCATTTGAAGGACAATGTTTATAAACAACTGGTTGATCATATACCTTGAGATAACACAGCTAGTTTATAGTCCATACAGCTTAACTTGGTGTGCTGGGGAAATGCTGGGGTTCTTTAAGGCACTCCAGGTAAAGTGGTTCTTGAGTTATTCACATTTCCAGCACTGAATCAGTCTTGCAGGAGGAGTATCCACACTTGAGTCATTAAGTAAATCTTCAGGCAACTAAGTAATTTTCCGCAATTTTCATAAATTCTGAGGTCTGAAATCATCCCGAAGTCTCCTAGATTTCCAGAAATGCCAGAGAGAATTGAATATAAAAGTCTTTCTAAATATCAGGTTGACTTTTTAAAGTATCATATTTTTTAAAAAATTGCTTGAGCTTTGGTCTCCCAGATCATTCAGTGGTTTTCTTCATTATATGCACTGATAATATTTACAACATTACATTTTTGACAATCTCCTTGCCCTTCTATTTTCCTAAGTATTGATTTTCTTTATTTTTTACAGGGAGAAAGGGAAGGAGGAAGAAGGTCTTTTTAAAAAATAGAGTTATATTCAGCACTACTTTGAAAAAGTCACTCACAAAAAAGCATAAACATTCTCAGTATCTGTTGTGATTTCACAGAGTACTAACAATAGCATAAGAGAGCTGATTCATAAAAGGGAGTATTTTTCTTCTTTGAGAGAGAACAAACTGCAGTTCTTTTAAAAAGGAGGATCATTTCTATTGAGCACTGTGGTTCTGACAGATTAGTAATAAAGCTGCAGAATTTTTCCTTTGAAATCTGTACTTCAGGAAGATTTATGGTGAGACAGAAAACTCCATTTGATTCTGCTCAAAATTTTGGGCATGAAAAGCTTAAGTCTAAAATTCTTTTGAAGACAGTCCAAAGTAATAGAAAAGATAATTTTGAAGGAGCTCTGGCTTAAAAAACTATTTGTTTCAGAGTTAGGAGCTCTGCAAGGAATTTTGTGCATTTCACAAGAGCTGTAATGTAGTTCTTCTGCAATGGCTTAAGGCCAAATACTCACCACTACTTGCAGGAAAGTGATTTACAGCATGCTTGTGCCTTTAAATAAGACAGTTTGACTTCTCTCCAGAATCTTTTCTGTCAAAGCCAGTCATTGCCAGTCTTCAAGTGACCCACAATATATTTCTTTAATCGGCTACCTTTTGGATTAGATTTTTTCTTTTTGAGGTTTTGTTATCTCCTTGACAACCTTCACAGTATAGCAGTGTTAAAAAACAACAACATTTTAAAATAGAGGCCTTTAAATCTGGCTGGTTGGTTGTGTTATGTCTTTTTGCTTGGTTTATGACTGCTGAGAAATGGCAATGCAGATAAATATATTTTTCATCTATCCTTTAAAGGAAGTAGCTCCTGCCAAACCACCTTCTTTAATATCATCTATTAACAGTGACTGAGTGTGCCATCTGTTTGGAGACACTGTGCTATATTCAGATGATGAAAAAATTCATCTCACCTGTGTGATAAGGACTGCAGCACACGTGCAGCAGAGTTTTTATGTAGACTGGAGCTGGTTTCCTCAGAGCAGGGAATATCACAGTGAGATCTTTTAAATGTTACTGTGTGACTAGTCCTTGTGCTCTTTAGGAGAAGAGTTCTGCTGAGCTTCAGATTCAAATCTCTCATCAGTTTTGATAGCCTTAAATACCTTATGTACCTTGGAACTAATTTTAAGTGATCTTTTCTCCAAATTGATTAGTGACATGAATTCATACTCTAGAAGGGAATGGACAATATCTAGGCTTAAAAATTCATTTTCAGGATCTATAGTTAGGGTCAGGAAGGTCAAATGATTCCTGGATAGTTGCTTCTCTCTGAGTTTGTTCAGTCAACCTCCTTTACTTCTGTTTCTACAATGACTAATTCATGTGTCCTCCAGGGCTCCCTTCATGCACTGAGGTTTATTATTTTATCTGTTTCCATTTACTGCTGTAATTTGGCAAAATGAAGTAGATTTCCAGTTGTGTCCTGATTTAATGCAAATTTATTTTCAGGTGGCTGCTAGAAAGCCAAGTACTACATATAGTTATTATTTTGATGGACATCAGCATTCGAGTCTCAAGTAGTTGCTTATCTCATTTTGTAAGCAAGAATAAAGCACTTCTGTAAAGCCTTTGACACCACCTTTCCCAGGCTTTTTTCCCCTGTTGGGATTTGTCTTTTCCTGCACCCCAGGCTGTGATATGTAGGCACTCTTCTGTGCTAAGGTGCCTGCTCCAGCTCATCCTACAGTGCTGTTTCTGGGAATGGCTGATTTTATCTCTCTGCTGAGTATCAGGACACATAAAGAAAAGACTTTATTTTTAGGAGGTAAGATCCAGATACACCTACAGTCACTCCCAATTCTTCCTGAGTGTTGGAGACATCATTTCAAGCTACCATAAAAATTGAGAAATAAATATTCCTGCTTTGAAGCAAATGTATGTCTGTGGAGCCAGACTAGGTTCTCAGATGCCTAAGTGCTGCTTCCACTGGAGAATGGGGCTGTCCTGCCTGGGAACACAAAGCAGAGTTTGGCATAACACAGTGGCTCAAGAATTATGAATTGGCAGTTCTCACTGCTCTAGTGTAAGGCAAGGCTGCAAAAAAATTAAATAACCACTGTGAGGCTTAACAGGCACTTTGCTTTTCAAGAAGCAGAGAATGTCTGCTGGGGAGATTTTAAAACCCGAGTCGATATTTTTAAATAAGTGGCCTGAATTTCACATATGTTACAACATACATTGCTTTTTGAAAGTCTTGCCCTTCTCTTTCCTGCTGCTGTCCCTGCTGCTCTTCACCATCCTCATGGTATGAGCTTCCCACCAGTGAATACGACAGATCCCACTCACTGGAGTGGGGCTGGAGGCTAAACCAGCACGGAGCCACAGCAACAGCCATAACACAAAGCATCCTCAGATTTAGGAACTCAGCCTGTGGTTTGCTGCTCCTACTATTCTCAAAGAAGCCTTTAATTAGAGGAAGCTCATCTTGTTGGTGGGGCTGCTACACTTGAAGTTCCAGAATCTACCACAAAAACGAGCTGGGTATCTCTGACATCCCATTTCACCTCTCCTGGCTTTGTTTCCCCCACCTGCAAGGGGCTCCCAGCGTGGTCTTTGGACACTTTCCAAACAAGCTGGGCATCAGGACCTCCTGTGACCTGCAGGACTGGTCAAACGGGCTCAGCTGGATGAGGTCACATTAAATAAACAGATTGCACCTTGCTGATGAAGACATGCCTTTTTCTTCCTCTGTAAATTATGAATGGTGATGGTTTGGGCAGCATTTCTCCTGAGTGAAAGCACTACCAGCTCAGTATTATATCTCACCAAGCAGCACATTCCTATAATGGTAGGCTTTTAAAAGATTTTATGGGGTATTTGTATGCGATGGAATAAGACTAAATAGAATTGCATAGAACATTTTCCATAAAATTTGCTATAAACCTCTAACAGGGCAAATCTCATTGCAGACTAATTAAAGAGAACCTGCTGAAATGAAATTTGTCATTATTGCTCTCACTTGAATAGTCTGGAATACAGCAGTATAAGGAGACCAAAGGATTTTTTTCATTTTAAGATATAGTAGAAGTATTTAATAACATTTCCCACTGTTTAACTAAAAAAAAACAACATTGTGCTAGGTAAAATCATCAAGGATCATATTTTAAAGCTGATCCAGTATTTGGAAACAACCTTCCCAGGCAGTCCTCACACTTTGTCATTTCCACATGGTTGGCACTTTCTCTGCAGGTGTCAGCACCCTCCCTGCAGCTCTGATGAGCACCCCATGCTACAGACTGAGGTTTAAGTTCAGCAGTAGCTGTTGTTATGGGAGGGTTTGAACACCTATGTGAAGCCTGAAGCTGTAGCAATATCCTTGTGCTAAGAGAGAAGTAAGAAGTTGTACCTTCCTTTAAATAGATTAGGTCCAGAGCTCTTCCAACTTCTTCCTGTCTCCAGACTTTCCCAAGTGCCTGGGTTCTGTCAGGAGCAAAAACAACAGATGCCATAATCTTCACCTGCAGGCCAGAGAACACATCTTTATATCTTCTGGTGTTTTTGTTTTGTTTTGTTTTGTTTTGTTGCTTTGTTTTTTTTTATTTTCCATCTTGCCTCCTGAAACTTGGAAGAACTAAGAAATATGTGTAATAGAGGAGAAAGAATATTTTTTTTAACATGCATGATAATTGCAGTGTCTGCCCTGGTGTGTACTTCATTATATGCTGATAGCTTATTCATTAAGAGCTTTATTACAAACACAGACATCTGACACTTTAATTGAAAGAAATGGAAAAGTTTGAAAATTGTTTTGCGCTCAACTCTTATGTAAAAATTACAAACAATTTCTCTTCCTGATATATAATGCTGATTTTTCATGCTGGAATGCTCTACCTGTGAAATTTCATCCAAGAGTGCATTTTAATAGCTGAGTTCTTAACCCTGCCAAATAAAAGAATATAATGGAAATAATGATACACTGAAATTCCACTCTTAATTTGAGCTATGTTAGGAAGCCTGGGTATAACATTATTCTATTACTTTTTCCTTTTTCAAAAATGAGTATGTACTTCTGTCACCTGGCTTTATGCATATTCATACACCCTTCATTTAGCACCCTTTGCTCAGCTGGATGTGGTATTCCCTGGGTAATCTAGCTCATTTATCTTCAGCAGTGCAACTTGAGCTTGGCATTATTCACCAGTGGGGCCTGTTGGACTGGAGTGGGTGATATTTTTTTTGTTTTGTTTTAGCTGTGAAGAGTATGTTTTTTCAGCTGTAATAAATTCTGAAAGCTGTACATTTAGATGTGAGTGCGTTTCCACATGGTAAAGCCTGGCTGGGTTCATGAAATACCATCTGTAGAGCACTGCAGAGCCTGTCCTCTGCTGCACTGTCCCCACGTATGCTGGCATGACCACTGGTGTGGGAGTGATGGAATAGAACACCAAATTCTGAATGCCCAAGGGCTTTCCAATCTGTTATAGTGAATTCTTGTTCCTGGAAGACAGCAGAGCATGTGAGCTCCAGCTCAGGTCACTCAGCTGCACAGGAACTTGGGCCCACTTTGGGTTTCTCTGGCACTGGCTGTGGAACAACTTGTGCCTTCTTTTGTCTCGTAATAAGTGGCCACAGAAGGGGGAAAACAAGTCTCAAGTTCTCTTTGAAACTTGCTTGATGGGAAATTGTCACTTTTAGGCTTTTTTAATGGCTCTCTACCGTTTTATATTATCAGGTGTCACAAATTACTGAGGAATGTGGTTGTTCTTTAGCTTTAAACTTAAGGACAACCAGTGATTTATGCCCCACAACTTTGGAGCACTTGATTTTGATTTAGGCTGCTACTTGCCAATAAAAAGAGAATGTTAGAAAAGAGCTGTGTCCCTGCATAAGGAAAATATCCTCTGGATGCAAATGTCTCATCAGTGTAGGTCTGTCAACCCACATTTCAAGAAAAATTGATGTTTTCTTTTCTCCTTCTCTTTCTCTTTTCTCCTTAGGCAATGGTGAATCATTAAAAGAGCTTTTTGTTTGTTTACTGTGGGGCTGACCCCATGGGAGCACGGATGTCGTGCATGATAGATTTATTGACGGATAATCATTTGTTTGGGGCTCTACCGTGAAAAATGGTTTGACTTCACAAGTATCACCTTCAGAAATTATTTAGAGCCTCCTCTGTTTAAATTATGAATCTTTGCAGCAAGGAGAATCCTTGACAGAAGCTGTCTGTAGGAACAGGAAACCTTCTCATATATGAGTAGCCTTAACCAAGCAACCTCCCCCAGGGTACATCCACATGGGCCAGACACTCTTGTGGGCTCAGAACAAGCTGCAGAAATGTAAAATTGTGAGCTGGTTTCTCTTCCCTTTTAGCCATATGTCCATAACCTCAGATAAAGACAGTATGGAACTAATTGCAAACCAGATGCTCCCAGTACCTGGTCTGCAGGGCTCGGGGCTGCTTGCACGGTACAGCTCAAAAGTGAGTTCAATCAGGTAGGGAAGGAAAAAGAGAGAAGAAACTTAGAATTGTGAAACTTAGAATTTCACTTAGAAAACGTGAGCTGAATAAAGGTGGTAGTGAATGCTAGTACTGGTCTGACACAGTCTCTGCAGAATTAGTAGTACATGTACAATTCAGAGTAGCTTAGCCTGTCCTGATTACACGACTCTGAAGAAGAGCTTTACACTGATGCTTCATGAGTCTCTAAAACCTGCTGCTAGCTGCCTCAGTCTGGAGGCCTCATAGGGAAACAAAACCAAAGATCCTGCAGGTGTTTTAATTGGTGTTCACATGGATCTGATCCAAGCTGCTGTCGGTGCCGAGATGGGAGGTGGCACTGCTGTTGCCATCTACACCCTGCGGGCGCTGCAGCCTCTCAAGGAGCCCCAGCAGGTGCCAGGGTTACAAAGCAGCTGGAGCCATGCAGGGAAAAAGCATTTCCCTCCTCCTGGTCTAGGATCCCAGCAGTGTGTGGCAGGTGAGCAAGCAGGTGATGCAATGTTGGGGGAAAATGCAGAACAGCAGGGAATGTAGCACAGGCAGTTGCAAAAACAGTGGAGAAGTTAAATCCACATCAGTTAACACCATAACTGGTACCTGGTGGCAGTGCTTTCCCAGCAGTGAATGTAGGTTACTTAAGAATGATTAAGAGATTACCTCTCCCAAAACACTATTTGCTTTGGGGGTTGTTTTATGTCCTATAACATTTCCTTGATCCATTCTGAGCAGCTCAAAGAAGTTTAAAACACACTATACAGAAACTGCAGTGCCTAAAAACACTGTATGGATATTGGATATATGCTGATGATAATGCTGGTAAACCTTGAACACCTGCATTAGATACTACAGTATATTTGTTACAGTACATTTTCTCAATTCATTTATGTGAGAGAGCATTTTTTTTATCTGTCAGGCATGAATTGTTTTACAAGTAAGAGGTAAAGTAATCTGCTAAAATTAGCCAGAAATTAGGTAAATTGTTGTGAAAACTGATGTTTAGCTGCTCCCTTTTGTTTCTTGCAGTACAGAGTGCTCTTGTGTCCAAATTACTATAGATTGATTCCAAATTATTGTCGATTGATTCAGTTGTGCATGAATAGGGCTCAGTAATGTTAAAACAGAACATTGTTTTTGCCATTTACAAGCCATTGTGCATATTCAAAGCATTTAAAAATATGAAAGTTTAGATTATGATCCACTGGAGTTATTATCAGCCATGAGTCACTGGTCAGTAAAAAAGGCAATGTGGGACAAACATTTCCCTGCCTGTGTTAAAATTCTTGTTTGCCATATAAATGGAAAAAAAAATCTCATCAAATGACATTTATAGGTCTCTAGGGTTGTTTGTGCTCAGGATATCTGTTGTCAGCTCAGGCTGACTCTTGCATCAAGAGTCAAGCCGGATCACCCAAAATGTGAAATACAGTTTTTATTTAAAGCAGAATCAAAGCAGAACTGGGTCAAATTCTTTCCATTGAAAGTTGATTGAAAATGTGTGCCTGAATGTCTTCCATCCTTTGAAAATCCAACCTAGATACTTCATTTTAGGAATCATAATCAGTGAAACTTGTAGGGTTGGAGGCATATAGTTTGAACATGTTATTTTCTATAGGACAATTTTATAGGCTGATGTGATCCTTCGCTATTGAAGAAAAACTTGAGTTCATGCTGATAAGCTACTTCATTCAGGTGTTCCATCAGTTAATATTTTAACATTTCCTATAGGATAAGTTTAAGTCCGATCTTTGCTGATTTTTATTCTGATAGCAATTTTACACTTCCAAAGAAAGTATCTTAAGGGTAGTGGGCACAGCACTGAAATGTGTGCTCTGCCTTAGCTGTTAGACTGCTGCAAGAGACTCATTTTCTGTACTTGGACTTTTGTACCTGGCTGTGGTTCAAAAAGAAAGCAACGATTTTAGCCTTCTCCATAAAGTGCTCTGAGAGTGGTCTATTAGTTAATAATTTTCTTTTTGCTTGCTGTCTCAAAATCTAATTTCTGTAACACAGTCCATGCAAACTTAGTGCTTTGGGGGCTAGAAAAGAAACTATTGGAGTAGTCAATTTTTTCCTTGAAAACTGAGGTTTCATAAGAAGAAAGCAATGAGTTAATAAGTTACCCCAAATCTCTGCATTAATCTCCTCAGATTTCTGGCTAGCATTATCTGCTAAGGCCAGGCAATTTTCCCTCAAAGGAGACCCATATTCTATGCAGCTGCTTTAGGTTTGCTCTTCTGCTGACATATTTAAGGCAGGACACCTTTTCAAGTGTGGACAGGCTCATACTAGTGAAATATATACAAAGAAAATGATGAAGACTACCAATGCCAAATTAATGAATTACATTATCAATGCCTTATAGAAAGAGCCATCAATCACATTACAGGATAAAGAAAGAATTTTTCCCCTTTGGAGAGAAAAAGCAATATATGGTCTGAAGTCTAGCTTTGATATTTCTCTCTACTCTTCTCCCTCTCATAGCTTTCTCATAACCAGTAAAATTCACAGGTTTGCCATATCTTATTCAGTGAGAAGGTAACTTAAAAACTAATATGCTGCATTGGCACCAAGTGAAAGAAATTGATTTAGAAGATGACAGCAAAAGGGCCATGCTGAAATGTGTATAGCCAGGCAGTGTCACACTTCCTTGGAAAGCATTCAAATCAATTTCTCATGGATATGTATTCCTGAGGAGCTGCATCAGGCAAAAAAAAGCTTCCTTCAGGAAGTGCTGATCTGTCCAGTGGGCTCCCATCAGGGCACTTCCACAGTGCCACCCCGGAAAGATTCACTGGATTAAATGTATTTTTACATTTCCCTGGTGTGTTAGAGCAGTCTGTCTGAGATGGCAGACTAGGCTGGAGCCCAGGAGACCCGGTGCTGATCTCAGCTTAACTCCTGGTTTGTGCTTTGGTCAGGGGCAGGGCACATCCTCTTCAATTGACTCCAGTTTCTCCACCTGCAGAATAGGACAACTGAGTCTTTTTACTGAGGGTTCTGAAAAAGTGGCTGAGGAAGAAAGGATGAAACAGCTAGCTCATTGCTGCTGCTGCTGCAATTGTTAAACTTTAGCTCAAAACATCTGATTTAGATATCAGTGTTTAAGACTCTGATAGTCTACAGTCACTTTTCTGTTCTCATGCAGCATCATTGGCCATGCCAACCTCCAGGCTGACACAGGGAGGACCTGTGATTTCTGAGGGAAGTTGTGGGATTTGTGGATAACAGTCTGAAGCAAACCACTAGTTTTTATTTCTCAATATTAGCATCACCAGCCACAAGAAGTCCCTCTTAATGTATTAGGGAGAGCTGGATTTGGACTTGCACAGTAGCCAGTTGTCCAGAGAGACACAAGATTATTACAGAAAGCAGAAAGTTTTGGTGAACTCACAACTTTGTGACAAAACCTGTTGGGATTTTAGAGTACAGATGAGGTTTTGGGAAGATAGACAATACCTAGAGAAATGGAGATTATATCCATAAAGAAAGGCAGCGAGATTGGACTGTTTAGAAACTTGTCTTTTGAGAAATAGTGAGTGCAGGTTTCATATTCCCAGGGAATGAGATTGCATGTGCACTGCAATACAAAAAAGGAATAATAATGTGAAATGGAAATTGAGCAGATGAGCGTGAAGGTTTTCTGGTTGCTGATCTTCCCTTCCTCCCCTGAATCACAGAGTCTGTCTGCAGAAAAAAAAAAAGCTAGAAGTGGTTTGTTATTCTCCCTGGCAGACAGTGCTTAGCAAGTTGCTAACTTAGAGGTTGTCTTTTGCATTTTTTTAAAGAAGATCATCACCATTCCTCATATGCATGAAATCCTGTATATCACCTCGTTGCTGCTGAACTCACTGCTGCTTCAGAGTTCATTATTTGAGGGATTCATTTTCTGTTCAACTTAATGGCTTTGTCTTTGTGGTTTATGGGTTTTGTTTTGTTTTGAACTCCAGCAAAATACACTTGCAAGCGCTTCCTGTATCTTCAAAATCAGAATCATTTAGGTTGGAAAACACCTCTAAGATTGAATCCAGCTATTAACCTAACAGTGCCAAGCCTCAGGTGCCTGCATACCATCCTTTTGGATGCATATTTCCCTTCCTGCTTCCCCTTTGCTGTTAAGGAGACAACCCTTTGCATTTGACTAACCAAATTATATTATCCCTTCCTCTTTCCTGTAGAAGTTTCCCAAAAAATGCCTTAGTCTGTGCACTGAACCCCAGGGAGTCACTCAAGGACTAGCACCAAGCATTCATTTCTAGGTCCTCTGTGAGCATATTTTGTAGATGGATCACATGAGGGTGTGTTTGAAGGAGCTGACAGCACTGCATTAGTTTATTCAGTCACAAAAAGGTAAATGCAGCTCTTACTAGGGTCTCCTGAAAAAGTGGGTTGAGCTTTCGTGGGGAAAAAAAATGAGGATTATAAAAAAAAAAGAGTTTCAGTTTTTGTCATGCTTTATTCCTGTTTCTTTGATGAAATGAATGGAAAACTGTTGGTTTAGAATTAAGCAGAAATGCAACATTTTCATTTAGCACATGATGAAACGTTTTGGGTTTTTTCCCCCTGAGAGTTGTGCCTGGTTTCTAGTTTTTATCTCTTATCTCAGTCCACTTTTGTAATGATGAAAAGGAGAGAACAGGAAAAGAAAAACATCTGAAACCTGAATTTTCCTCTCTGATTTTTATCAGCATATAATTTACTTTGGTTGTCAGAAGGTTTTGCCTCTCTAGCCATCTCTACTGTTGATGAAGGGTTTAAGGCAAAAGTGTGTCATCTAGGTATGTTTGAAACAAGGTAAATTGCTTAAAATTTAATATTTTATCACAAAACCAGCTGATACTTTGTAAGCAAATAAAACAGCATGTGAAGAATATAGACAAGTCTTGCCAGTTTTCAGTCTGATAATCACTGGAGTGTTATATCAATGTGTCAGTTTTTTCTGGAGGAGTAAACTGGGATTACTTGGTTTGGTAGTATTTTGTTTTCCAAGTGTTATAGTGGAAAATTCTCAATATTTTCCGATATCTAGCAGTCAAATATTGAGGATTTTATATCTCTATTGTTGTGCTGTCAGCAGGTCAGGACTAAGTGTTCCTGAATGTACGTACTTTTGAAAATGATAACAAACCCTCCAAACCAGACTTATTTTGTTGATTTCTTCTCAGCAATTCTTCTCGCGCCTTGCAGTACCATTGCATAAATGAGAACTGTATTTTGGAAATCTGCTTCATTCTTTGCCAGTCTGGCTTGATGCCCTCACTAGACAGTGAGGTTTTCCTGTTTTGCAGAGGCTGATGGGTTAGGTGTTGAGCATAAAAAGACTGAACTGAAAGCTATCTAAATATTCAGGTGTTGAATGCAGTCATTCACTGACACTTCTTGTCATATCAAGTGGCTGAGGTAGAAGAAGAGTCCTGGAAAACTTGGGGTGGGATCCACAGCTGGCTACCACCAGTTTGCTCGGAATCGCCTTAGGCGTATCCCACTTTGGACACACCCCACTACCTGTGAAGATCTGTCTGGCTGGGCCTGTTCTCTCATTTCCTTTGACTCTAGGCACAACAGTGGCTGCTGTAGGCTCTGCACTGCTCGTGAAGCTCAGGTTTTATGAGTATCAGGCTGAAATGTGAGCAGTGATGCCTGCCTTCCAGCTCAGAATTCCAAAGTGTCCTGAGCATCCCTGGTAATTGTGCTGCAGCAGAGCTGAGCTGTGGGCTATGGATACATTCCAGGTGCTCCTTTGCTCTGATTCTGTATTATGTATGACACTCGAGATAAATTAATTGAATACTTTATTTAACAAAGATTTAAATAAATGAGTAAGCAATGTACTGCCTGGCCTGAACACCCAGCAGAAGTAGTAGTTTTTATTGTCCCTCAAGAAATCATTGACTATTTTATGTGATGCAGTCACATATTATTCATAGACAATTTCATTGGTAACATTATTGTGGATTCTGGATATAGCAAGAATGTACATAAAGACATGAAATCCTAAGGAAGAGAAAAACAGGTGATCTTCCATAAAAATGAGAATGTGCAGTGCATATTCATACACACAGAGGACTACAGATCTTCATGGAATCAGGCAAATGCCTGATCCTGTGGTGAGCCTTATTCTCAAAGCATGCCTGCTATTGCACATTATAATGCACCAATCTCTCTCAGTTTCTTAATTATAAACTTTAAATATCTACCTAAAATGTTGTTCTCTGCCTGAAGCTGGATGTTTTCAGTCCCATGGTTAGCAATGCATCTGTATTTATTACAGGGATGAATGTCTGCATTCCCATCCATTTTATTCACCAGGACTGGAGGGTAAGAGTATGCACCTGGAGAAACTCATCTGCACATCTTGTAGTCTCATCTTCTGCAGTGACAGGACACAGCACACAGAGTTGTGTACCCCACACTGTCATCTGAGGAGGAGGACTTGACTTCATGGTGTCTCTGGCAATGTAAAGTAGCAGTGGTTCAGAGACATTTGTTCCTATTCCTCCCGGTGTGAAGATGCAAAACTTTTCTGGCATCAGGGAATTCACCTATTGTAATTTCAGACCATGTCATCAACCATAACTCTGCCTTTCCTCTTCCTTGAGTTTCAGGTTTCCAGCCTGAATGCTGAATCCAAGGCAACTTCTTGTCTTGCCACGGCAGCTTTTTGTCAGCAATATGCTTCCTTCCAATCCCTGATTCTGCAGGCACTGTGAATGAGCCTTTGTACCAGTAGTAGCAGAGAGCACTGCTGCTTAATGCCTCCAGCCTGAAGCATGATCCACCTGGCTTGGGCCCTGCTACCAGGGATGAGCTGGGCTCTGCCTCACCCACTGCTGCTGCACAGGCTTAGCACAAGTTCTTGTTTGCCTTTGGGGACCTCGGTGCTGGGACAGCACTACAGAGATGCTCTAGAGCTACTGCCATGCCCATTATCTGGCCAGAATCTGCCTAAAGGCAGTGGATCTTGGATTTCACATCAACAGTAGAGGTGTAAAACTGTCATTGTATCCTGAACAGTGTGTCCAAACTGTGATCTTGTGAAATGGGCTCATAAGCTGAGACCTTTTGATCCCTGCACTGAGTGCAGTGTAAAAGCAGATTGTGTTAATCCTTTTCTTTTTGCTCTATGTCTTATGGTTGTCCTTGAAACCTTGCAGGTTGTCCTTGAAACCTTGCAGGAGGTATTGTTATCTAAGTGAAATAGATTGCTCTGAGAGCTTGCTACGCTGCACTGGGCTCTTTACAAAGCTTTTACCATTTCATAATTTCAATGTATGTTTGTCCCTCTTTAACTGAAAAGTTGTTAGGAGTGAAAGGTTTGTGTGTCTGAATTGTTTGAAGGCTGATTTGACTTTTGGTTGCCAGGGAAACTGTTATAATGTGGAATTGTATTCCAGTGACTTCAGTCTCTGTTCTGTTATGGTTCAAGCATTCCTTGGGATGGGAACTGTTTCAGTGGGAAACTGTTTCAAAGTAGCTTAGTCCCATCTGGGTTTGGCGTATCTAAAATCTGTTGATGGGGCTTCAAAGTTCAGCTGGCACTGAAATTTCTAGGCCAATTCTATGTTCGTATGGATCCAGGACTGGACCTGACACCAAAGCTGCTGGCTTGTGATTTTGGAATACATGCACCATTGTGTTACCCTGTATTCTGACTCATAATCTCAACTTCTTGTATTACTATTTAGCCTCTTCATACAAGTAGAGTATGCACCACAGATGTCATGGTTTACTGAGTGGTGATTATGTGATTATAATGGAGAATCTTCACATTAAAGCCCCTGTGAAGATGGGAAAACTGGTTTGTACAGGAACTGTTGAAATCTTACATGAAGAAGGCAAAGGAGGTGATGGGTCTACAGGTCCCTCTCTATCCTTGTCCCTCTCATGCTCAAGGTATTGGAAAAGAGAATCCATCTCTTGGAGTCCAATGCTGAGACAGGATGCCTCTTCACTCTCCTTTTAGGCCATTGTGTTGTCCCCAAAGAGGGTGACACTGGTGCATAGGATCTTCCATTCGTAATTTAGAGCTGAGCCCTCAAAGTGTAGAGTATGGATTTGCTGAAGTTCTTGAAAATATTAGTTTGACTCTGGTCAAATAATGGGATTTCTAAGAATGGAGCCTCTGTCTTGGCTGGTATTCTCATTGTTCCTGAGGCTGGGATAAAAAAATCCATGTGACTTGACTGGACTCCTCTGGCAGCAGGGTCTGTCTTCTCACAAGCTATGAGAACTGCAGAGCAAATAGATGCTGTTGCTGCTGCTCAGGGGCAGGAGGACACAATTAAACCCAGTTCTATAGGGGAAGCATTTCCTTTTCACAGGCAGGTATCAGCAGGTTGAGTGGTAGACACTTCTTGGTCCCATTGCAGCATTTAGCAGATTATCTGGAATGGTATGGGAAGCCCATTGTAGTCCAGGCACTGGGCTGAGGAAATAGAGAGGAGGGGGAAAACTCTTCTATCTCAGCAGCTCAGACATGTACCAGCCATATGATCTGAAGCAGCTTCAGATCATGCAAGCTGCAGAAACGCCTTTCACCAAGAGTTCTCTCCCACATCAGGAAAAGACAAAGCTTATCTACAGTAGTGGTTATGGGGAAAATAGCTTTTTAAAAAAAAAAAAAAGTGTATTTTCTTCTAGGGGCACATCCATATATACCTTTTATGTGGAGCAAGAATACTTTAGTACATAGGTAGAACTCACTTCAATAGCAGGTTCTGCTGCACAGCAAAAGGCCACAGCTGCGTGGACGTGAGCCTCCAGCCTAGAAGGGGAATTGCACACCAGCTTTGGAGGCTAACAAAGGCATGACCTTCTTGCTTAATGAAAGAAAAATTTCCCAGGAGATGCTGTTCCCTGCTGGCTATTTCAAGTTTTCCCAGTCACAGGCCACAGTCCAGCCCCTCCTTTGCAATCACAACATTTGTGCTGCCACCCGAGCACCAGCTGTGGGAGGGAGGAGGTCTGGCTGGATGTGAAGCTCTGGGTGAATGATCAGGAAACATTTTTCATGCAAAGGGGTCAATGAAAAAGTTTTTTATTGCAAAGGAAACATAGGATGTGAGGAAGTTTAGCAAAGAGAATTCTTAAAGGTGTCTGGGAGATGTGGATGATGAGCCCTGTGTGGCCAAATGCTTTAAGTCCTGGAGTTTGTGCCATCAGGAGCGAGGCAAGAAGGCTTCAGGACATCTGGGCCATTTTTTCAGTCCTGGTAAAATATAACAATTTCATTGAATGAGTTTTGAAGGTTCAAGGGGTGAACTGGACCATTGGATTGAGTCATTTGGAGAAACCTATGTGAAACTGATAATACTCGTATTTGGACTCATCACAGTCCAAATAGCTCCTGGAAGTGGATTGATTTCTGGGCTGCTATTTTGGAAGCAGTGGGGGAGAAAAATCTTGACTAATGTCAAAACATCCCATTTTGAATTTGCAGAGATTCTATTTGGGTGGAGTTTTTTTTGTTGGTTGTTTTTTATTGGGGTTGTTTTGATGATTTTTTTAATGGCATCATCATTATAATGCAATGTATAAATGCAATCTAATGTATTTCATACCACAATGTTAGATCAGTCCAAAGCAATTATTTTTCTCCTAAAATGTCGTGTTTAATTTTGCCTCTTAATGAATTTAGAATTAGAAATCTCAAAGCTGTTGATGAAACCAAATGTTCATCATTTTTTTGGACAGTTCTGTTCAGGTGCTCTACATTTGGCTGTGGTAGAGTCATCACATATCACAGAATGCAGTGTCTTCCTCCTGCCCTTAATCTTCACTGGTTGGGGTGAAATCACTGCAGAAAAGAAAGGCTTTTTCCTATGTAAACTGTGAAGTGGAAAAGAGTAGTAATTGTCATCAAGTTTTCCAGGGTCTACTACAGTACCAATTCGGGCCACTTATCTTGTAACAGGCATTAACAACAACTATAGATATAATAAGTTTGACACATTTGAGTTCTAAAAGCCTTAAACTCCAGGGATTCAAGCCAGCTTCATTAAAACGGTGGAAGAAAATGTTAGCAAGTCATTTTAAATGGTGTTGGCATATATACACCTTTTGACTTGAATCACTTACTGTTGTCCCAGTAATTCAGTCTGGGTTTTCTGGCACACTGTGTGAATGTAAGGAGGAAGTGGTAGAGTTCCCTTAGGCTCCCACTGATGCTTTGGCTGTTATCTTTGCAGTACTGCTCTCTCTCTCTGTGTATTTTTTTCCCCAATTTATATCTTTTTATATATTGGGAAAAGCTTGTATTTTTTTCATATGCAAAGTATTATGGCACACAAACCCAATTTTAAATTCTTAAGTCTTTTACATATTTTACATCTTAGTAGCTATGGTAGGTAGGGTTGCTTAAATAATTCTGCTGTCTGGATGTGTATAATCATCAGTCTAACAGGTTTTGAAGCTGGTGGCCAATTTCAATTATATTTTGAAGAGAAGCAGAAGTGTCAGAGGGACTGTACTCCTACAAGCTTTTAAGGATTAGTGGCTCATAGAGGAGCCACAGTCAGGGAAAGCTAACCCTTTGTTAGACCGCAGGAGAATACAGAAGAAACACTTGTGGACCTGATTTACTAGTTCCTATGGCACATTGAAATTATTTGTTTAAACCTGAAACACACCTAATTTATACAGAGAGCAGTGTGTCTACACGTATTTGTCTGTTATACACATGCATAACGTTCACTAAAATCCTTCCAGAAATTAATTGTACTCCTCCTTGCTAAAAGCAGAACCTCAGCTCCATCTGGTGGCTCTGTGATTGGTACAACAAAACTGCTGAAATACTTCTTGTCTGTGATTTTGCATTTTGTCTAGTGAAAAAGCATAAGCGGAGAACCAAGCACACAGATAAGTGTTAGCTCCCTGGAGATAGATTTTATCTATAACACAGAAGGCCCTTATCTTTTGATTCCTTTCTTTAAGGAGGGTTGTTTTTCTGAACTCAATGCCTTTAGAGATCAGGGGGCTTTTTCTTCAATGATGAGCTAAAAAACTATTTAGGAAAAAGGCAGAAATTTCCCTCTACCTCACCTCTGTCTCTTGAGAGCAGAAGGTAAAACTTTATGGGCAAGGTCAAATATTATACCTGACTTGAAATGTCTTCCTGATTTATAGCTCTTGTCATGTGACCCCTGAAACAAAGCTTCAAACCAACCCTAAAACCAGAAATACTCATGGGCTGGTGTGGCTAATTCTTCACTAATAACACAGTTTGATAAAAGTCAATGCTAAGAGTGGGTATTTTCTTCCTTCATTGCTTTGTTCTCTGTTTATATTAGAAAGGCATCAGGCCTAGATTTTCTCTTTTGTAGCAGAAATTATTTTTATTCCAAGTGGGATAACAAAAAAGAATTCTGAAATTAATTTTTCATCAAAAATTAGTGTTAAATCTGGCAGAGTTTTTGTTTTGATTTTGGTCACGTGTTTTTAAAAGAAAAAAATTAGGGCAATGCTAAAAATAAAAAGAAACTGTTCTGTCCAAGCAATAGGCCAGGCTTCACATTTTCAGTGAAACAAGTTACGTGGATGAAACATCTTTTTGGTGAAAAATAAAATGGCTTGTGGCAGTGAGCTGTGCTATCTCTGATTTTGCATGAACATGAGGGCCTGGAAGTAGGGCAGTGAGAATTAGTATAGGCATAAGGTCAGCTGAAAATTAGCTCCTTTGCTCTTTTTCCATTGTGAATTGATACAACAGCACTGCTGAAACTCTGGGCTAGTTCGTGTAATTTAAATATATTCCAAATAGAAAAAAATTGTTTTAAAAATGTTGAAATCAAACAACTCGATTTCCCTCTGCCTGCCACTGTTTTGTGAACCTGTCTAAAACTCAGTGACTGTTTGGATAGGCTCAGGAGCATGTCTTTAAATTTTAATAATGTGGCTGACATATCATTCTTCACCCCCTTTTGGCGATTAGCAGAATTGGTGGATCATTGTTCAGCTTTCAGCTTTTGTCTTGTGTATTGCATGTGGCCATGAAAGCGGAAAACCTGACCCTTAAGGTGCTTAGGAGGAAGAGATTGTGACCTAGGCTGATGACAGGAAAGCCAAATCCAACTCCTTCGGGAGATACTTGCTGAGAGAAGAAGCGAGGCCCGACACTGGGATGGAAACAGTAATCCAAGACTGGAATTCATTTTTCCTTGTCCTGCCTTTGTCCTTTGCCACAACCTGTCCCTACTTCACAGCAACATCTCCAATACTCTTAGTGCTACAAGCAGTGAGCAAACCTGAACCCACACAGAGCAGGAATGGAGAAGGGTGGGTCAGGGCATTGTGAAGTGCAGCAAATACAGCCAGTTAGAATGAACTTACGAGTCAAGAGCCTGAATAAAACCAACACATCCTGCAGGCAATTTTAATCCTTGAGACATTCAAGTTTGCTACAGAGGGGCCTTCACTGAGGTTTAGGGTCTCCATGTGCCCCTGGTTTGTGTCACACTTACCCATCTCTAGGCATTTGGCAGTGGAGCACATCCTCTCTTTTTTATACATTGCACTTCCCTGTGTGTGGGGAAGAGTTTTATACAGCCACAAAGAGTTTTATATGCCTTGGTGACATTTAATCTACATACTCTCCTCTACATCTCCATTTTCCTAATGAACAAGCTGTGGGCTGCATATTTTGCATACATTAATGCTTTGTCACTTCGAACTCGAGGCAGAAGACTATTCCAGGCAGAAATACCATCTTCTTCCTGTCACAAGTCTTAATACAGGAGAATATAAAAGAACCACAGCATTTGGAACCTTTTAAGCAGCACAGGGTGTTTTCCTGTCTCATCTGTTTATAATAATGCTTAAGATCTTAAATGGGAACTGTTACTCCATGTGGGAAGCACAGAGTTCATTAATAATAAAAGACAGCCTTTTCCTAAGCTGTGTACAGTCATGGTAGACTGTGGCCAGAAATGTTCATCCCTCTTACTAAGAATTGGTGCAAAAATCACCAGATATGACCAAGGTTACACAATGGTTGTGTCAGAAGGGAGATTTAATCTCTGCTGCCAAAAATAAGAACAATACACAAAATGTAATAAATTGCTTAAGACTGAGGCTAACTGAAACAAATGTGTAGTCTACTGCTAGGCAGTTAATGTAAATTATATGCTCCAGAGAAGGGAGAATATGCAAAATGGTTAAGCAAAGCCCATGTGGCAAAACTATTCCCCCATTTCAGCCACTTGCACCTTGAAATGGATGTTTGAATGCATGTTTGAAGGATGGCATCTGCAAGACAGTATTTTCCCGAGAACAAACAAACAGTCTTGTTGGGGAGCAAAGCTGTTCAGTGATTTCTATTCCACTCATGAAATGGAGGTGAACTTTTCTGGCATTTATATAAAGAAACAAGCCCAGAGGACACAAGAGAGCAATCATACTTGCACATGTTTGTGTTCACATTCAGGTGCAATGGGGGATTGTGGTATAAGAAGGCTCGATATTGATCTGGGGAGCACAGACTTCTCAGGACAGGCTGGAAGGATCCACAATAAAAAGCATCACAGCCCATGGGGATCCCTTGGCTTTCCCCCACTTCTGAGCAGCCCCACTTCTGCTTCAGAGCATAAGGTACAATCCCTCCCTGTGTTTGTGTGCACATTTTCAACGTGGCATTAAGGAACGAGGCTCTCTATGTACAGAGGCAGGATTTGTTGAGGGAGCATTCAGTGCTGCCTCAAAAAGGGCACTGAGTTACAAGTTCACCATCACACATCCCCACAGAGACCCTGAAATGCCAGATCTTTAAGGATACAGTAGATCTAAAATATTTGTTTTAGAAGGAAAGTGGTCTTGCTCTACTCCTCTGTAAGGAGCATGGAAAGGATGATGACTTGACAGGTAGATAAACACACAGCATACACCTCTCACATCCCCTTAGCAATCATCAAACCTTTTTTTAGTGGTAGGGAAGCCTTTTGGGAGGGTTGGCTTGGGTTTTGGGTTTGGATTTGCTTTGGAGTTGGTTGCAGTTTCTTTGCAGGGGGAGGGGTTCATTTGTTTTGTGCAAGCAGAAAAATGGGCAACAAAGAACCAGAACTGTGTGTTCATAGCAGCGCTGCATGTCTGTAGCATCACCCCCTTTTCTGTGGAGATTGTAGTGTTTGGAAACACTCCCTTACACAACTCACTAATAATTATTGGCTAGAGATGACAGGGTCCCTGTGGCAGCAGAGAAAGCATTCCCTTTCTCGTGTAGTAGTTAGCTAAAACCTGACCTTTGGATCTTAGGTTGACCAAAAAGGATAAAATCAATCATAAAATGAATATATATTTCCAAACCAAAGTGTATTTCCTAACTGGCAACTTTTACTGCACTGCAGTAACAGCTTTCAACACGCCTGATGCGATTTTTACATGTTGCAATTTGGCCTGTGGAGTTCTAATGATTGTACGTGAAGTAACATTGATTTTTAGGCTTATTTTTCTCCTTTGCTGTTTTTCTTAGTCACCTGCTATGGTGTCTGAATCTACACACATAAAATGAAGTGTTGTTCAATCATGCCACAGCCGTGGCACTGTCGCTGCCTTTGAGCTCCCTCCTTTGAAGTTAAGAGAGCCTGCAGAGCCCAGGCTGCTGGCTTAAGCATCAGAAGGAAGCTGCTTAATGCAGACTGTCTGAATAGCCTCTTGCTGCCCCTTGTAAGCTCATAAGGCTTTCTTAAAGACACATGTTGACTTAACAGTGACATTTTTAGAGGAATCTTTAGCAAAGATCCAGCGGAATTCAGATTGAGAGCATCCCTGAATGCGTTCACTTAAATATATTGTAGTTTTATGTAGGTACAGAGGACAGCTGTAGTGGTACTTTGGGTATGTCTGTCTCACTGGTTTTCTGCTCTGTGAAGGTGTTTGCACTGCACTGGGTCAGAACAAGAAATGTGACAGTGAGTGTAATGAAAACATTGGGAGCTCTCATTTGGGCTGGCTGACCTTTCCATCTGAGCTGTGGGTCTGCAGCAGGCTCCATTAGAAGCAAATGTCCAAGGAACTGTTTAAAATAAGTGGTCACTTATTTTAAGTGGCGGCAGTATCAGCAGCAGTATCCCTCTGCTTCACAGGGAGTCTCACACAGGCACTTCCCAGTCCATAGAAACGTAATTTTTCAGGATCACAGAAATACCAATACTGGCACAAGGGAAGATCATTTTCCACTCTGGTGAAAAATTCACATGCTTTACCTAGCATTAATTTAATCAAAATATTAGACACGCCAAGTGGATAATTTGACCTTAGCTTCTGAAAATTTTAGAATGGCTCTAAAGAAACTTGGGCCAGAGAAGATAGACCAGACAACCAAATTTATCTAAACTGAGCTTTTGAATTACATTTATTTATACTGTGCTTGTTGTAAAGCTGAATTTTTACTGCCCTTCCCTGGAACAGGTTGTTATTTCTGGCATCAAAATCTGTGTTATCATCAATGTCTGATCACTTTGTCTGTGTGTGGCAGCCCCATTCCTCTTCTTGTGGTCTACCACAAACACTGCTCTGCTCAGAGACCCTGGGGAGGGCAGGACCCAGCTGTAACAGCAGAGACTCTCCCTCAAGGAGCTTCTGATTAAGATCTTGAGGCAAAGTGCTGTTTAATTTAAGGAAAGATAATACCCAGAGGTGATATATTCAGTCACAGCTTAATTGAAATCAAAGAGCAGGCAAAAAGGTGAGGGAGACAGCAGACAAAAGGTTAAGCAGAGCACCTTGTATCCCATGTTCAGCTGATGATTAGCTGTTGATTGTGGAGCATAAGCCAAAAATCAAGTTTTATTGTGCCCTACAGTGATTTCTGTGTTCAAAATGAAATCAGAAAAACAGGCACTTGTTTATCTCCATAAGTTATTGCAGCATGTGTGACAAGAAAATAAAGAAGTCATGAAATATTATTAGTGCATTCTTTTTATTGATTACTATGTTTCTTTAGCTGCAGGAAATACTGGAGAAAATTTATGGATCCAACCTTTAGTTTAAAAATTAGTGTAATCGTTAAGCTGTGGAATTATGAACAGCTGTTTGTCAAACAGTTACAAAGACAACGTTTACAAAAAACACCTAATATTCTGCCTGCATCAGGACACTTTCACACAATAACAAGAGCTGATCAGTAAGAGTAATAATCTGCTTTAAAGGGGGAATGTAGATGACAGTAAGTAAGAACTGTTGCAACAGGCAGTGCAAGGCACATAATGAGGGTGTTTCAAAGAGATTTGCAGTAAATACAGGGTTTTTTTAATAACATGATGTTTACAAGTTCCTCTCACTTTTTACTCCTGAGTCCATCACAGTAATTCCACTGGCTTAGATGGCTCAGTAATCAAGTCAAGCCTGATGAGAGTTAGATTTCTGTTTTAAATCACACTCATTTCATCCTCCTAGTCCACTTTTGCTCAAAAACGTTTTCTCCACAGAATGCTGAGCTCTTCTTTCAGAAGAGTTAAATAGTGGATGCAGTGGCTTTTCAAATAAGCTGTTGGTTTAGATCAGCCTTTGTGGCTGACACTTTATCTGTCCATAAATTTTTAAGCTGCCATTACAATGCTGCTGTATCTTTAGGGGAGGGATGCCTCACTTTGCCCCATCCAAAGTATCTCCCCTTTGCATGAGTTCCGTCTGCCCAGATTCAGAAGAAACTATTTAAAAGAAAATATTTTTAAAGGTTGATTCTTGTTTATTGTAAGATATTTCTGTTCCTAAGGCATCTTTCATCTGATGATTAGCATCAAAGCATTTTGTAAGCCTTGATTCTTTTTGTAAGTCTTGATTCTCAGCAGTTTCAAGGTATTTTGAGAAAAAGATTTCGCATAGCTCAGAGTTGAAACTTACTTCTTAACAGCACAGAGCAAGGTGACACAACAGCTTGGGCCAGAATTAAAAAGACAGGTGATGGTTGGGTAAAACTGTGAGAGGAAACTGATGTGGAGGATGGAATACATGAGTGCTTCACAGGCAATTGTGAACTCCCTCTCTTCCACCTTCATCATATTTTGTCCATAAAGCTCTGGAGGAAATAAAGAACTGGTCACTGAGCAGAGATTGCAGAAAGCATTGTAGAGCTTGAAAAGGAGATGGAGATGGAGAAGCAGTGCTAAGTCTAAGGTCAGAGCCAGGTTATGGGAGACCAAGGGCTTGGAATGCTCCGTCATGGCCAGCAGATGCATTGGATGAGCAGCACCACAGCTGGGATGTGTGGGCCTTAGAAGTCCTCCATGTAGCTGAGAACTGGGAAATCCAACAGCACACAGGAGAACTGCTGAGGATCTGGTAAGGCAAGTCAGCCAGGAAGGGAAAAAGCAAGTGATCATTATCAAAAGGGATGTGGCCAACAAAGCCATCCAATTCTGGCCATTACTCTTTCTACTGGTACAGCAGTGCTGAAAAACAGTTATTCTGTGTTAGCTAGAAGCCCTCTGAGATATTTACACATGCTTGTTGGGGAGGATGATGCAGGAAGGCCCTGCAGAGATGGTTTATTGGTGAAAGATTTTAAGAATGTAAAACCTGCAGAAGAGATAGAGTTAAAAGCAAGATTTCAGCTATAGAATGCGAAGCAGGAAGACGGTGATTAAGTTATCTGAAGACCAGGCCCCTGATGATTGAACAATACTGCTCCCCAGACAAAGGGATAAGGGGTTGGGCCCTGCCAGGTGATAGGGGAAAAGGTGGGTTTTCCAGGTTTTTAGTATGGTAAGATAATAGCTCTCATAGGCTGTATGTAAATTCTATAGGTTTTGTATCCTGTACTGGTTGGTTGGTGCTAACCAGAGTATTCAGCATAGAAGGGAATAAATGGGATTGTAACAGGAAGTTCAGCCCGGAGGACCACGCTTCAGCCGCTGCTGGTCAGGTTGGCTGTCCCCACGAGCAATAAACCACGTGTCCAAAGAGCATCCCTGTCTCCGGAAATTTCTCATCGAACCCCAGATAGATCACAGCCTTTTCTAATACCTGCTCTTTATTTCACACTAAGAAATGGTCAAAAGAATATCATTGGAGCCTTTCACTGTAGGAAAATTGAATGAGTGAGTGCCCAATCTTTGCCAGAAAGAATGGGCAGATATGACCATAGGTGTAACAAACACCATCCAGTGAATCACCTCCTGTTCCTGATTTTCAGACATGTTTAGCACCTCCACCAGGGATAATGGTTTAAAGAGATCTGTAGAGTGGCTTGGTACTCTTTGGGAGCAATCTGTTCCCCTAGCATCATGAAGAGATGTGCACAGGGTGAGCTGGCAGAATATGCTCTGACCCACTACAACACAGACATGTGCCTCAGTCTTCAGTAACTAGCTGTCAGTCCTTAAAGATGATGCTGAAATGGAAAATTATATGGAGCTGGAGAAAACAATGGCCAAATTTGTTTAACATACTTTACAACAATGGTTATGTCACATAATTTTAAGTAAACCTTGTTCGTTAGAGGCTGAGCCTCTGCATTCAGTGCTGTAGAAGCCTGAAGGAATCACAAAGAATTTGTCTAATTGGCATCATGGATGAAGGCTGCTGAAGCATTGGGAACGAGCAGATCTTCCGCACCAGTAATGATCTTATTGCCATAGTTACAGTTGTCTGGCTCTCCTGCTCCCTGCAAGGTGACAAATCACATTAAGAATATTTGCAAAACCTCCAAAGTCTCACCTAGGGTACAAGTAGTTGAACAGCTACCTTAAAAGCCAGTTCTGCCTATAGTCATGCCCAGTCCTGCTTCAGCTGTGGGGAAGCCCTCATTGTCTGTAAAACCAAGGCATCTGTGCACTCCTTAATCCAGGCACTGGCACCCCAGGGACTCCTTCAGCTTTGTGGGTGCTGAACAGGCTGAGCCCTGTGGAGAGCTGTGAGGTGAAGCAGGAGTTCCTCATGTGCCTTCCTGCTTACGGAAGGGAATAAGTATAATTCTTGCAAACCTGTTCAGAGAGCCTTGGTTTGGAGAAGAGCACTGAGATGAGAATGAATTGGTGTTGACTTGTCCTGGCAAGGCTGAAATGTCTTTTCTTTCCATGAGATGAGAGCGTTGATTTCAGCCACTAGTGAACTTTGAGCCATCTTTCATTTCCCATCAGGAAGATGTGCTCTACCTAAACAGGGCAGGGGTATAACAGCACAGGCTGTGAGTAAGAGCCAGAGCAAGGGCACTTATTCTTGTCTAAAGAGCCTCAACTCTTGTTCTGTGAATTAAAGAGTAGAAGGCTCAAAGGAGTATGGTTACTAACCCACTATGGCATTTTTAATGCCAAGTCATATTCCAACCCGTAAGATTTGTATCCCTTTTTTTTTTTTCCTCTTCATCTTTCTGTTAGCAAGCAAGAGTACCTTCTTTTTCCACTTTTTTCCATTTTCAGCCCCTCTTGTCTCAAAGTGGATGGTAAACAGAGTGGCCTGACTCAGTCAGGTACCTCACAGGTATTAAGATGAATTTTCTTTTCCAAAGCACTTTGTCTCAATTTCCTGGCTTGTAAGGATCCGTGTGGTGTTTTGGGTGGTTTCAGCATACTCTGTAATCCACTGCCTGTCTTTTTCCATGGAAAATGTGAGGATGTCATTGTCAGGCATGCACAGCAACTAGACTGCCAGGCATTCTTGCATGTATCTTCTCCTTATTTTGTAAGCTGACTTGATAAATGAATAGATTTCACACAAACAGACTTCCAAGGTGTTACTTAGTACAATTAATGGGATGGGCCAAGGGTCTTTTTATCAAGCACACTGTCTTTGTGCTCATCTGCCATCTCCTTTCACGGACTCATTTAAGGTGAGTCTGAAATGCGTTCAAGGTTTGGGAGAAGCCTCCATTTGAATCTCCTAATTGAGGCCAGGAGAGCAGAAGCAGAAGCAAACTTGAAACTCTGGAAAGGGGAAAAATATGTCAATGTGTCTGAGGCAAGCCTTGTTGCAAGGTTTGGAGAGAGCCAGGGCATGTCTTTTTCTGGCAGTTTGCTGTGACTTTTGTGATGGTATCAGTGAGCCTCTCCCTCCCTCTCAAGCACAGTTTCCCCTCTGGACCATTGCTACACAGGACTATGAGGGCACAGTAGCTTGCAGAGGAGGAATTTTCCAGTATCTCATGGGAAATGTAGTCCACTTGAAAGCACTTGACTTGGAGAGAGACCCTGACACAGAAATACTCATGGAGAGCCACAACAGTATTCCCAGTTAAGTGTCAGTGGCACCTGACAGTGTTCAACTTTCCATTAAAGAAAAAAAAGGCACAAAAATCCTGTTTTTCATGAAAAATGCTTTTCTGTATCTTTTTTTCTAAGCCTTTGCTACATCTTTTACACAATTGAACCTTATTATCCAGCAGTGTGGAAGGGATGAACTCTGCATCTGCCCAACATGCTCCACACTAACTGCATGAAGCTCGCCTCCTTGGCCATATGGATCAATGTTTTGAACTGTCACCTGTAGCCAATTTCATAATGGCCATTAATAACATCTAAAAGTACTTGTGTATTGAAAAAGGAGGGGAGCAAGCACTCTCCTTTAGGTGATTGAACAGCTGCATTATATCTGCATTGTCTTGGCAAAGTTAAGACTCTCCTGTGAAACCGTGGGTTGGGATTTTTCTTGCTTGTTGGGTGAATTGACAAAGATTGTATCAGGCATGACTTAGAAGGCATTGGATCAACAAAATACAAGGACTCATACTGTATTATGCCTTTCACAAGTTGTTTGAACAATGGGTCAATTCTCAGCTATCAATAGTTTGCAATGAGAGATCAGGCTGTGGTCTTTGATACGGTTTTTAAGTTGACCCCTGCTGATTCAGCTGTGCATGCAGAGGATGTCTGCAGCTGCATCTTCGATTTTAAGTTATAACCAAGCTGTAGGGAAAAAAACCTTCATGACAAATAAATTATAGAATACTTAACTTTACTTAATCTTGCCCAGCAAGCCAAAATAAACATGCATCCTTAGATGTACCAGTAATTCATGTAACATGATAATTACTCAGTGTGCAATCATTACATTTCCAATAGCACTCATTACCCCAACAGCTCTCCAGCATTTCTGCAGCAACACTTGGCTTGTAGCTATAATGATATCATTTTGCAAGTTTCTGAAGGCATTTTTTTTCTCTGACTAGCATTGATTGCATTTCATTTACCTTTTTGCCTCTGCTATTGTTTATTGGCAAGAGTTTATCAATTAGCTCAGTCAAGATCTCAACAAAAACTACAGTTTCACCCACTAAAAATCAATAAGGAAACTCAATAATTCTTTCCAAAACCCAATAAGGAAGCAGCAAATAAAATGTTCACAGCAGATATGTGCACAGGGCTTTGGTTGAATAGTTTATCTGATGAAAAATTATGGGTTTTGTTGACTTTAACTACCTACCAAAAGCAGCCTGAACCTGCAAACAATTTGTTCCTGCCTTGCCCTTTTGCTTTTGTTTCAAAATACTGAAACAAAGGTGGTGTTTTGAAAGAGGAAGTATTTTGATAGGTTAGAAAACATATCTTGAGATAGAGGTTATGTAAATGTGAAAATACTACTATTTTTGAAGGTTAAAACTGTGCTAAAACCAAGCCACAGTATTGTGTGCAGGGACAGGAAGGAAGAACAGGCAATGTTATGCTGCTCAGCTTAGACCAAAGCAACCACTCTTTGCCTCCACTTCCAAGTGACTTTGTGATTGTCCTTTTGATCTCAGTGGGCATCCATTCCTCATGTTTAAAATGGGAGTCCATCTGGAGTATATTTTTGAGGACATGGGCTAAAGCTCATTTGTTCTTTTCATGATGAGGCTAATGGAGTGACCTTCATAGCAGAAAGCAATAAGAAATTATTTTGTATTGTAGTTTGGGATGAAAAATTCAAGAGGAATATATCTGATGATGAGCTAACTAATTCTAATGCAGGAGCAGTAGGTGTTTTCAGCAGAGCTACAGCAGGATCAGTTTTCAAATGCCCTTTAGATATGGGCAATAATTCTTGCTCTTTTATACTACTGTGGCAAATACAGAGGCTTCCAGCCAAGCCAGGATCTGGTATACTGTGTGATGTTTGTGCACACAGTGCAAGACCTGTCCCAGAAGATATGCTAAAATAATCAGATAAGACAGAAATACTGGGAGAAAGGAATTTTTTTTTTTAAGTTTTTGCTTGTTCAACTGATGAAGATAGGGGAGAAGTTGAGAGATACTTCCTGATTACCCGTGAAGTTGCAAGCACAGCCCTGAGGCAAACACTGGTACCTTCATTTCCAGTAGGATACTTTAATCTGGTATTATCCTTCATGTGCACAGGAACCAGAACACAGCAGTTGGAAAACATTGCACTTCTCGTATTTTAAATTGGTCCAGAGCAAGCAGCCGTTTTTGGCATAACAAAAGTGCTTAACGCTTGTCAACAATTAACATCGTGTTTAGAATGGAAAACATATATTTTTAAAATCTGCTTCGCTCTGATCAGATTAGAAAATAGTGTCAAGGCAATTAAAGGAAAATAAAGAAGGATGAAACTGCTCTCAGAGTAATGGAAAAATAATTACCAGTGTGCCAGCTGATGGTGTGTTGTCCCTGCTGGATGCCAGAGGAGAAACAGCTATTTTCAAAGTGCTTTTTGGGCCTCATCCTACATCATGCTCAGCTTGCTCAGTTCCCATGCAATGTTGATGGAAACTAGAGGCACCCAGCACCTGAGCAGCTACCCTGAGCATCTTCCAGGATCAGCCCAGCATGGACAAGAGCAGTGTGTGCACTGGCAATGAGAGCAACACAAAGGAGCTGAAAACACAACAAAGGAAAATAAAATGTGTTGGAAAATTTCTTAGTTAAAGATGATGGCTTTTAATCCTGATTTATTAACACGGTTGCTGCCATGTTTCCAGTGATTGTCTGCTGTTTTGGAAAAGTGTCTCCTTGGATGTGCTAACACAGTTGTGTCTGTTTATGGTGAGAGATCTCCACAAAACAGTTCAGCAGCTGGGAGACTGCTGGTATACTGGGAAGTGTATTCAGAGGGCTTTTCTCCATATCTTGAGAAAAGCCCTCTGAACTTTGGTGAGGAGATTGTCATGAAGAAACTTTGAAACCTTGTCCTTCTGGTCATAATAAGTTACTCCTAGGAAGGGGAATTGGAAATAAAACCCTGATTTTAATGAAAACTTTAGGGGTGTTTACATTTGCTTTCATGGCCTTTGGTTTACAAACTCTTGCAGCAGCAAAGGGAGAGGCCAGAAGTTGTATTGGGAACTAGCACTGCTGCAGTTTCTCATGGCAGAGGGAAAAAAAAATGAGTGAATTCCATTAAGCTGTTGGGTTTTATTCTGCCCTGTTGCTATTTAGCAAAAAGTAAATGCATTGTGAAGATCAGGGGCACAGCAGTCATATGCTCTGGCCTGTGGCATGAGCACATGTGGAATGGTTCTGGAGTTCTGGAGCCTTCCCTTTCCTGGCTAAACAGACAGTGGCAGCAGCAGAGCTCATGCCTCACCCTCCTGCTCTGAATGCTCTTAGCCCTTTCTAAGTACAGCCAAGGGGAGGACTTTGCTAATCAACCTCATTGGTGATCTGACTGAAGGTCTTTAGCAAGGTTTATTATTTTCTTCATCTTTGGCCTGAGTTGGTGAGATGGGTAATTAATTATAGTTTATCCATTTGTCAGGATGATTAAAGCAGCTCTGCTGTGTAGCTTGACCTTCAGGTAACCGGAGAATTCTTCTCACTTAACACTACTTTGCCATCACATGAAATTTGTGCAGCCTCTTGCACCTAATATTTTCCTCTACATTTTTCTGAATGTTTTGTATTCTTCCAGTCTGATTTTTTTTTTTTTTAATCTAGAAAGTACATAGAAGCATTCTTACTAGGATTGGAAGAATTTCTGAGGCCCACAAGAAAATTCATATTGAATATTGCAGGCAGTCTTATAGGTTTATTAGCTTTTCTAGACATCTGCATCCCTTTTATTGAAAATATTATATAAAATTTCCTTGCCTCTTAGTGATTTATTCCCTCTTTCTTTACTGAAGCTAAAGATAAATCTTTTGTGATCCTACTCTCAGAGGTTTTATTGAAAACCACACTTTTGCTTATAGAGGCTCCTGAGAGAACCAGTTTAAATGCCTCCCAGAGTGGTGGAGGGTACTGAGGTTTTTGTACTGAGACTCCAAACTGATGCTGGAAAGGGTGTTCCTCCAATCTTCCTTGTGCTGAAACAGTAAAATAAACTAAGGATACCTTTCAGATTTTGTCTTTACCATTACTTGACTTAGAAAGTCTCTCCATTTCTTCCTCTTTCCAAATTATCTCTTTTAACTTGTCTAACTAGCAATTCCACCAGATATTTCTGTTTCTGTCTTGGGAAGGACTTCTGATCTTGGACCCAAAACTGTAGTGGTACAGAAGTGGCAGCATGATGGAGGACAGGAAGCCTGAAACTTGGCCACCTTCCTCCTGGTGTCCTCTTGAGAAGTGCCTGCTATTTAATCCCTGGTGTCTTTTCTCACAGCACCATTGTCTCTTAGCTCACCACATGTCAAAGGAAAATGTTCTAATTTAAAATACAATAGTGCCTGGTGTCGATACTGTAATTGTGTATTCATATTCATAGATCACGTCAGAAAACTCCAATACTTGCCAGAGTAGAGGAGTTGTGAGCAAAGATTCAATAAGTCATGAGATTGCCTTAAAATCCTGAAACTCCAGGGTGTATGGATGTGTATTTCTCTTGGGTATTTCTTTAGGGTTTATATTTTTCAAGCTTTCCCCTGTCAGCTGAAAAGCAAGCCACTTATGAATAAAAGAAAAGCTGAGAATTTCCTTCATGTTGGAGGGCTTCAGGAGCCACAACTTGAGCATGAAATGTCACTGGATTTCTAATGAAATCATGGGAGCTGGCAGGACTGCCAGCTTTCTCTCCTTTGCCTACTTCTTAAAAGCAAAACCCTTTAAAATGGGACTACTAATGTTCCTATAATAATTGTAATTAAATATTACTGTCCTTTAATACATACCTCCTATTCTGTGACCTCATATGCAATTCTTTTGCATTAAACATATGATTAACAGCAGATAGAAGTGCTTGATAATGATAGAAGTGCTTGATAATGAAATAGATGGAGATTTAGTGTATGTCAGGTGTGAGTGCACCTCTTTTTTGTGTTGGTGTTTCTTAGCTGCAGTTACACATCTGCAATCAAACTGTAGTAAATACTTTGAGGAAACTTTTGCATTATTCCTCCCAAAACAGCTTGTTCTCCACAGCCCAAACTTCTGTAATTTAAAACCAAACATATTCATTGTCCGCACATTTCAAGAAGCAGCTGGATTAAAACCTTTTGGATGAGATTTTAATGAATGACTGTGTTCTCTCACTGAATCAGTGCAGGGAGTAAATTTTTAATGACTCATTAACAAAGTTAATAGTTTTGAAAATCATTACAGTGCGATTCCATTATTTTGTTTCTTTTTTGCAGTAGGACTAATGCTCCATGCATCATGGTAATGTTTTCCTTTTGGTGCTTCCAACAAAAGTTGTTCTGACTCAAAGCTTCCTCTAGGAAATGTATTATGAAAATGGCAATTTAGAAATACTCTGAGATGCTCAGGAGTTGGATTTAGGATCACAATAGACCTACTTGAGCTTACATGGGCCCCTTCAGAAGGAAATACATACCTAGTATGATTTTCAAAAGTGTTTGAGTAGCCTAACATCTTAATTTAAGTATGAATCAGAGGCCAAAGTTCTGTAGGCACTCTATATAACACTGTAAGCTGCCTAGATTTTTTCCTTCCTTCCCTCCCTGAAATGTTTCAGATGGTCCTAGGTCTGCATTCATATGCCCACTGACCAGCAGCCTTTGCCTGGCATAGTAAGAGATTTATGCTTAATACTGTGTACTCCATTCTATCTACAGGCAGCACTTTCTATTGGCTATATTTTATGTACAGACATATCTTTTATAGGAGCCTTTTTGCTACAGCTGTCTCCATGAAAATCATTCTGTTGCATTCAGTTCAGATTGACTACTTTGAGTGGATAAAAAAACCCCTAAAATTATTTTCTGTAATTTATCTCCTAGTCAAATGTCTGTATAGTCCATTGCTCACTGAGTGAAGAGAATTTATAATAAATGTTAGCTAACAAGCTTCTTCCTTGCTAACTAGAGCATTAAATTCATTGACAAATGTTGTCATGAGTTGATTTGTGAGGAAATAAATGGAGTTCAGAAGTAAGGAGAAGAAATATGAGGCCACATGAAAGGACCTGGAGTAAGGGACTATGGGTTTGAAAGCTTAACCCACATCAGCAGTAGAGAAGACCTTTATCCTGACAAAACAATACAGAATAATGTTTAATAAAGTGAATAATTGAGGTAGTATGGTCCTCCAAATCATACTGAAAAGTATATAGGGGTTCAGAGATAGTAGAAGGGGTGAATTTAAAATTAAAACTGTGATTCCCATTGATTTGAGAGCAATTCATGGCACTAAATGAGATAAATACAGCTGATCTTACTATTTGTGAACATCACCTCCCATATAGCTCATGGCCAGACTACCCAAGGTGTCTGAAAGCTTCAGGAGATGGAATTTACTGTTTTCCAGACAATGCCAATATTGAAACCTGCACTCAGGAAACCTTGCAGCTTGAGCCTAAATGTGAAATAACCATAAGCAAAAGCAACTTCCCCCCTTGCCTATCCAGCCCCAGCCAAGCATTTTGTAATTTTGACTCTTACAACATCTTTGGAGTTGAGGAACCTTTTAACCTGCAGCACAGATTTCTAATGAGGCCTTATGGTGCTGGTATGGGGACATATTTCTGAATGACTCTAAATTTTAAGACACATCATCTCTATTTTGCGTGTTTCCTGTTTGTCTTCATATGCATGTGCTCATGATGGGGACTGGGATCTAGGAGATCTTCATGGATTATATTTCCTTAGTCTCCAGGCAATAGACCCTGGAGTTTTGCTGTTAGCAGGGACTAAAGCTTGCTGTCATAAGAGTGAACTGGGTTACTAGCAGGAATTAGGTGCCTTCAAGGACAGGACTACAGGGAATCAGGGTTTTATGAACTACCATAGTTCCTCCCTACCCAAAAACTCCTTGCAGATCCCACCATTTCAGTCAAAACTGGGAACTTACCCATGTGTCACTTATCTCATCCCTGCTCCTGGTGCTCCCCAGGTTTGTTCCCCTTTGAGAGGGACACTGATTTCCCTATCAGCCTCATGGTGGTGGTGCCTAAAACTCAGGGCTGGCACTGCCTGTGCCAGGAGCTGAGCAGGCATGACTGAACAGGTCTTCAGGCAGCTTGGTTTCAGAGGAACAAATTTATTTTTTACATTGGAAGTGTCCCCTGCTTTTAAGGATGAGAAAGAGATCCATGGAAAAAAAATAACCATCCTGAGCGGTTAGACCTTGCTAAGCAGCACAGACAGGGAGAGGGAACCAAGATTTTTAGGCACTAGCCTGCAACCATCAGGCCTGGCTGTTCCTGCAGGTGCTCTGTTGTTTCTTAACAGGTCATTGCTGTGTTATTGCAGGTGCTGATGCAGGTTGTGGTCAATCTGTGCAAGCTGGTATAAGATTTGGATTTAGGCACGTGCATGTTTAGGTCAATGCAGAGTGAGAGCAAGCAGCATTTGGAAGGGAGGCTGCCTGTTCAAACATGCTGCCTGTTACTGGATATTTAATTCAAGGAGAAATTCAGTGCTTTGTCCTCACAAGAAATCAGTAAACTACACTGTACACTAGAACTGTAGAACTGTTCTTAGAAATGGCAGTGCTGCAAAATAAAATGAACTGATATTATCAGTTCAGCACTGCAGTATTTTTAATGGTACTTATTGATAATATATGGATTCAAATTGGTAATTCCCACTTTTAATTATCTTACATTTAATTACAGCAAATAATCCCCTTGTTCTTTAATGTAAATAAATTTGTGTGAGCATGTGTTCAATGGCCTCTTTCACATTTCCCTTTCGACCAACACTGGAATTTATTCTGCTCAAGCTAAGCACCTCCATATTTTGTGGCAGTTTATTTATCTATCATTCTTCTGAAAATATCACAGACAAGATAAATGGATTAGCACCAATTTGGTACTTGGGTGATTAACGTCAAAGCTATTTCTAAACCATTAGTTTGTTATACATGGTATTTTATCTTTGTTTAGAAAAAAAAATGCATGAAGTGCAGATGCTAACCACAGATTAAGAAAACTTAATTTATTTTGAAATGTAATAAAATTTGGAGAGAGGATTACCTCCAAAAGTTATGTTCTCACCCATAAGTCTCCAGTGTTAAATATTTTTATTTTAAATCCACTTTTACTCATTAGTAAATAACAATATATTACAGAAACACTGATTAATGTTTTGTTTAAAAAAACCAACCAACCACCACCAGCCTACTCAAAATGCATTGTTATTCCTGCACATCCCCAGCAACTGAGGGGACTGGACAATTTGATACTCCAATTGCAGTATCAGATTTTGTATATGTCACTTCTGAGTGAAGATATTTCCTCCCCAGCAAAAACTGAAGGCTGCCCTTTAGTGCTCTTTTCTCTGATTTCAGTTACATATGTGATTTTATGCCTCTATACATCCTGGGTAAAGGTTTGGGTCTGGGTCTCACAGGCCCTTCCATTTTACCAGCTGCAATTTCTATAAAAGAAGCAAAATTTCCAGCCAGTTCACGCAGAACAAATTTCCATGCCGAGGGTGTGGCTGATCAGTGGATGTCACGATGGTCAGCCAAGAGTGTCACACGTGGCAAAACCTCTGGGAGGGAACGAGCCTGAGCCACACAAACTGTGGGACAGACACACAGCCACCATTTGCAGCGTGTCACCTGAACCTGCAGGGCAATAAAGCAGGGAAATGGAGCTATGAATTACTGTGGGGAGGGAAAGATGGTCAATAGGGTGGTATTAATGAGATTCATGGTATAGATTTCCATTTGCAGCCGCAGTGCTGCTGATAGAGAAGCAGTAACAACTGTGATGTATCTCATGAAAGTTAGAGCTTGTGTGCTGCCTACTTGAAAACAAGTTTTGCACCCCAAATCCGTTCTTGGTAGCTACAGAGTTATCCAACAGCCCAGAGAGACCCTAGTCCTTGATTAGCTGGGAAGTTGGAGGGATGTCCATGGCAAACCAATGCTAGGGTTTGGAATAGCACACTGTATTTTCACTTCTACCCTTAAATATTAGTTTCTCCTTCCTTATTGTGTCTAAAAATACTTCCATATTTTACTCTAGGGGATTAAAATGGCTGGATTCTTGAATGTGTTATAGCAGCAGCCAGGGAGATTGGAGAAGAGTGCCAAGAAACTTGAAGACATATAATTAACACTGTCAAGCATATTTCCCCAAGGATAGGCCTCTTTAAAAGCCTTGATTTCCAGGAATCCCTCTGGAGATCAACTTGTGTGTCCCAAGCGCTTTTGCAAATTAGGCTGTTTATGTTGTCAGTGAGGTATCCTTGTGCAAATTTAAAATGTTGATAGATGTATATCAGGTTCCTGTAGGGCTCATGCATGGTGTCTCCTGTGGACTTTGGCCATTCAAAGAATGCACTGACTACAAGAAATATTTCAGTGTGTCCCACAGTCTGTCTGCATGTGGCATCTCATGCCACAGTAAGTGAAATAGTTTTTCAATTGAATAGAAATAATTTTGCAAAATGCGAGCTAGTGAGAAAAAAACTGAAAACAGGAAGATAGAAAACACCATGACATAATTAATAGAGTAATCTGTTCATCAATTACTCTTTGAAGAGTATGTCAAGTTCTTTTATTTTGATTTGTATCAGATGGATCTGCACTGCTTCCAGGAATAAAATCATCATCTTTTTGTTCTTTTTGCTTTCTTTCCTTTCCTGCCTAGGACACATAATCAATATATAAAAATTTCTTCATTTTGAACATTCCAGTGTGATTTTTTTTGAAAATACTTAATAGGCAAAACACATTTTCCCAGTGATCACCTTAAGACGTTGATATTCTTTCCTGCTTAGCACTTGGAGTGAAACCTTCATCTGATAAGAAAACAAAGAGGAATTGGTGACCATGGTGTACCTTTATTTTATACCTCTACACAGGAACCTCTTTATTCCTGGGTAGGAAATGCTGCAACTGCATTTTCACTACCATTTTGATACAAAATTTTAGGGTTTCATTTAAAAACTGGCAACCAAAAAAACCATATTTACATCTGTATATGTGTTCCTGCTTTTGGTAGGAATCATACAATTGTAGTAGAATAGTTTGGGACCTCCCTGCCATGGGCACAGACTTCTGTCACTCACTACATCAGTTTAATTAAAGCTGTGTCCAATTTGACTTTGAACAATTCCAATGATGAGACACCTAAAATTTCTCTGGCCAACCTGTTTCAGTCTCTCCCCCTTCATTGCAAAAAAATGTCTTCTTTACATCCAGTCTAGCTTTACACCCTTTCAGACATGGAGGTTTTGAATCTTTGTATTTGCACTGCAAACTTGAGCCCATTTAATTAAAATAAGAACAAAAGCATATAAGCATTTGCAATTACTTGGGTGTCATTAATCTTTGGATTAACTTTCTTTGAGCAGCTATAATTTCCATGTGATGCTATCAAATAGGAGTTGTCTGGGCTGTTGCTCCTAAGTAGGGATCTGCTGCAGGAGTGTGGTGGATGTGAGCTGGAGCACAGATCATTGTTTGGCTTGATGAACAAAACCTGAGTTGTGCTTGGCATGCTGGGGTGAGGAAAACAGGGTGAAGAGCATGCATTTACTGCATTGTGGAATATAAAACAGAGAAAATAAGAAACGAGAGAGCATGAATATGTGCGTGTCTGCAGGTGTACTTGTGTTCACAGAGCTCTAACTCTGGAACTATTCATTCTTTGTCACCTGGATATGGGTATTCAGGAGATCTAGGAAACATCATTCAGCTGTGAGATGGCCTGAGTTCACTGCACCTCAGCAGAGCACTTGACCTATCTACTTTTAAACTGAGTTGCTTTTTCCTTCCTCCTTCTGATTGCACTGTTCCACTTTGAGTGCATCATTAAATATTCCTTGGAACAGAGAGACCCTGTTTCTCTCTGGCATGTCAGGTCATTCTCAATTCGTGGCATAAGAACATTTGGGGAAGCATTTGCCTGAGAAGGGACTGCAATCACGTGAATTCTCAGTTCCTCAATAGGTTAACTGGTTTTCTTTGCTGTCCTGTGTTCCATCAATATTTGACATTTCCATTGGGTTCAGTTTCTGCTCGGAGATTTTCCTCGGTGTAAAAGAAGGAGAATGGACTGCAGAGCTGCAGCATTTCTGGTTGGTATTTGTTCTTGGAGGGGCAGTACTTCGATGAGAATTACTTGTAAAAGGCAGGATTGTGACTATGCCTAAGGGCTGACTATCAGGCTAGAATGAATGAGAGCATAGATGCATCAGCTGTGTGAAACCCTGCAGTCCTGAGCTATGTGCTTGTGAGTTTGTACAAGATATCCTGCAGGCTTTCCTGGATAAGGAATTACTGAAAGTTTGGACAGGGAGCTTTTATGTGTATTGATGGATGCCTCTGGAGCTCTACTTGGACCTCCTGGCTTGCACTCTGCAAGAAATTCCACATACTGCTTTATCCTGCACGGGAGCTGTGATACCACTGAGGCTACAAATGTAAACAGAAATGAAAAGCACGGTGGAACAGTTCTGGCCTGTAATTTGCTGGTCTTTTTGCTGCAAGGGCTGCTGACAAGTCAGCTTGAGGGTAATCCTTTCCTCTTTCCACTATGTGTGTCCAAAGGTAGCCCTCAGCAGTGATAACCTTTCTCTTGTGAAAAATTAATTTACTGTTGCCAGTCCCACTGGCATGGGCTCTGCAGGTAGCATTTCCTGGCAGTATCTTGTGGGGTATTTGGGGAGGTCAGGTGCCAAAAAGGAATGCAGCAAAATAGTAAAAGTAAAGATCAAATTATCAACAGGCATTTGCTTTTTTTTTTGCCTTTTTTTTTTTTTTTCCCCTGTTGTTGTTGTTTCATAACCCTTATCTACAAATACAGACTGTGCCACTGAGGTTTGGGTCTGGAGCATGGGCAGGCTCATTTACACATCTGTGTGTATGTGCCACATAAAGGCATCAGGTCAGCCCATCCCTGGTAGGCACAGTTTTGTTCCACCTCACATTCCAACAACCTTCAAAGCAGGCTATGAAGTTCTAGGCCAAGAAATAAAAAGGGAGTCTTGAACACTTTTAATTTCTAGTTCGAAAATCTGACTTGTTGGTGCATGTGGATGTGTGACATTGTTTGTATTATTCTGTGTGTGAGCTGATCAGAGAAGTGATAGATTCCTCACTGTCACTCACGGAGCACAGGATTTCAGGATGCAACACCAGACTTGACAGCTTCTGGGAGAGAAGGTGGGTCTCTGCAGCAGATGGGAGTCAAGCTGTAATTTTGATTTCCCTATTCCCCATCCTGGGCCATCAGCTAGAAATGAGAAGGGAACTGCTGCAGGCAAAGGCTTCAGGGCCACATGTTTGCTGAATTTAAAAGGACTGGAGGAGAGATCAGCTGGGGCAGAATGACCCTGCTTGATACCTCCACACCCTTTTTGGGGGGATTGAGTAATGCTTTGTGTGTGACTGAGGGCCCTGTACAGTCTTGTTCAGAGTGTTCCACTTTGATGTAGTGTCTTTGCACTGGATCCTGATAAACTTGTTTAGAGCCATATTGTAAGAAATGTGGTTTGGCTAAAATTCTAGTACTGTACCAGATCATAGTTGATCACAACACACTTCTGCAAAGCAAAAAAAGATTATGGAACTTTTTTAGAAATATGTGGTTTTGATCAAGAAGAGGTTAAAATATACATTTAACAGCATTTCTCAATTTACAAAGATCTTTTCAAATGGCTTTCAAACAGGCAACAAAATTGAAACAAAAGTCAGGTTTACAGAAGATGTATGATTCCAGAAGTAATTATAGAGAGTGTTGCTAAGACAGAGCACCTAAAACAATGCAACTTAATTATCCCAAGATAGATGTATAACAAATCCTCTCAAGATTAATTAAGGTCAACAAACACATTGAAAAGTCTCACAGAGGGTAAAAAAAATAGGAAGTTTCTTTAGTCATTAATCCAGTTTTAAACCTGAAGGATCGTATAGGAAAAAAAAATTCAATAAGAGAGGAAGACAGAAAGTAGAGGAATGATTTACCCATGGAGCACAAAAGTTGCAACTTAAAGAGTTTGAAGGTTTTGGTTTGGAGTCACTTTGATGACAGTCAGAATAAACCATTTATAGTCTTAACTTTACAAGAAATGAAAATGCAGGTATTATTAGCATCTTTAAAAAGACACAGCTTTTGGGGCTAAAGATACAGTGTAAAAAAGTCTGAAAGCAGGTATCAGTGTCAGTAATCATGTTTATCTGCTGTCATGCCTGTCCTTTGCTCCCCTGCAGTCTGTCTATGGTAGTGCCACGAGCTGTAGTATCCCCTCTCTCCTTTCTCTTCTACATCAAACGTGCCTGGAGGTGTGGAAGCTCCTTTTTGTCACTCAGGTCAGAGCTGCATGTTGGCTGTGAGCCTGTGTTTCTGAAGGGGCAGCAGCCAGGGCTGTTGAGTCCAGTTCCCAGCATCGTGGGATTCCCAGTCATCTTGGACAAGTGTGGGGCAGCCAGTCCCCTCTACATCTTAAATTTACAGTCATGCTGTTTGCCATTTCCTGATGCAGGGTGTATGCCCAATAATGCACTGTGTAGGTGCCAAATCTCTTCACTCAGTTGCTGGGCTGTAAATATTAACAGGGCAGAACACTTGGTTTGGTGACCTAAGATGGGCATTAACTCAACAGCTTCTCTGCTGATAGCTTAGAATATTAATTCCTTTAGAAGCTTGACCTTTTAATCATGTGCAGTTTTGCAGGTTAAATAATAACTTTTTGATGGGTAGAAGAGACTTGGGATGGTCTAGGTTTTAAAATTCCAAGTGGTGTCTTCAGTGGCAGCTTTTCATTCAGCTTAGAATGAGATCCTCACCTGCCCTAGCTGGCAATGAAATTCTTTTGGCTAATGAGAGGACATTTGCTTGTGTGCTAAAATGGAGAGAAGCTCTGTAGGACACAGCAATATGAAAACATCAGTGAGATACTGGATTTATCAATGTAATGTCACTGGATTGTTGCAAAAAGCCTCACCTGAGTTGATGAGTTGGAAAAGGAAGTACAAGACTGTAAAAAAGCATTTTGAGAGGCTGCATTGTGCTTAATAATGTTATATTTTGAATTTGGGAGGGTCACAATCTGATACAGACTTTTAGTGACACTTAGAAGGATTGGTGCTACTAAATCCCCATCAACACACCTCAGTGTTATCTGGTCCCATTAAAAAATGCTGCAGCTCCCAAAATTCAACTAAGCAGGGAAATTTCCCAGGAATGACCTGAGGACTTCATGACAGCTATTTATACTTTGAGTTAAAAGGAACCATTTTGGAAAGGTGTTTTTCACCATTTACCAGCTTCCATTGCTCAGATAAGAGTTGCAAAACCAGAGGCTCTTACAGTCACCCCCAGTTTGCTTACCCAGGCACACAGCAGTGCAGCCCTTTTCTTGCAGTGACAGACTCCACATTTTATATATGCAAAATAAACATGTCAAAGCAAGGCTTTCCCCCTGGAATACTGCAGTTTCAGAAAGCAGCAACTTCATGGGCACATATGCAATTTGATGCCTTTTTCAGTTGGAGGGATTGGAAACAAATAGGTTGCTCATGTCATTTAAGTAACGCTGAATGGTTTCCTGAATTAGTTAAAACATTTAATTTTCATGCTGTTTCATTTAATTCCGTTGATATTTTTGTACTGTAACATTCTTTTTAAGCTAAAATATTCTTTATTTTCTCTTATATTGCTTCAATGTTCATTTAAAGCATCCTCTTCTCTTTCTAAACAAAAAAGATTCATCTATATGAAAACACATCTTTTGGTATTTCACAAATTTTGCAAGAATTTTTAAGTATTTTTAAGGTTCACAAGGAACATCAATTCTTGTGCTATTTTGCAATACAAATGCATTCTGAAATGACATAAGATCCCACTGAACAGAAATATTTTCTTCACAGCTCTAGTCGATAAATTGCTTTTGGATTGTTACAAGTACTGACAGGATGTATTATTACTTCTACTGGGTGGTATTTTTTCATTATGTCTTCAGTCTGAGTTCTGTCTAGAATGTGTTTAAGTACTCATTATATTGATCTTGTATCACAGGCTCATTTTTTTAAAAAAAGAGTTATGCATTATTCAGTTTTCAGTGATCGTGACCACACACTGTATAGAAAGGAGGGGGTCAGTGTCTTTCCAAAGAGGGATTTTATGCAATTCCTATTCAGGTTATCCTAGCACAACACTCTGCTATTTGGTTTTTGTGGTTTGTTCATTGTTGTTTTGGTTTGGCTTTTTCTTTTCCCCTGCGTGGCATGTTATTATTTCTAATCACAAACCAAACAGCTATTCCCATTAGTCAGCCACGTGGGCTTTCTGGATTTGTTTGTGGAGGGTTTGGCAAGGTTACTCACATTCCTCAGAAAGGGCTGGGTTTTGTCATTCATCTACCTGACCCCTTAGGATAGCTGGGGTAGGTACAGGTGTGGGGGGTATTTTAAAGCAAGTTTAGGGAGCACAGCCAACATCCTGAGCTAACATTCAGGGTTTCTGGCTGTTTGGATATGTGCCTACTTTGGAGTGTTCTGCAGCCTACAGCCAGCTCAGAGCCCAGACACCATCCCAACACCTTCATCTGCAGATGGTGTTGGTCCCAGCCCTGAGGACACGACTCTCAGTTTCGGTTTTCTTCTACTGCAAACCCCTTGCCGTTGTGAATCACACTTTTGTCTTAGACAAACCTAATCAAACATCTTTAGTTTCTCAGTGAGGCATGTGATTTACATGCTGACCACTGCTCGTAACTCCTTTGTACTCTCTGAGACCAAAGATAATCAGGAAAGCACTGAGGCAGAGTGGAGATGCTTTACACAAAGTAGTTGTGCAGAACCAACTCTAGTGGGTAGATGTCCACTAAATCTTGGTTGGCTGTTGGCAGGTTGGCCAAGGTTAGAGCCATAAAAATAACTTTATTTTGGACTGCTCATACATGGCATTTTGCTGGTGAGGGCTGTGCATTAGCAGTTTCAGAACAGCTTGATTTCAGAATTGTGTTTTGAAATTTAGTGTTCATCCAGTAATCATGACTGAAGACTTGTGCAGTGATTTAGACTTGTGGTGAGCAAGAACACAGCCTTCCCTCTGCCCCATGCTGCTCCAATGGTTGATGAGAAGAAAACTTACATAAGTTGTGCTCCAAGTGTACTTTCTACACTTGCTTTTACAATCCTTGCAACATGTGAATATATTTTAGTGTTTTTATTAACTGCAATTAACAAGAAAGGATGAATCTGCTCTCCTCAGTGATTCCCAGAATGGGAAGAAATGTTGCAGGTTTGTTTTCTCTCAAACTAACTCAGAGTAGTGCAACCAGCCAGGCTTTTAGTGAAATGTGTTGCTAAATGTCCAAGCTTCTTTAGATAACCCTTCCCCTGTATTCCTGCTGTGAACTCATCCCTGGGCCTCCTGTGCGTAATGGTAGGACACAGAAGAGGGAAAAAACGTGGCTGTGAATGTAACTGTTATCAAGAGAGTATTTGCAATACTCCTCTCTGCTGTCAAAAACTAAGTGCCAGAGATTATATGCTCCCCAGTTACTGGGAAATCATTTTTTTTTATGCTCTGTGTGCTCTTAGGACTCGGTACCAGTACTCTGCATTAAAGAGGAATGCTAAAGAAAGATAAAGTATTTTGCCTGACTTGTCTCCTGTGCTAACAAAAGAGGAAAACCAGAGAGCATAGTTCATATAAAGTCCACAGAACACTGTGTTTCTTATTCCTGAGGTTCTGCATAGGAGCAAACTGAGTGTGAAAAAAAACTCAAAAACTGAAATGTTAAAATAAGCATTTCTAATGGTGTTGTTATGGGATCGTTTGCTGTTGCAATGACACTCCATCAGCAGGTCTGAAAAAGGTGAAGGATTCCTTGGCCATGCTGGTCCAGATCTTTCATGGCACATTTTCCACTGCAGATGGTCATGTCAGAGCTGGAGGCAGCCAGGACAAAGGAAAAAAAAAAAGCTACCCCCTCCCCACCCTGTCCCCCCCAAATTATCGTTGCCAAGGCTACAAAACTGAGAAATAAAATCAAAGGCATGACTGTCACTTGGTGTCACTGAAAATGTTTTGCTAAGTGTTCCAGTAAAGATGATACAGTAATGGTGTCACATTGTGCATTTATATGTCACAATGCTTTTTACAGTAGCTGTAGACTTTCAGATGCACTCCTTGATAATCCGGCAATTTTATCATCAGGGAGTGATAACCCCTCAGATATGAAAGCTGATGTCAGCGTCTTCTGCCGCTTTGATCTGCGCGAGCTGATGCCTTGAAAATTAATGAGAACACTACATGTGAAATCAAAATCAATCTACTGTGGATTCTTCCCTCTCTCTGCCTTTCCAGGAGAGCTGGCAGGGGGAGGGGCCCGTGAGAGATATGCGTTATCAAATCTGAAGCATGGCAGAGTATAAAGGCTGTAATCTCATCTCAGGATTCTTATGGCTTTAATAAACTCTTCATGCTTCATTCTTGCAGTTTACGGCATCATAGGGGCCCCTTCTGCAAAATTGCAGCCATAAATTTTCCTTTCTGCTGGACAGATTTTACTCCCTTGCTTTGGTATATATGTCATCCTGCTTTCAACAGAGTGAAGACATGACAAAACTGATTAAATATTCGCATTACCTTTTCAAAATACACAGAGAAAAGTAATTTCTTAGATGGAGGGAAAGAAGGCAAAAAGCATTGTTGCGTATAGTTCATGGGGACTTGGTGCTTACAGACGGCAAAAAGTAGAATTCAACTTCTGTCACCTCTTGGGATGAAAATTCCTTGTTGCTTGATCAGAGATTGGCAAAATATCTCTATTACCATTGGCATTTGGCAAAAGGCATTAGTCAATCATCTAAAAAAGCATTATTGTCCTGCCATCTGCTCCCACATCTGCTTAAGCCTTGATGGCCCCCAAGAAACTGTCTGCCATTAGCAGTGATCCCTAAACATAAAGTCCTTTTTTACTACGAGCAAGCGAGCTAAGCAGACCATGTTCTCCCTTAAGATGCTCATCTGGCTGTGATTGCACATTAATTATGTTTGGGGCTGACAGTTGCAAATTGCAGTAAGTGTTTGTTGGCCTCTGCTGGAGGAATATGTGGGGTGGAGCCTGTTTCATCTCTGTTCTTGCTCTCCCAGGCCCAGGCATAGCCTCAGCTCACCCTGCTGCTGGCACAGCTTCCTCGTGTGCTACAAGTACAGCCTGCCAGGGCCAGCTGATGTGGCACAAGGCTGGCAGCAGCAATTGCTGTTGAATTGAGCACAGCAAGGTGGGACACCTTGTTGTTCCTGCTGCTGCCACCCATTCCCAGAGGGCAAGCACCAAGGGCTGCGGTTTGCTCAGCAGCAGTGCTAGAGCAGAGGGGTTTTCAGAGTTCTGCAGTGATGGGATGGCTGTGCCTCCTGTTTTCCAGCAGGGAAAGCATCCCCAGAGCTGCCAAGGGGGGGAAATTGCAGAGTGCAGTTGGAGTCAATACAGCTGGCAAGCAGCTGTGACAGCAGTTTGGTGCACACGAGTGAGTGAGCATCAAATCACCTGTCTGAACTGGGAGAAGGCATCTCTGGGCACTCTAGGCATGCATTTAGATTGTAATCTGCACTACATGGAAACTGTAGTTACATCTAGGAGTAAGGTTTTGTGTGTTTGATCTTCATTGCATGCTGTTTACAGTGTTAAAATGGAGTGACAGTGTGGCACTAGTAAAATATTTGCTTTATGCTTTGACAGCTAGGAAACAAACTAACCAGAACCTTTTTTTTTTTTNCAATGACCTTAAGAGCTTCATCCTCATTTTCCTAAAATTCTCCAGGAAGCTGCAGAAAAGGTATCACGAAAGTTTTCCATTATGAAAAACTGCTTAGTACTAAAACTTTAAAGTTAAAAGCACTGCCCTGCCCTTACATTGCTTTTGTTTCAGGGACTTGTGTTCAAATTAATCATGACAAGTATATAGAAGGCTCTTTTACCGATAATGAAAAATAAATTTGAATAACCTTTTTGCCTTCTTATAAATGTCACAAAGTTTGAAAATGCAAGTCTAGAGCACCAAAACTCAAAGGTCCTCAAATTAAAAGCAATTTTAAATTTGCGGTTATCATGCTGGTTTCAGCAGGGAGCAAGTGTAAAAGAATGCAGTGCGTGAATTGAAAAACCAGCAAAGATTAATGTGTCTGCATTACCACTGCCAAAAGAATATTTTCCTTCTTTATTTTTAATGGCTCATGTAACGTCTGAAGATTCCAAAGGAAAGTAAGAAAAGATACTAAGCCTTAAAAATGAAGACAAGCGTGGAAAATAAACATTTCATAGTTGAGGAGGCATGTAAGATGGGAAGGAAGATGGATAGACAGTAAGCAGAGTTTCTTCTGGCCTTATTTCCTCTTGTCCTACAAATCTGATCACTCATTCTGATCATCCACATCCATGCTGGGACCCATTGGTCATTGCTCTTTGCAACCCAGAGTGCTGAGGAGGGAACATAAAGCCCTCCTAACAGTGTGTGTGCCAGCTGTATGTGTATGATGAAAAGACCTTGAGAACCCTTATAGGGTTTTACTGACGTATTGCCTAACAGGCTGAACCAAAAAAAAAAAAAAAACAAAAAAAGAAAAAAAAAGTGATTGAAATATGGAACACCAGATCCTCATTCTCAGTGGATAGAAAAAAAAAAAAAAAGAGGATTTCCAAAGTATTTGTGGGATTTAGGAAGGCTGATTTCTTAGGAATTCATTAGGAATTCATAGAGCTGGACAGGAAATTGTTATCCAAAAGATATTTTAGTGGAAAATATGGTTCCTGCTGAATTGTTAAAGGCATTTTATTTCCAGTGGCAAAGCTGAAAAGTCCATTTCAGGTCACTTTCAATACTTGAACTATGGGATCTATAGATCTATGAATAAGAGGCTAAGGTGTACATTCTCCTGGTAATTTGTATTTCCAGCCCTTTCCATCTCCTCTAGACAGTACTGGCATTTCCAATGTGCACTGTGCTAAGATATGTGTAACCGAGCTGTACCTCACAGCCTGGCACCAAAATAGATGTAGTGCTTTAGGAAAGATGGAGTTCAGAGTAGGATCTGGGGCCATAAGCAGGGCAAAGAACTACAATTTCCAGAAGCCACCTTGGGGATCTGAAATGAAGAAGCAGGCGCTGCAGCACTGCTCTGTCAGTTTTAGCCAGACAAGGATACCCCAATGAACCTTCCCAGCTACTGCAAGGTCTGTTTGCTCAGGGCTTTCCTTGAAGGAGAGAGGTTATATGCTGAACTGGTTTGACAATAAAAGCATCAATGTCAGTTCTGCAGTCCTTGATGAACTCATAATGTTTCAAATTGAAATACGTTTGTTCAGAGCCTGCCATGTGTATATATATCCATCAGAGAGGAAAATGAAGTACCATGCTATTTCTGATCCACCAGCAGCTGTACAGAGGCGCCTGCTCTGTGCCAAATGTGCTGCTTAACCAGGTGGAACAGGGGCAACAAAAGTTTTCACAGCCATACCCTCCTTCCATTGTCCTGCTGTATTGATTGCTGTGTTTCCAAGGTATTGATTGCATAGTCAAAACTTGCCTGAGCATTGGAATTTTTCAAAGATATTCAGGACAGCTCATCACCCAGCTTCCACACCAAACCCTACACACGTCAGGATCAAGATGTGAGTCTACTCAGTCAAATGAGATGCTGTTTCTTGCAGGTTTAGTCATTCCCTGTAGTTGCACATGCAGGAGTAGAGCAGGATTCCAGAACAAATCAGTGCAGGATCCAAGGGAGAAGTGAATGCATATCTGCTAAGCAGGAGGGGTGTCCAGGAGAACATATTAGCCCATTTACTCCCCAGTACTCTGATTAGACCTGTTTTAGTAAGATTTGTGATCTGTGCTATGTCCTAGAATATCAAATTATTCAGTCAGTGTAAAGCAATTCTTGTTCATAGGAAACATGGCACTGTCTTTGGTTTTGAGCTGGAAATCTCAAGAACCAAAGACAGGCTACAGACTTGGTAGCAGTGTTTGGATTGTCTCCTGTCATTGTCATGCACTGTCCCTGTCACTTGGCATTTGCTAGTTTTCTGTCCATCATGCTTGCTCAGCTACTTACTAAGTTCTCATAACAAAGCTAAAAGAAACAGGTTAAGCTATATATTCATGTTTCAGTGCAACACTGCAATTTGATAACAATAAACAGAAGCTTTTATGAGGCTGTAAATGTCTCTTCCATTTATACATATTGTACTATAACTGCAGGCTCTAGGGTTATCAGGCAGTCAAACCTTTCATCAAAGCCAAATAGTTCCTAAAGCACCACTCTTAAAAATCTTTTGCAGGCATTAATGTTTCATTAGTTCTCTCAAATGAGTCTCCTTGGGAATCTGTATAGCAAGTAAAATCTAGCTCTAACCCACGGAAAAATTAACTGCATTTTTAATTCCCTTCTTTAGAATTTACTCCACATGGCTTGTGGTGGCACCTAGCTGGTGTTCCAAATGTATTCAGCTTAAAGGGTAGCAGTAAAATTAATAACATATGTACAAGTGTACATTATACCAGTGCACTCCCACCCTGCAGCCAGGATTCTTTCTGCCCATCCAGCTCTCCATCTATCCCTTGCTTTTCCATGGAGCAGGACTTCCTGCCTCTGCTTAGCCAAGCCAAATTTGTGGAAACTGCTCTGAAGTTGCACCCACAGTGCAACAACCAAGAAAGCACTGTCCAGGTATTTGATTGATTCATGGATTCTCAGGGCAGCAGGGACCACTGTGACTGCCATAAATACATGTTGTTTCTACCCAACGTATTTGAAACAAATTGTGCCAGCAGCACACACAGCCTGTGTATTCACTGTTCCTTTCTACCTCCAGCCTTGTGGAGTACATATCCTCAATTCCTGCTCAGTGTTTAAATGTGCCTAATTGGCAACCTGTTGTTACTGCATGTTGGCACAGAGCTTTATAATTGGTGTGAACGAAAATTATTAGGGTATCTGTAATGGCTTTATCTCAGTTCCTATCTATTCTTCCAAGCAGTGCTTAGTTTTGTGCAGCTTAAACAGGAAATTTTTAATATAAAGCACAGATTGGACCTGCAGCTTTCAATTCACAAGTGACTGACAGTTTTTCCTCTGTGAGAAGGTTTTTGGGGGACAGTCAAGGCCTGAACTCATCAGTAGATGTGCTTTGTAAGCATTTGTGGTCTTACAAGGCCTCCTAGGGCTAGAAACAAAAGGAGCTGCCTGCATGCTGCCCTTGGGATGTTGGGATTTAGCACAGCAGGTGCTGGAGGGAGGAGAGAGGTGAGGGAAAGGCAGGAGCACGTTTGGGAAGGTGCATGCCTGGGTGCCTGGCTGCAGGTGTGGGAGTGGGCATGGGCACACCAAATCCCAGGATTTATACCCCTGTCCGCACTGTTGGTTTGAGTGGGATCATAGTTCAAAGTGCAGTGAATTGAGCTCCTCCTTGCTTGGCTGCTCCCTGCTCAGTGTGACCTTGGTTCTCCCAGTTTTGGGAGAACTTTGGGGTTTGGGATGAAATGAACTGCTAGCATTGGGTAGAAGTGTGAGTCTGCCTTTGAGAGTGAGCTGGAACGTGGTTATACCTGATGTCAGCATGTCTGTAGATTGCTGCAAAATGTCTGCATTCTTCTCATTCCTCTCACATTTCTGTTATTAAAACCAATTGCAAGTGTGTGTACTGATACCCAAAAGCTTTGGTAAACAGGGAGTCAGCAGCAAAATGGTCACATATTTGACAGGTCCCCCAGGAATCTGATTGGACTGATTAGTCTACAATATCTGTTTCGGTAGTCTGGATGAAAAATAGTAATGGGCACAATCCCATTGTATGAGTGCTGTGAGACTGTGTGGTGAACTGCCCCTATAGCACCATCAGCACAAGGTTATACATCCAGGAATGCACACCATGGTTCCTACTGAGTAGGTGGTGTGGAGTGTCCCCAAGTTCTCCCTCTTTCTTTTTCTCACACTTGATGAAATTGCTGTCTGTGACAGTGACAAGGCAACATGTAAATACCTTGCAGAAGAGTTATTCATCATTAATGCAGGCAGTTTGAAATTAAACAGCATTTGCAGGAAAAACTTTTAAAATGGGAATGGCATTAAAGAATGTAATTTAAAATGTGTGAAGGGATTCTTCATTGCATATGACTCTTGCTTCTTAACCTTCCAGCTCTCTTTCCACTAAAGGGTTAAAAAATAAAAGGTAATTTGGGGTTCATTGATTTCACATAAAGTCTTTGCCACTTAGCTCCTCACAAACAAGAGCTGCAAAAACTTTTGACTCAGGGAGAAGTGCAGCAGGGATTTTTGATACTAGAAATCTCCAGGGGGAAAAACAGCATCATGAAAATAATTGGCTGGAAAATGAAGCTGGCCAAAACGAGTATATAAATAAAGTGGAAATGTTTAACAGGGAAGGAACAGCTAACCTCAAGCTGGGGTGAGTGATCTTTCTGTGACATCTCTCTAGAGCAAGTCCTAGTGCTCAGTCAGGAATTACAGGTTCGATGCAGAGATTATTTGGTATTGATCTTTGGCCTGGCTTTATGCAGAGCATAAGCCTGTAAAATTACAATGGTCCTTGCAAATTTATTAAAACAGCTTAAAATTTATTAATCACTGTGGAAATGCAGGTCATGGACTCTGAACTAGAATAATAAAGCTTTAAGCCACTACCAGTTTTCTGTGAAGTTTGTATAACATGATGGTTCATTTACCCTGTGTGCAGGTTTCCCAGCTAAACTGCAGCCAGACCACATTTGCCATCTGTCCTTTCCTAAGGAAATGGGGTTTCCAGCCCTCCCCAAATTCACACCATACCCCACCAGCACCAATTATTCTCATCAGTGAGGTATATCTGCAAATTTTTTACAAGGTTATTTAAATATATTATTATCATCAGAATCAAAATGTGCCAGACATGAGAAATGGGAGACATTAGAAAAAGCTATGGGCACATATTAATGTTCAGGGGGGTGCTTTTTATCTACACAGTAATAATGGCTGTGCTGTCGTGTCCCATTGCTCCTGATAAAGGAAGAGGTCATTGTTGTACATATTTTTTTGGCAGAATGAGGTCGCTGATGTTATCTCTGATTAGTTGAATAATGGTCATGACAAATTCTTAGTTGTCTTACTTCAGAAATGGCAGTCTGCTTTCCTATCCTGGCTGACCTTTTTTTCTTAAAGGGAGCTGTACTTGGAAAGCAGCCCCTGAAACTGAGAACTGTGGGGGCTGGGTTTTCTCCTCTCTCCTTGTGCAAAGGTAGCGTGAAGAAAAGGGGAAGAAACTTTAGTAGCAACAAGCACTCCTGTTTATCTTGCAGCACGCATGGAGGATATGATCTCTGTGGAAGAAATTCCTCCACCTCAGCTGTGGCAGATTGTTGCCCCTCAGATGAGGAAGGAGAGCTCCTTACAAGGTTATTTTACTGGATTACCTGCTTTGCCCTCAACAGCATCTCAGCCCTGTGCCCTGCTAGCAAGCATAATAATGTGACTAAAATACCTCTTAACATTTAACAGCCCCATTAATTCTCCATTGATGCACCACACAGACTAAGGGATTTGCACCCTTGACCTTGGGCATCTAACACATAAAATATTAGATTATGTTTTTGCAACTCTTTTGTACACTCTCAGTCTTTCAGTGCTGGGAGCACAGACAGGTATAACCAGCTTAGTCAGACAACATAAAATTTTAAACTTTTCTGGCATAGACAAGCCTAGAGACACAGGAGAAATTCAATGCCCTTGTCTTGTTTAATAAGTCTGCAAGCTTGAAAGTCCTATTAAGCATTCAGAAAACAGAACGTGACACACTTAAAAAAAGTTTGTGGAAAATACCTTTTCTTTTTTTTTTAATTCCTGTTGAAGTCTCCTTGAAAAATGAGAATTGAGAGCAGAATTCTCATTTTTGGTGCCTTTTAGTAATTTGGATTGAATGTAAATGTTTTCTTTTCCTCACCATTCAGTTAGGAAGCAAATGGAAAACATATTTTGTTGGAAAAACCTTTAGGGAGTGAATAGAAATGAAGTTATTCTAAACAACCACTGCATTAGAGAAGTAATATAAATGAGGTTCTGTTTTCTGTGGAACTTCTCTTGAATTTGACTTGAAATGCAATGAACTGGATCAGAGACACACCATATAAGGAACAGGTAAATTATAGGGAGTAGAAAAGAATGTTGAAGTTAGATCTAGAGCTGACCTGTGTCTGTTCTCTGGATCACCCTTCCTCCCTGCCCACCATAGCTGGACAAATTCAGAGGGTTTAGTGCATGATTTTAGCTATTCTCTTAAGCAGATCACAGGAACTAAGAAATTCCTCAGACTCCATAAGGACAAACTTTAGTGAGTTAGGCAGCTGCTTTCCCAGAAAACTCCTTCCAACACTTGTTGCTTTATTTCCAGCGGGAACAAAGATGAGATATAGATGCAGGGTGTCTGGAAAGCAGGAATAAAGTCTCAGGTGAAGCTTGGTGCTCTGTTAGGAAGCTTGGTGCTCTGTTCATCCTGTTAGGAAGCTGACTGAAAGAGCTGCAGTGCTCCAGCTCATCATCCTCTATCACCCACTGCAATGAAAACAGTGAATGACTCCTTCACAGAAAAAGAGAGGGGGCAGTGTGGGATGGAGAAAAACAGGCTGACAATCTGACGTTATAACCACAAGGAGAAAAGACAAAATAATATTTTCTGAGGTTGTTATCAGGGAAAGTTAATAAAGCTCTAATGAATATTAATTTATATCCATATAGATTGCTAACTTTTGTGTTTTTGCTGACATGGCGAGCAATCAGTATTTAAATGTCTAGTATTTCTTTTGGTTTGCCACAATTAATGTTTCATGGAGTGTACAGGAGTCTATAAATTAAAACACTTAATTACGAGTTGTTCTTCTTGGGGGTTTTTTTGTAAAGACTGAATGGCAAACAGAGCTGCAAGGCTGTGACATACTCAGAATCACCATGCTGATATAAATATGGGTAGATGATGCTAACTAAGTTATTTCCTTTTAAATCTCTTCATATCCTGAATGAAAACATGGCTTTAGATGAAAATGCTCATTATACAAATTAGATGGATGTTATTATTGAGCACATTAATCATTTTTCTCCAAATGCTTGCTTTACAAATGTAATTATTTTTAATCATACTGGTTTCACTAAATTAGAGATTTGGTTTCCTTTTACACTCAAATTCAAGGTCTCTGTATTTAAAAGCACATTATTTTTTATAGATTATTTCCTGTCATTTTACTTCAAAAGCACCAGATAAAATTTAAGTAAATGTGATTAAATAGCACAGGAAAGTTGCCATGGTATTTTTCTTCCTTTCAGCATCATAAAGTCTCTGGCTTCTCTGTGGCAGGTTTAAGGCTTTACAAGAGTGTGGGTGTGTAATTAACCTGATTTCTTAATGAGTGTATTGAAAATATATTCTCTTGCAGTTCAGTGACTGATAGTAAACTATTGAGTATTTAGATCAGGACAGAGCTTGTATGACAATCAAATGCCACCTATAGCTTATTTTGAAGTCTCATAAGGTATAGTAGACCTTGTTGACACCTCAAAAAAAACAAGCACAAATTCTATTCCATGCTTAAAAATATCACAAATCCCCAAACCCACAGGAGATTTTACGACCTGCTCTTCCCCTGGTCATTTGCAGCAGAAAAAGCAACCCAGCATCTTGTGTTATCAACAACCATCTGGCAAAATTTCATTGTCTGAGCTTTTCAGCTGCTTTATGAGGAGCAACAATTCAAGTCCACAATGAAGACTGTGCAGGCTCACAACCAGATCCAGTAATTTTCAGTACTGCCTCTCTGTTAGTGTGTGTAATTAATATGGACTTTGAGACATTAAGCAACAAATTCTGTAACTGGAAGATATTTCATGTGCAGATTAGGAAGTAACCATCTGCCACACACACATTCTTTATGCAGTGCTGTGCTTTGTTTCAGAAAGAGAAGAAAAATCCCAACATATTCACTGTTCTGCAAAGACAAGATATGTTCCCAAGAGAACCTGGCTTTGCCTTTGCTGGAAATGCACTTCAGTTACAAGTGTAAATGTACACTCTCTGTGCACATTTTCTACAGCAATTTTGCTAATATTTTTATTGCCTCTCCACAGTTTGCCTCCTGAAGGAATCATGCAAAATTGCAGATGAAGAAAAGAGATTAATTGATGGGCAAGTGTAGTTTGTGATGAGGCAGAGATGTGCTATGAATATTTGTGTTAGGTAAAGAGAACATAGGCATTCGTAAATAGGTAAAAGAGAACATACATTCAAAAACTGTTCCATCAATAAACACTGTGTTTACCTCATTGTGTTGACAATTTACCACATTTTGAAAAATTGTATGGAAGATTGTTCTTTTTTCATTCTTTATACAACAGGTTGCTGAGCACAGTATTATAGCATTGATGCTCTGTGGTCTCAAAGGCCTTTGAAAGGCATTGAAAATCGGCAAAACATCTATACCAGTTTTGTAAAAATGAGCAAACATCTGTCATAAAGTAGGATCAGGAAAAAAAGGCATTCAAGACATTGGAGGAAAATGTAGCAGTGGTAGTTGTTACATGCAGTGGCCCACTTGTAGCCTGCTGGATTCAAGTGTCTACAGTGCAGGAGGGTGGGAGGAAGTCCCAGAGGAGCTGAGGTTCTCTGCCTGTGTCCTCACCAAGGTTCTTCTGCAAGGGCCTCCCCCTCTCAGCTCAGAGCTAGAAACTCACTCCACAGACATTTGAATTGATCCACAAGGGTTGTGTATGTAATTCCTGTTTGGATTTTAAAGCTCTTACTAAGATGATTCTCTTAGATTTACACATGAAGTTTAAGGAGGCAGGGAGCTGTGTTTCACTGAGTCGTGCTTGTCTCATTGGGCTCTGTAAGACCCCAGGAAAAATATTTCTCTTTTGATCTTCCCTTTGCTGTGTAAAGCTCATTTTTATTCTTTCTGCTCCATAGTGGACTCACCCCGTCCTTGTAGTTCTAACTATAAAACCACTTGGTGAATAACCACAAAAATCCAGTGCCATAGACTGTCAGGGCAGGGCAGGAATTACCTTGCCAGCATTTTTGCCCCTCACTGCCACATTAAAGAGCTGGCAACTCCAGGGGTTGTGGGACTGATTTAGTTTGGTTTTCTCTGGCTTTTTGTGTCAGTGTTGGCTTGTCAGAGGCTGATGGAGGTGACTCAGCCACATCTGTTCCTTCACTTGGAGGATGCTAATATATCTCTCTATTAGCTTTCCCAGTTTTGTGAACATTTTCAGGAATTTACTGTCTTTAAGATCTCTGCCTCTTTGTCAAACTCGATGGAAATATTCACATTTACTGGGGCAGATGAAGATGTAGATGTGCACACACAGAAAGCCTTTGTTTCCTTAGAGAAACTGGATTAAAAGTGTCCACTGCATCTCCGGTCCCCATCAGCACACACCAGTAAAGCTGTCTTTCTTGAAATGCTTTTAATTGTGTCACAGTTTTAAAAGAGAGTGAGTGATGAGAGTTTGTAGTAGATGGGCTGGGATTTTTTTCTTTTTTTTCCAGTCCTCAGAATCCTTGACATATAACCTTTTGCTTATATAAAACACTTCAGCTGTTCATTCATAAGTTTAACTATGCTGAAGACTATCCAGTGGAAAGAAATCTTATTATCTCCAGCTTAATATTTCATTATCTGGCACAATATGAGGATATTAGACTTTGATTGCTGGTTCTCTTCAGAGATTACAGCATTTAAATTCTTATTCCCATCTGCATTTTAAACTTCATCTTTTTTTTTCTTAAATTGGTCACATTTATGTTGCATTTAAATCTTGTCTTTCAAGTTTTCAGGTTCAAAAGTTTAGGTGCAAAATATTCAAATTAGATTTGTCCTAAATTTCCCAAACTATTTTGATGTTCACCCACTCATTTCACATCCTAACAATATGCAGACGTAATAATGGACATCAAGGAATTGCAATGGGTATTCACTACACACCAACATCCCACATCTGACCAAAAAAAAAACTCTTCAAGAAGAAGATGATGACCTTATGCACCTAAACCTTTTACAAAACTATTAATCTGTGACAATGTCACCCAAAGTTACAGTAAATAAGCTACTGAAGTGGTTTTATGGGTCACAGTAATGTATCTGTTTGGAATCTGTTGTACTCAGACAGGCATATACATTTGCTGTAAATGGATCTTCAATCCCTGTGAATCATTTTATTCTTTTTATACACACTATAAAATTGCCATTTTTATGGCCAGGCTTGATGTATGATATGGCTGAAGAGCTGTATGAGTTAATTAAAGAATAAAGGGCTGTCCCTTCTGCTCTATATTTCTGTTCATGACATTAGTATCTGAGAACCACTGTTTTGTACCACGCAGAGATTTTGACTTTAAGGGAATCATATAGGTTGCATACTCTTATCCTGTGCAGGGCATGTGACTGGGTCCAAAATCCAGAGGCTTTATATCACCAAGGCAAGCATTTGCCCTGCTGAGGCACAGAATCACAGAATCACTGGGTTGGAAGAGACCTTTAAGATCATTGAGTCCAACCCAGCCCCAACAGCTCAAATAAACCCTGGCACCCAGTGCCACATCCAGGCTTTGTTAAACACACCCAGGGATGGTGACTCCACCACCTCCCAGGGCAGACCATTCCAGTACTTGATCACTCTTTCTGTGAAAACTTTTTCCTAATATCCAACCTAAATTTCCCTTGATGCAGCTTGAGACTGTGTCCTCTGGTTCTGTCAGTTGTTGCTTGGAGAAAGAGCCCAACCCCACCTGAGCACAGCCACCTTTCAGGGATTGTAGAGAGTGATGAGGTCACCCCTGAGTCTCCTTTTCTCCAGGCTGAACACCCTCAGTGGTTTCTCACAGGGTTTGTGTTCCCAGCCCCTCACCTGCCTCGTTGCCCCCTCTGGATGCACTCAAGTGTCTCAATGTCCTTCCCAAACTGAGGGGCCAGAACTGGACACAGCACTCGAGCTGTGCCCTCACTAGTGCCATGTACAGGGGCAGAATGACTTCCCTGCTCCTGCTGGCCACACCATTCCTGATACAGGCCAGGAGCCATTGGCTACCAGGGCCTTCTTGGCCACCAGGGCACACTGCTGGCTCAAATGCAGCTGGCTGTCAACCAGAGCCCCCAGGTCCCTCTCTGCCTGGGCTCTGTCACATCTTTCTCAACTTCTGCTTTGCTAAGCTCATTAAGATGAACTCAGTTCACTCTTGAGATAAACTCGCCATTTCTTTGATCTTCCTTCACCTGTACCCACTTGAGTTTGTGGTTTTGCACAGAGCTTGCAAACACTGCCCCCTAAACTCGAATCAGGGTTTCCCCAGGTTGCCTTCTGTGGAAGATCCTACTCTTGTCTTCTGGAAGGAGAAAATCAGGACCAAAAATGGTTTCTATTGCATCAGCTGTTGGAGGTGAATGTGTGTACCCAAACACCTGAACTTTGCACTAGCCAGGTATTTCCCAGTCAGTAGCTCTTGTTTCATACCAGACCAAAGATGAGCAAAAATCCCATTGCAAGGGAGCATCTTCAATTTCAATTCTTTCCCTTTGAATTCTGGCTGTTTTGCATAAAATAAGATATTTTCTTCCTTTGTAACCATGTGATAGAAGTTCCCATAAGCACTTTCCTTTCATCAAGAGAATATTATTTAGACAGGCAAAAGGAAGGTAATTGTAGCATAGGATGATCACTAGAAAGAGAAAAGAACGCCTTCTTATATTTACATTTTAGAAAGCATGAAATTCTGTTTCACTTACTCGTCATTATCCAGCATGAGCTAAGACATTTGCAGAATGTGCGCTCTCCAAAACAGTTTTAAAAGATAAAGTATTCTGATTGCTCTGAAGTGTAGAACAACATTTTTCTCCATATTAGTGTTAGAGAAAAATAGCACAAAAATGTCAGGAGCTATAACTCATTGCTCTTTTTTCACATAATCATGTGCCTTCATTTTGAAGCCCACATCCAACAAAGCAAATTCACTTTGAACGACATTTTAAAGAAATAATCCTTCTTCTGTATGGTCTATATTACTGCTGGGCCCCTTCTGTCTTAGCTTTTTTCTTCTTGTAAATGCTATTGTAGATGCAGATCTTTAATATCACATTGATAGCTAAGTTTTCTCCTTGAGATCACTTTGTTGTAAGAAAAGAGGAATGGTCTTCACTTGTCACAGTGACAGGTGCATACAACCTCTCACTCCCATGAGGCACTGGTTTGCTGCAAACAGCCTAGAAAAGCACAGTTAAAGAAATGAACACTTGAGATGGCAAAATACTGCAAGAAAGGTTTCAAATGCCATGCAGGTTATAGGTCTTTGAAAGGTACATGGACCTGTCATATTCCTTCCCAGAACCCAATTTTATCTGCACAAATATGACATACAACTATCATTCCTCTCACATATTAGGCTTATCATCTCCTTGTCCTTTACAGCCTTCCTCATGTCCTCTGTTAGCTCTAATAAAAGCTAATCCATAAGAAAAGGCTCAAAAGACCAAGCAGAGCAAGCTCAATTAGTTCTTTGATTAACTTCATAATTGAGCAATAAAGCCACAGAGCCAGACCTTCTTCAGCTGAAAGAGATGACACTCAGTAAGCTAGAACTGCCCAACATGCATTTCTGCACAATTTTATTTATTTCATAGTTTTTGTAACTCAACAGATGCATGCAGGGGTTAGGGGTGTATACCTTGTTTAACACCAGGTAGGCTGCCCACAGCTGTGCCCCAAACCTCTCTTGGGCTCATGAACCTTTCCCTGACATCACACTTCCATTTCTAAGCTTTGGTAAAAGGGTAGTCTGGGTGTAACATGGGCTTTTATTAGGAACACCAGAAGATGAGCAGCCAGACCTAGACATTAACTTTTAAACCTGCTTTGAAACCTGTGGTGAGAATGTCCCAAAAATGCCATCCTTTTTGAGACAGCTCTGTAAAGAAGCATTGTATTAAAGAGGGTGAGAAAATCAAGGAATTGGGTCCAGGAAAGGTGCTGAGACACCAGTATTTGGGAATAAAATTCAGATGTCTGTTCTTGCAGGGTGGAATCTATCTCACTTGGCACACTGTGCAGTATGTGGAGTTTTCATTGTGTGGTCCTGCACTGAGACATCCACATAGACAAGACACTGTAGGTATTTGGAGATGAGAGAGAGCAATATATTTATAAGGACTCTGCAAAGAACTCAGACTGGTTTTCAGAAGCTTCCTCCTGAAACTGAATATTCAGAAAATTCTCTCACAATAAATGTATGCCCATCTGTGATATTCACAGCTTGTTTTAACTTTATGATGCTGGAGGCAGACCTCTAATCTCAGCTGGTGCATTCTCACTGAAGAAATGGCCCTATAAAAGATAATGGGTAATTAATATAATAAAAAAATTCCTCAGTAATGACTGGGGATATCAGAACTTGGCTCATATTTCCCTTTGGGACCCTGGAAATAAAATTTTCTATTTCCCAGCAAAAAAAAAAGGCTGATCTTTGTATTTTGAGTACATGGAACAGCAAACAGTACACTTCCACAGTTTTGTAACATGCTGGCTGGAATTTAATTTCTTCCTTTACTATTTGAGGAAGGATGATCCGAAACATCCTCAAAGTCTAACAAGATGCTAATATGCTAAAAAGAGCCTTTGAATGAGCTTGTTTTAGTCAAAATATTGCAAGTTTGTTAATTCTAAGACCTCTAATGACACTAAAAAACACTCATTGACAAATGCTTCATTTTCTCTTAATAACACTTGCTTTAATGTTGCTGTAAATGATATCAACTTTGCCATAATGATACAGCGCTAGCATTTAAAATCTACCTCAATGGGTTATTTGTATTTTAAATTTTGCATTTTCATTTGATCCCATATGCTTTTGACAATGCTGGATTGATTTAAAGCCAGCTGATTACAGAGCACTGAATTAAAGCAGAATCTCAGGTACATTACAAAGGTGAAAGAGCAGTTAGATCTGATGCAACACCTGAGCTAATGTCTCTTTTCTAATTGAGTGATAGTCAGGCAGTTTGCAGTGCCAGCAAGTATGGTTAAATCAAATTGACTTTTAGTGTTAGACCAATGGTGCTAATAGACTGGGTTCACTGTCTGTAATGGATATGGAAAGACAAATACATTAAAAGCAAAGGTCATTCTTATCTTTTGCTCTTGGCAGCAAAGACTTAACTGTACAAAGTTCCTTTCCCCTCCAAGAAATTATCGGTCCTACAGTTTATCTCAAACGAGTTCGGTAATGAAAATCTAGAAAGATTTTTTCTTTCCATGTCATCCTCCATAACTCAAGACTTATCGCTCTTATACCTGGTTTCATTATTTGCCTTTTCTCCTCATGCTCAGATGGGAGTAAGAGATTGTTTTCCTTTTTATTTTTGCTTACAGAAGCTATTATAATGATCTCCTCATCTTTGAGTCAAGTGCTAATGTATCAACTTGTAGGCAACAGTGGGTGCCTGTATGGGAAACAGGAAGAGGCTGTGGGTTGCCTGGAGAAACAGAGCATGTGGTAGGAAATATGGACCATTGCTTCTTTCAGCAGTCAACAGAATGAGAAATAGGCAACTTGGTGAACTTGAAACACTATTCCCTGCTGAGCTCATGAATTTTTTTGCCAGTGCTAAAAGAATGTCCTTTCCGTACAGCTGAATGCTGTGGGCAGGGGAAGAGTTTTGGTACTGCTTTCAGCATTAAATTTCAGGCACTGAGGGCTGCAGAAGTCTTAGCCCATTGATTTGTGTGGGGCTTGCAGTGTGCTTGGGGTTAAGTGTGTGTGTGACTGTCGTGGCTCAGGATGGCAACCAGAGAGCTCTGAAAGCTCATGAATTGCAGATTAATAACAATGCAGGTAGCAGTTAGGGTACAGAATAACTTTCTTCAGAACAGTGAAAATGATGCATGTTTACAACTGAAGTTTTGAAGCTCTGATGATGAGGCAAGATGAAGGGAGTTGCATTTCAGTAAGGACTTCAGCAAAAGACATGCTAAGCAACAACATCTTATGCTAAGAAGTAAGAAAAAGATTTTGTCAGGAAATAGCAGGATTCACTACCTATTGTCTGATGTTGGCAATGTCTGCTTTGCAATGTTATCTAGGACTTTCTGACCCATAATAGGCTGCTGAGAGCCCTCTGGGCAGTGCCATGCCCCACACCAAGTCACAAATGCAGGAGAAATTCTCCTGGGAGTCTGATCTAGTGAGGGGATCCATATGGGATGCACTTTGAATTGTGACAGCACCCGCAGGGTGGGACAGGAAAGAGTTCTCTTACTTCTGTTCTAGAGCCCTCTGATGTGCCATACCTGATGGCCAAAATTCAGTGGCAATTCATCATTCTCTCCCTCAGTGCTGCCTTACCAAAGGGCTTCTCTCCAGTCTCAGACCCCAGAGTTTGCTCTCCTGGAGGGTGCACATGGAGGGAGTAACTTAGGCACGCTTGGGTTTAATGAGTTGAGAACAAGCAGTGCTCTGTGCGGTGCTGCTCCATCCAGGAAAGCCTGCATCATCCTGCTTGACACTTTTTTTTTCCCCTAATAGTTTTATTTTATCCACCAATAGTGCTGCCTATTTGTATTCGTTTGAATGATAAGTAATTTTTAAATGCAACTTTCATACTCTGCCACATGAATCCCAGTGATTCTACCATGCTGTAAAGAAACATTTTGATACTGTAAGAACTAAACTTTTGCTAAAACATTTTTGACATTCATAAAGGTAAAACTTTAGTATGGTTTTCATGGATTCACTATAGACCAAGTACAAAATTCCGTTTCACAATACATTTTGAGTGTGCAACTAACGTTCCTTACTTGATTTAGGGAGGACAGAATAAGAAGCAAGCTGAATAGCAAAAGATTCAAGTTTCTAGCAAGTTGAAAATGCCATGGTTTGTTTTACACTAATACCAAGAGAGATAAAGTTAATCTGGAAGTACACAGAAATTCACATTTACAAAATCTGGTCTCCACAGGGCCATGAAATCTTTAATTTGTTTATTTCTCCCAGAAGAATATAAATCACTGTTGCATCCCCCAAATGTTTGTGAGTTTGTCGAAAGGAGCATTTATTCAGCATTCATTCCACTCTGTCATTAAATCCTCTGGATTATATGGCTGTTGTTGTCTTTTAAATTCCTGATAAATATGTTGCTGACAGCCAGCTGTTCTTCCCAATGCATCATAACCAACCATCCTAGAGTAGATCATTAATCTGCTTGCATCCATCTATTTGATTTATGCCATTCAGGGAGGTTACAATAGCCATCTGCAACTGTGGGTGCTTTTTCTTTTGGAGGAATGCACCATCAGAGGCACAGAAATGTGGGGGGCAGAGCAGGGTTTCAAAGGTATCAGCTCTCTCAGACTGAAAAGGCTTTGCCTGCTCAGTAGAGGGACACTTTGCTGTCTCTGGTGGCTTCAGCCCTTTTTCCCCTGAGCCAGTTTTGGATCCATGCAGACTGGTGATTCTACCAGAAGCTTCTTGGGGCTGAGCCCTCAGGCAAGGCATGGGGAAATGCCTGACTCATGACACCACCTGGTTATCCCTGCGAGCAAAGATTTGGGTGTACAAAAATTCTCAGTTATGGCAAAGACTTTTCCCCCTCACACTGCTATGCCACATTACATATTCTATTGTTCTATAGAATGTAGAATGTTCTTCTGTTGTTAAGTAGAAGGTCAGAGCTTTCTAGATTTTCCCCCTTGGCAGCAAGCTGAATTTTCCTGCTGCTCTTTTGACTTTTCAGTGGTCTGAAGCATCAGATTTGGTTCAGTCGCAGTTCAAGCTGTCAAACTCCCATGCACAGAGCAGTTAGAGAATGTTTCTGCTGGGGAAATCAAACAGTACATTTTCTAGTTTGCAGCATTCAGCTCACATGGTTTTTTCTCAGAAAACAAGGGAATGTTGCCCCTTGCACTTGTAATTTACAGCAATTAGCAAGGAAATTGTGTTTGCTTTTAGAGAAAGAAGAACACTCAGCAAATCATTCCCAAAAAGAAGATTTGGAAAGGAGGCTGATATTGGGAAGTAGTACATTTTTATTCCTGGTGTAAACATAAATATTCAACACTTCTTGCAAATCAAAAATCAGAAGGGAGAAAAGCCATGATCTTTAGATTGATTTAACTTTTTTTNAAAAAAAAACCAACACCAAAAATTCCTAGCTGAGACACTTTATTTTCAAAGAACAGATGGCTTTCTTTACTTACAGCTGTAGAATGTTTTGCTGCAACATAAAGACATATAGTATATCCTCTGGGGATGAAGGAAAATGAGATGGAGAGAAAACGTTGCAGGGAAAATCATTAGAAGCTCTAAAAATAATAGAAATACCAGGCCTGACTTTTGGTACCACTAACCTTTGCTGGCTTCAGATGAGAAGTCCTACTTGAGATCAAGACTCCAGCAGGACCCCTACCTGCCCTGAGTTTCCCACCCTCCTCCCCATGAGGACAGCAGCAGGAGAAGCCCCATCTGCAGACATTTCTTGTGGCAGAGGACATTTTTTATGTTTTCTCTACCAGCCTGCCTGGTTTAACCTTTTGACCATCCTTCAGCTGCCTCTTAATGTGACCATTTTATCAACAACTGCAGTTAAAATGGCAGTCAGTTTAGCCAGCTCTGTCTGCTGCTGCTTGAAATTTTATGTATTGTGACCTTCTTTGTGCCCTTAATTTCTGCTAGAGATGCTGATCTCCTTGCACTGTAACCAATGAATCAATTTTATTTTCTCTGAAAGAGAGAGAATTTTTTTTTCTGCTGAAAGTGTTGGGGGGGGGATGCAAAGCAAGGTTCCTCCCCCTGCTTCTTATCTCGAATAAGAAAACTCCTGCAGTTTTTCTCTCTTTGTAACAGCCTATTGATTGTGTATGTCAACTGTACATCTGTGGGCACTGAAGGATTTGATTTTATTTCTGTTTGCTCAGTGATATCTAAAAAGTGACTGCTTGAAGAGCTGCTGAGAAGTGGGGGTCTTGCCCACAGGTTTTATAATGCATTATTTGCATCTAATTATATCAGAAGGGTGTAATTACACAAGGTATTTACTTGTTTAGGTATTCTTGTTGGCTGGTACATGCATCTGCAGCCCCAAGGCCCCAGAACTGCCATGGGCAAGATTGCCCCATACTGCCTTACACATGGCCAGATTTAGTGCTCTTGTATGAACTGTTTGCCAGTAAATAAAAGTAGCCATTTTTCTGAGTGTTTCTTGGCAGGGGATCCTGTCCTCACTTGTGCTGGTCTGGGCAGTCCCCTGCCACCAAGAGCAGGTCAGATGTGTGCCTGAATGAAACAGGCTGGGAAGGACTAAAAGAATTGCCTAAGGAATGAGAAGCAGACATCAATTACTTGCGCAAGGATGAAAAAGTGTTTGGTAGGCTACTTATTTAGATGGCTAAGCACATCTTGCATTTGACTTCAGCACCCTGGCCTTGCACTTACAGCACATCTCCTCTCATATCTGTGACATTTGAGCAGTTCAAAGACGGCTTGTGACACTTCTGAAACTTCTAGTCAGGGTCAGGGCCATCAGCAAAGGAGCTCTGAGAGGAAGTGGCTGAGATGGGCTTTGGTGCACCATGGATTCAGAGCCATGAGCACCGAGGTGGGGCAGTCTGTGGGGACTGCTAACTCCTGTGTATGACTGCTGAATGCCCTCAAACACTCTGACACCCTCAGGCAAAGTCTTCTGTGCACCCTAAGGATCTGGCTATCAGGCCAGATATCAGGGTGTGATTCCTGGGGTGTCCTGGGCAGGGCCCAGAGTTGGACTTGATGATGCTGATGGGTCCCTTCCACCTCAGCATATTCTATGATTCTATGCTCCAGTAGCAGGTCATGCAGTAATTCCCTGTGTAACTTGCATTACTCAGTGAAAGTCTGTCATGTATGAGTGACAATTATTCTAAAATTGGGATTTCCAAGCCAAGTGCAAAAGTGTTTGAGGTACAACTTCCAGCAAATATTTGCATATGATCAGATATATTGCCTCTTTATTTAATTCTAGATCCATAATCAACATCACCTTTATTAGATTTCAGGAAATCTTTATGTACTGCCTTTTTCTGGGAGACGTGTCCAAGATGCTGAGCCTCTGAGCAGAAGCCTGAGTGAAGTAGTTCTCAAACTACCATAGCCCTGTTCAGTTTGTCCCTGTATCTGTAAAAGCACAATATCTATCTTCCTTTTACCTGCTAAGGCCTGCTAAATAGGAAAATGTGTCAAACATGGGGGATAGTATTGCTGTTTCTATTGTTACAGATTTATGATTTCATAGCAAGATACTAATGCAAGACACTTATGCAAACCTGGAAGAATTAAACCTCTACTTTTGCAGAGAGAAGTCCCTGAGTAGCTCCAGCCCTTCAGAGCAAAGGAAGCAAGGAGAGGCATTTTGAAGCTAGGGCTCAGATAGTGCCAGGTATTGCAACTCACTGCTTCAAGATTTAGCTCTGGGCTTGCAACTGGATTAAGCTGGCATGTTTGGCAAGTCTCTGAATATAGATGAACATTGTGCTTCACATTGGAAGGATATCTAAAAGTAGCAGAAAAGTGTTAATGCATATATGGGGCAACAGGACTGGGACTGGTTAACAGTGTACAAAAGATTCTACACCCTCAGTGTTTTGAAATGAAGGGGTTTTCCTGTGACATTATTATGTATATCACAGCTCTAAAAGATAAGTAATTAGAATTTGAATGACAGGGATACAAGTCCAATACAAAGCACTCTCTGCAAAGAGATGATGTAAACCAGAGGGTGGAAGAATACAGTGTGTGTGTCTGTATGTGACAAAAATTCCCTGTTGGTTCAAGAATAGGTGCTTTGTTTTTCATTAGATACAATATCGGAGATGTGTCATCTTTAATCCATTTCTGCCGGGCTCAGTTGTCAGAAAGAGTGACATTTCTTTCAAAAAAGACATAGCTGCTAATCCCTGAAAGCACAGTGCAACCACATTCTGGTCCTTCCAGATCTCTAATCAATGTCTCCTTCTGCAAAGAGGCCCTAGAACCTTGGAAATGGCCTCATAATATTAATAGAAAAGATTAAAAGTACCCTTTTTTCCCTATTCTTACCTTGAGGAGGGGGACACCTTTTTGAATATTTGTTGCTTTTGTAACTTAGTGTCACAGTTTCATCAGTCAACTGAAAACTCATCAACTTTTCAGTATGAATTAGAGTTTAAAAAATGATTGATGTGGCAGTCTGTTTTCTTTGGAGCCTGTCTTGCAGTGCTTTAAAAGAGTCCCCTTATGGTGAAACCTGCAATTTTGAAACAAAAGCCTTTTCCCATTGAGTATGGCCAGGTACTCAGAATACTGAAAGGAATCAGTCATAGATCTGTATTACTTTTTCACAGGAACAATACTATGTGTTAGGAAAAACCTGGCTAACCATCAGATTTCTTTGACAAAAGATGTGAAGTTTGCTTTTTTAAATATGGAATTCATTAGTATTATTCAATAGCCTTATCATATTTCTTTTAACTACAAATGATTTTCTCATACTTGGTTCCTGAGTTTTCAAAGGCTTCAGAAGTTACATAAAAGCAGGTACACGATAGAAGGCTGGGCATTGTGGAGGTGCTAATACGTGGCAGGTTTTTTTTAACCTAAGCACACGTATTTCAGGACCCATTATCTTACCTTTTCTTTTGATAAAGTGGTTTTAGATTGACTATTACATTCCAAGGAAGTTCAATGTGACTGATTATTTCGGTCACACAATGACCAACACTCCTCACCTGGACAGCTGCTCGTCCAGTTAGACAAGATGGAAAAATAGATGTGTTCTCCAAAGTGCTCTCAGGGAAGAACTGGGTGAAAGGCAGTCTCTGCTGTGCCACACAAATGAATAACCAAACATCAGGACCATGGTAAAGGCATGGAGCAGCTCGGCTCTTGGAGCTGATACCTGCAGAAAGAGCTGTAAGTTTGAGTCACAGGTGACTGAAGGATGTGCAGAGACCATTAACATAAACATTCTTCTGTGATGCTAAACATGTGTGATGTGAAAAATCACCTTTAATTGTAGCTGTACAGCAGCCTCTGTGCACTCAGCTATGATAAACCAGACCTTTCATTAAAAAATAGTGTTCATATAGGTACTAATCTGTGCTCAATGACAGCACAACACTTCATCTCCATTTATTTATTGAACACTGGGATAGGCATAGAGTGTGTTTCTCTAAAAGCTTCCATGAATGTTAATGACAAGGAATATCACTTGTAGACAGCACTTGTGCCTAGGAAAATATAGAAAAAGAAAGCCAATAAAGCATCATGTGAAAAATATTAGCTTGCTGAAAAGCTTTTTATGGTTTGAATTAATTTTTAGCTCAGAAGCACTTGTTAAACCTATAAATAGATAAATAGTCTCTTGCTTTCCTATAGCTTTTTTCCTCTTATAGTGTGCTTTAAAAGTCTTGACATTCAGGGATTTTTATTTTATTATATTTAGTTAACACTGCAGGCTCTCTTTCAGAGAACTGCTTTGATAACAGGCTGTTTTATCTCAGTTCCTAGTGCGATAAAAGCCAATTTGGAGTCACTTACTTTATACAAAACAATGCAAAGTACAAGATATTTTGATGATAATAGCAACTTTAGAAAAGGATGACCATCTGCCTTTATTCACTTCTGCTTTCAGTGTCCTTTCGAGCTCCACTATCCCTATGGAAAGACAAAATCACAGAGATCATTTTCCTGTCAGCTGCAAAGATATGGTAACCATCTCATAAGATAAACATATGGCTAGGTCTTAAGGGCTTTTTCAAACGGGGAATCCAAATACAGGCTGCCAAGTTGTGCACAGAAGCATCTGCCATGTCAGTTCCCCATCACAACGCCTCCCTGCACCACCAGACAGCCTGAGCTGCTGCCTGCTCTTTTCCAGGCTGGCATTTTATGGCAAGAACCAGCCACAGAAATGTAGAGCTGTGTATCTGAAGGCTTAACTTTAGACTCTTTAATCTGAATGTTTTAGGAATAATTTGGGACAGATGAGACCCATCCATCTGGAGAGTTCCAGCAAATCCCACTTGTAAGCTGCAGGGTGAGCATGGAAAGACTTGGAATTTGAGCAATCTCTCCATGTGGAGCAGGGAGTGGTTATTTTGAGATAAACTTTAGTCCCACTGGCAATGCTATTCACACAGTCCTTATTGGGCAGGCCAGGAAGGATCTATTCATATTCCATCTGATTTATTTGTACATTTCCTGACCAAACTGTTGCCTAGTCTCTGTATCTTGCTTTATTTGCGGTCTCTTGGTTCCGATGGCTTCCCTCCTGAAGAGGGTTAAGCAGGAATTGCCCCATCCATGGGTCTGTAGCAGCTCTTCATGGCCAACCAGAACGTTACCACCTTCAACCACTTGATTTTCTTGCTGTTCAGTGCTCCTGCCTCCTCCCTTTTGTGAGGAATGTTGTAATTTGCCTCTGTGAGCTGTTGTGGCTCTTATTGGAGGTTGACTTCCTTCGACCTTGAAACATGGTGGAATTCTGGTGGTGGGGTGGCCTTGCCCACACCTCCCTTCTGCTGGTGGCTCTGAGAAGTGAGGTCTGCACTTAAGAGAAAATCCAAACTAAGGAATTTGCAGTTGACCACTTACTTCCTCACCAGCCCCTCATGGGAGAAAGACCTGGATACATAGAGCTTAATAAGGCCTTTCTCTCCAGATAACCAGCACAATTATGAGAAACTTCCTCATTAAAATGTTTGTGTGAAGACAACTGTTTTGGTTGAAAATGTGCATGGTGCTTGTGGGCTAAAATCACTGCTGATATTTTTAAATAGTAATACTTCTTTTTTAACTGAGTGGGTTTCTTTGATTGGCTTTTTTGGTGGTCTATAAGCAAGGCCTCTGAAATGTTTATCAAAATTGGTGATCAAAAACTGGTGGTTTTTATAAACTTTTTGTTTTGAAGCAGAACATGCCTCCCATTCCAGGAGGACTTACCTTTTCTAATTGCGTGGAACTTGCCCTGAAAGTCAGAGGAGGACGTGTAATACTGAGAGATCCATAAAGGTGCAGGAAGTAAGATTTATTGCTATTTGTGAAGCCATTTAACAGTGTTCAGAGCAGTTTTAGCTCATCAACACCCCACTGGTGAATCTCAAAATATCTATCATGTTTATTTGAGGCAGCCTTGTGCCATGTATCTTCATTTGTTCTTACCTAGTATTTGCTCTCACCCTTTACTTTACTTTTCACTTTACTTTAAAACTTAAGTCATTTACTGCAGGAGCCAAAACTCTTTTCCCCCCCTTACCCTACATACTGAATAACCAACTAATAAACAGGGAGTTAACAGTTCCTGAAGTATTTCCTCCCCCTAAGCTAACTGTTGAATAGGAACCGTGTTCCTAGCAATTGGAATCCCACTGGAAACTGCAGCCATTGCAAAAGATTAATAGATAAGTAATTGATTTTAATAAGTTACTCTCCTACATGGACTATTTTAAAACTTTAAGATTGCTAAAATAAGACATTTAATAAAAACGAAGGGAAAAGAATTTCAGTAGCTGGATTTTAAAAAAAAAGTGGAAAACAGCCTTTACTCATGCATCTAATATTGTCTGGAAAAAGAAGAGTTTTAAAAATATTGTGGTTAAGTATTTGATTAAAGAGTACAGAAAATAATTTTTCAAAAATAGATCTTTATTAGCAGTCTGGGTTAGAGAACTGGATATTCACTTTGATTAGGGTTTTCTGTTGAGAGGAACAAAAATTTTATTTCACAGGTTACAAGTTAAAAAATACGGAAAGCGATGTATTTACATTACAAAGATGAAATTGAGTTACAGTGGCTAATAGGATAAGTGTTGCAAGTTAGACATGAGAAGAGGGACGTGAACCCAATTTACCAGGCAAATTAACTTTGTTAGAACACTTGAGCTGGCACAAAGATAACAGCGCCTTTCGGGGACAAACTGCTGGCCTTGCTGGTGTACTTCAGTGTTTCTCTAATGATTATAAAATCCTTTAGGCGAGAGTCTTTTCACCAGCCTAAGGGCACCAAAAGATATTGATAAATGTGCAACAGAAATAGAATGAAAGCTGGGCCTAATGCCCTAACTCTTCATATCCTAATACCTGCTGAAGCAGTTCTGGTTCTTTTGCCCTGCCTAACTAAAATTGGGCTCCTGCATGACATGGGTGCCACTGATTTGCAAACAGAGCTACTCAGTATTTTCAGGGCTTGAATAACAAGCCTAGAGACTCCCTTAAAAAATAATGTCCTGGAAAGCAAAGCAGGAGACAGAGCCTGGCCAAACTGAAGGGGAGCTGCAGTCTGTCAGCAGAGTCCATCTGAGGCACTTCACATACAGACTGAAATGCACTTGGCATCTCTTTCCTGTTTGATAATGAGCCGTACTCTGTTTCACCTTGTGCCCAAGGATTCCACAGTACTTTCTACAAGTAAGGTGAATGGTGTCTGGATGTAGTCAGGCACTGAGCAAGGGGACCTTAACACACTTGTTAGTGCAGAAGGTTTTCTGCTATTTCCAGACTGCTCAGTGTGAGAAAGGGAAGTGGGCATCAATGATGTACCCAAGGTTATGCCTCAAATCAGTTACAAGATTTAGATTAGTTACAAGAGGAAAGCAGTCACAAACAGTCCTCTTGTGGGATTGTGGGGCTGATCTGCCTACCTAAAAATAAAAGAAAGCCAGTCCTCTTTACAGTGACCAATTTAAGTCAATTTGTATTAAACAATTTACTATGAGATTTGATTTAAAAAAAAAGAAAAAAGAAAAACTCTGTGAAGCTAGACTAAACAGTGTTCACAGCATAGTGGTCATCCTTTGATGTGACACTTTAGAGGAGCTGAGGCAGAATGTGCTTTTTCTGTGCAGTTTAGTAAAAATAAGGCTGTGAAAAATCTTCTGATGCAAAAATCCAATACTCTCCTCAACATCTAACACTGAACCTTAAAATTACCATACCTGAATGTGTGCAGACGAGTTGTGTTCATTAATTTTAGCAGCATCTGTGCCCATTTACTCCAGCTAAATATCTAGCATTCGATATATGCAATTTTCTTGTCCCTTTTCAATTAGCTCCATTACAGAAAATCTAATTAAATAATATCTTTTAGCAGGAACCAAGAATTCAAGAGCCACATTTTTGCATTTAATTAAAACCTCTTCATCTTGAACTGTTAATTTCCTGAAAAAGATATCCAGTAGTTTTTCCTCTGATCCACTTAGTTCCTGAATGAAATGGCTCATTTACTCTGAGTTGGCTCTTGAAGTGTACACTTAGGCTTCAACTCTGGTGACAATCTCAGAAGATGATGGGAATCATAGCTGCTTTTCTCCGCACTTCTGGATAAAATCTCCTCAGATACAGCTTGTGTTTCTTCTGGGCCCACAGAGACATCTGGATGACCATCAGGAAAGCAAAGATGCCAACTAGCAGGGGAAAAGATTTAAAGGAAAGGATCATGTGTGTTCTTTCAGTGCCTGTTTCTGTAAATACAATAGGGTCCATGGAAATATTTGCAGTCTCTTCTGTGGGCAGAGACAAGTCTGCAGTTCCTCTCAGCCTAGCAGTTGCTGATATACCATAGCCTAAGGCTCAGAATTCACAGAGGTGACCTTCACATTTGTTAGACACACCCTGTACCACCTCTGACTTCACCAGGCCTCCTTGACCACAGCACTGTCTCAACCCATGGCCTCTCTTGGCCATATTTCTAGTTTACTTCAGAACTACAACACTTTTTTGTTTCTACCTCTGGCTGCCAGCCATGACAGGGAGCTGTGCTCTATCTCCCTGCTGTGTAGAGGGAGAGCTCGGCCCTAAAGCAAGTAGGCAGTAGCTGCCTGGTCCAGCAAACAGGCACCAAATAGGGGATACTTTTACTGCATTTGCATTTTGCAAATTCATTATCCTTTGGTTAATGTGGAGGTGGTTAATCAGAAACATCCATTTGGTGTCCAGTTAGGTCTAGGACAATTACAGCAAGGATGAATGTGCTGCGTATGTTGCTGCTCCTGCCATTGTAGGGACAGCCCTACATTGTCCCCAAACTTTCAGATAATTTCCATACCAAAGCCTGAAACACAAGAACGTTTCATCTTTTCAAACAAAATTTCAATTTAATTTTTGCACGGTGCAGTTTGATCCACTTTTGAAATTTGTTTCTTTTTCAGTTGTAAGCCACGTGGGGCTACTTCTTACAAGTAGTTTTTATAGGCTTCTATTTTGAAATGGAAAAATAATTAAAAAGTGAATGTTTTGGAGAGCTCAGTCCCAGGGACCATATTTTTGTGAGTGTTTAGGTCTCTAAGGATACAGCAAAGTACTGAGCAAGAGTAGTAAATTCTACTAAGTAGACTGCTCTTAGAAGCATCTTGGAGGTTTATCTCATGTGGCAAATTTGATGGCAATATTTCATATACTATAAACTTTTTTTGGAAAATGTTAGATTTTCAGAACTCTCTTCCACAAACACTTTAAATGCTGTCTTCATTCTGTATCTAACTTACCTGGCAGAGTTTGTGTCATCACTGTGAAACTAATCCAAGACCCAGCCTGTTGCAAAGAAAAAGGCACGGTTAGTTGTTTTAATGTAAAGCAAAATGGCAAGTTTTCAAAAGCTCCCAATGGAAAAATAGTGTGGTACTTGTGGAAATGGGAGAGGAAAATAGTAAGAAATTAATCCCCCAGTGTGCTGGATGGTGTGAAGAGATGGATGGTAAATTTTTAAATCTCTGGGGAGACTGTAGTGGAGGAAAATATAGACAAAAGTCCATGTGATAGTGATGTGAGGTAAGAGGAGGGTCTGGTGGAGAAACATTTGTGGGAGCAAGGAAACTCTGACACGTGGAGCACAGGGATTGACGTGCAGAGGAACTGCATGGAGGAAACTGCAGATTTTCTGCGGACAAAGGCAGGAACAGTAACCACCTACCCTTTGCACATAAGCAGAACAAAGTCATGTACCTCATATGTGTAGTTGGGACAGGATACCAGCAGGAAGAGCCACGTGAAGGGGTTGTAGGTTGGACTTGGAAAACAGGTTCTGTTTCCTTGTAAAAGGGGGAAAAAAAAGGGTGGGGAAAATCAGAACCAGTTTCAGTACAGGGAGAGGGCAACAGAGCCTTATCACAGCCTGCCTATGTAACAGCAATCCCCTGGGTCAGTGCCCTCAGGGTACAGCCTGTTAGAAAAGCTTCAGTGAAATCTTTTGAGATAGCAAAATCTGTATTTATCCCAGTGAGAAAGAACTTAAATCAATTTTTTTTGGCTCTTGCTGCTTTTAAGCTGAATTAAGCCCCTTGCAAGAAATAACCCAAGCAGTTTCCTAACCACAGTGCATGAAAACATTCCAGAATATAAACTGACTTCTGTGAGTAGAATTGATCATACTGTGGTATGTTTCTTGAATAGGGTGTTCTAGTGGGGAAATTACACTATTAGTGTCTGAAAACATATCTTACTTTCTGGTATATACTGTATAACCTTTATTCTCATGACACAGAAATGCTGAAACCCCAACCTGCTAAGAGCATACATACATACTGATAGGTATCAGTGTATTCATGTAAGTATTCATGAGTGTATCAGTAAGTATTCATGAGTCTATCTCTGTGTATTTGAATATATGCATGCACATCTTTGCCTGAGATGAATGTGTCTAAAAACTCTGTGATATAGTTTAGAAGTTTTTCAGACTTATTTAAAATGAAATACATTTATGTCAGTCACCAGCATGCTTTAAAGAACTTTAGTGATTAAGTCCATATTTAAATTGCAGTTCTGTCTAATTAAGAAAAATCTGCTGTAAGTTTTGAAACAACAACAATATTGCTGTTTCCTTGTCACCATTTTTTGAAGGTGTTAGACCAATGGCATAGTTACTACTTCATCTTTTTTTATTCAGTGGATGTAGGAACATAAATTACTTTAGAGCAGATGGATAGGTTAAGGAACAGAAAACAAAGACAGACCTGAATTGGTTTGGTGAGCCAAAGCTACGTTGATAAAGTGATTTCCAGCTTCACACATCTGCAAGACATTTAAAACATATTTTCAGCTGTATGCCTAAAATGCTGTGGCAACTGTGTACAGTGCATAACCAGAACCCTCCCCATTGCAACTCAGTCTCTGTACCCAGGAAATATGCATTCCAAAAAACAGCCTGTGATCTCTGTCACACACACAGGTGCCCAGTGAGCACTGTGGGCGCAGCCTGGGGTGACAGCCCCAGCACATCCCCACAGAGCTCTGTGCAGCCAGGCCTTCAGTGGGGTTCCTGTGCCCAGCATGTGCAACATGCTTGGCCCTGGAGAGATCAGGGACATTCCCTGGCTCTAAGGAATTCATCAAGGTGCTCTTATTGATTTTTTTTTTCTGGATTTAATCCAAGCTGCAAAGAAGCAGGTGAAAAGCTGACCTCTGGTTTTGTAGAGATGTGACGAGTTAATGTCCCTACCCCTCTCCTACACACACTTTCAAAGGTGTTCAGCAAAACAGGAAGGAGAAAAAGGGTGAATAAAAAAGGAGTAGCCTCTAAAAGGCAGACTGACATAGTAAGTAGTCAGGAATTGATAAAGGAAGGGAGCCAGTACTATTCCTGGTTCTGGATCTTGCTAGTTATGCTCTTTCCAGCCATAACCAACTTCTCAAAGCTGGCCTCTAACATTTAGGTATTTCAAACCTTTGGGAGAGAGGTACCATTTCTCTCCATTTGGTTGTACAGCCTGCAGTACAAGCTGATTTCAGATTTGCTTCAGGCTTTCAGTACTTCATCAGTTACTACTACTGAAGAATGAAAATCGATATTTACCCATATTAAAAATGGGAACTGGTAGGAAAATCAGTTTAAATTCCTGAAGAAGATGACCTGTCATCACAACTATGTAATTTTATAGTTTTCATATTTCCCCTACTCTGTGAAGAAAACTGAAATTGTGTATACAGTGCAAGCTCAGGCTGAATTGAACTTTTTTATTAATTTCTGGGTTTGAAGACTGATTTTTCCTCTCAAATTGAAAAAATGCAGTTTTAAAAAAATGTTGCAATTTCTTATATAATTTGTCATTCTATATTTTGCAAGGGTCAAAAAAGTTTAAGAAATTTAAAAGGAAAATGTTAAAACCTAGAGATGTTAAAAGTGTGAAGTCACAAAATTAATACAAAAAAAGAAGAGCTTCAATTGTCATTTTTAAGTCAATTCTGAAAGTCATCCATGACAAAATTTTGTAAAACCTAATTGAAAGAAGTATGTAAGTTCATTTTATACTGAAATGTTCTATTATCTGAAAGAACATTGTAGATAGAAGAATTGGTGAAGAATTTTCCCCTTTTTGGCAGAGATTTTTGTGGGGTTTGTTTGGAAGATTTAAATCAGGTTCATTACAAAATAGACCTGTTATTAGCTGTTATTCTGCATGGGTAGGTAGTTACAGTTCAAGTTCTGCTGTCCTTTTAAATTCTTTTAATTCCAACTAACTGACAATCCTCTATTATAAATACCAGATGTAAAACACTAAATAACCAGAAAATGAAATTCCATTATAAAATACCATATCAGAAGCTATAACTTTCACCATAGCAATGGGTGTAATTTTAATTTACATACTTCCAATTATGAGCTGGGAACGTGATTTGTTTCTTAGATTGCTATGATTTTAAAGAAATAAGTTTTGTGGTTAAAAGTGGTTTTGTAAAACACTATAGCTAATGAGATGCCCATACTACTGTGGAGCAAGAGATATTCACACACTGTAATTAACCCCTACTAATTCTAAGTTAAATGAGCTAAGGGCATTTCTGCAGGGATATTTATTCTGCAGGGATATTTACCTCTGACTCTGCAGCTGCATTCTGCTGTGATTAACTCTTATGTCCCTCTTCAGACATGTGACTGTTAATGTTCTACATTGAGAACCACTGCTAAATTTAAGCTAGTCCTCAGTTTATCACATATAAAATACAGGCAGCAGGGAACAGCAGAGAAAAAGCTGATGCTATTTACGATTATAAAATATCGAAGCCCACACACTGTTTCCCCTCTTTATATTCCAAGTGTATCCTATGAGAAAAACATCCCTGCAAAGCTTAATTTCTCTAAACATGAGAATCTTTCAGGAGGACCTGCAGAAACTCTTCATATTACTCAGTACTGTTGTTTACAGCAGCTGCAGATGTATGTGCTTAAATCAGGATGTGTAATAAAGACAAGACTTAAAAGAGGGTAAAAAGAAAAAGAAATCTTCCAAATATTTTATTCATATGTTTTAGAAACCTGTGAAAGCTGCTTCAAATTATTTTATTTCATATGTTGATGTTTTAAATTCGTTGTCTGGGAATCTGCCAACACGAGATCTGAAAGGGACAGGTCTTGAGTTTCCATGAGTAGGGAGTTCTCAAAAGAGCTGTAAGAATTCAGAGCCCAGACCAGGTGCTGATGCAGATCTTAAGGGGATTGGCATATTTTACAGCAATCACCCCCAACAGGACTCATCCCTTTGCTTGATGGCAGCATTTTCCTTACAGGGCACGTTCCACTGATGCAGGGAAGGATGTTTCAAAGGAAAAGGAGGTTTTCTTTAAGCAGAGACTTTGATGAGGACTCGTTTTGCTGGCAGCAGGGAATATTCACACAAGCAGTTTGCTTGGATTCAAGTATCCCCTGAGCCTGGGAAGGGTGCACACAACAAGGTTCTGGGCATATTGCTGGCTACCAGTGCCACCACCTCCTGTCTCTGCAGTACTGGGTTATTCTTTTCCCTCTGGAGCCTCATGGAGTGTGTGAACTTCTCCACAGAAGTATTTTTCTTGACTTTGCTGTAACTTATCAGAGCAAGAAAAGCTGAGAACTGCATGGACAGATCCAGAGACAAACACTGCCAAAACTATGACCTTTAAGAGTCCCGATTTACAAAAGATTTAAATATTGCTAATGAGTTTCTGAATGCTTTTCTGAATCATGTTTGCCTGAAGGAGCCTAGACATATTACTGTCCCATCACCCTGTCACATTTTTGGACACTGATCTGTATCTGATTTTCAAAGAGGATGCTTTGGCTTGAGGCCCAGCAGCTCCAGAGGACAGAGGATATACATTTCCATGTGAGAACTTCTTACCAAGCCTCTGTCTCACTATAAAATTATGTTCAAACAGCAGGTTGGGTAGTCTCAGCCATCCTTCATCAGCTGCACTTTCCCTTGGCTTACCCCAATTTGGCAGGGTTTATTTATATAGTTTTTAATAGCTGTTGATGTAAGTTATTCAGGGTACCCTGAACTATTGCAAAGTCTGCTTGGCATGTAATTCTTCAGTGTTTTAAAAATGACAAGTTTCAGTCTGTCTAAATATTAGTGTTCTAACCAAATTACCAGTGGTAATAATGCTGATGATGTTCTCACAGCTCTCAAATACAGTACTTCAGTTTAAACTCTGTGTACATAAATATTAGTTGGACACTTCCTGACTGAGAAACCTTAATAGATTAGTACTAAATCCTGTCAAAGTACACAAGGCTGTGGACATGGACTTATGTATATGTATACACACAAATGCACAGAAGCATTACTGCATTTTACTAAATTGTGAGTTAATCCTATTCCATAATCATAAATAAAACTTCATTTTTGTACATACCAGAAAAGCAAGAGCAGCATAAGAAACTTGTTTGTGGCCAAAAGCTAGAAAACAGAATGAAATTATAAATTGCATTTTACGGTATGCACATGGTTTGCCATGGATGAAATTAATCTAGTGCTGAGGAACAGAAATGCTTCTTTCCTGACAGGTTCTGCAGAAAGACTGGATATTATCACACACAATATGAAGACAATACAAACAGTAACAGCACTCTAGAAATGCCAGTTTTACACCACTGATCTCAAGGCAGTTTTCACCCAATTGTTTTTAGTATTTGCCAGCTTCATATATGCGTTTTGTCAAAACAGCTGCTGGTGGTGAATCCCTTGAAAAAGGCAAGGAGGGGAGTGGAGTGAAGGTCAGTGCCAAAATCAGGCTGGGAATTTCAGCCTCATATAGAGATCTTCCTACTTCCATGAGCAGAAAACTCAATACATAACCTATCCATTATCTTTTTTTTACTTTAGTAGTGAGGCGATGGTGAGGCTTTACTACACAGCCACTACCTGCTTCACAGTCATGCAAGAATTACATTTAATATTTGTAAATTTTACCTGCCATCTGGCTGCCCTCTCCTTTTTGTGGTTGTCCCCAAACCAGTGTAGGGCTCTACCAGGTTCATGTCCAAAGGTTTACAATTCCCAAGCAAGCCTTGGTCACAGCTGGGGGACACAAACCATTTGTATCTACCTCACTTGCCTTGGCCATGTCTCATCAAGCCTTTACTTTTGAGAACTCCTTATTTTTGGCTGGCACAGGACTCCTCTGTAGTGACAAAGGCATTTTAAGGTAGTGGCAAGCAATTAGAAACATTTCTTCTGGATGCTTCCTCTTTTGTGTCTTGAACAAAGAGTTTCCCCTATAAAGAAGCTGCACTTATTGATTTGATAGCCCAGACTGCTAAAAACTGTGTCTAGGGAGGTTTCTGATTGTTTGCAGCATTGTTGTTAAAGTCACACCAGATCCAGCTGTCATTCAATGAATCACATAATTTTGAAATAGAACTTTTGTGCTAGTTTGAAAGGAAAGCAAGTAGTCATGTAGGAGAAATTTTTGATTGAAAAAACTTATCAATTTAACTAAGTGTAAATAAAAATGGCAAGGCAAATGCTTTTTCCCCAAAGTTCATAGATAAATCTGAGATACAGAGGAAAAGAAAGACTAAGGTATAACAAAGAAAGTAAAGTAGCAGAAAATAAAACCAGTGCCAATTATTCTTAGAAGAAGCAAAAGTCTAGAGAGCAAACAGAAAAAAAATCATGAAGAAACAGCAGTGCAACAATAAAATACGATGAGAGGGAACAAAATTATGGATGAAATCTGAAAATTAAAAAAAAATCTTTTTCTTATCAGCAGTACGTGATGGATTTTTACTTGTTTCTCAGAAAAAAAAAAAACACCAAAACCTTAAATTTCATTAAAAGGATGTATCTTTAGCAAATAAATATCTCCTGCAAGAAAATGCAACCAGCTCTATTTCTCTCCTGCCTTTTTAATACAAGTGTTGCGAAGATGAGCAAAATATCTTTGTGTTTTCTCTGCTTGTCCAAAATTACCTGTTCTTAAACTGGACAGCAGTTGACCATTGCTGAACAGGCACGAACATTCAGTGGCACAAAGCAGAGGAGCTTCCAACACAACAATCTTCCTGCTGACAGGGAGCAAAGACTGATTTCTGTCTGGATCAGTCATATGATTTAACGTGGGACCAGTTTCTTGGTTTTGGAGGACTTCCTGTTACGCGGCAAAGGCTTTTTCAAAGCGGGTTTGTCAGTTTTGTGTCCCACCCATACCTACATGGTGGCGTGTACCGGGGGTGGTTGATGTAGTATGCGATCCAGGATGTGAATCCCCAGTAAAAGGCACAGCCCTGGAACAGACAGATAAGTTTTTTTTTTGAAAGGGCAATAAGGAAGTGCAAACTGTAACCTTATAAGTATAAATTCTGCCAAGTGCAAAACCTGGGTGACCATTGAAAAGGTTTGCAGTCATTTGTGAGCCTTAGAATATATATAGTTTCTAAGATGCTGTCAAGCCAGTTAAAAAAAATTGAGACACAGTGTGGATTTTTTTTATTATTGTGTTGAATGTGTTTCATTCCTGTTGTAGGAATTGGCACTTGTCTTCTCTTTTTTTGATTTTACTGCTGAAGATCACATTTCTCTGAACTGTGCCATTAAAAGTCTAGGGCTGGTTAACACAGCTGAGCTGTTACTGTGCCTGAAATTCAGCATTTCCAAGCAAGATAGAGCAAGACAAACAGAACACTCAACCAGACAAAACAAGAAAGAGTAAAAATGAAGCCCCATATCGTAGTCATGGGTTAATTTCCTTCACCAAAATCCTAAATGTTTAAAGAGAGGGCCTTTACATCACACTGAATGGCATGGAGGGGTGATGCAAAATGGCCAAGATAGAGTGTGTGAAATAAAAGAAAATAAGGCCTGTGAGTAATGGCTGTTGAAATTCAGGAGGCTTTGGAAGAGAGAAGACCTGGCCAGCTCAGTATCTTCCTGCCTGAGGCCTCCATCTATAGAAGGAGAACTTTTTTTCCTACTTGTAATTTGATTTTCACTTCCTAGCACAAGGCCTGTCTCTTGCTCTGTATTTATATTGCACCAAGGAAGCAGTGTATGTTTTCTGTCAACACTCCTAGATGTTGCAGTAGCAGCTATCACCACAAAATAGCATTCAGTCTGAAAAATATCCTGGATTTGACAATCAGCCCCTTGGATGAATGAGTCAGAGTGGACATTTACATGCAGGAGCTAAAATGGACATTGATTTAAATTTATGTCCTTGGGGACATGGTCCTGAAATTCTTCCTGTTATCTGTATTTTCACTTAACATAATTCCTGGAGCAACAAAATAAATTAATTTTTATTTCCCTATCTTCTTCCAAGGACTGCTTTGATATGAGGATATTCTCTCTTACACAAGATGATAAAAATATTGTCACCTTTATCATATTTTTCAGAGGAGTGTGCCCTTCCGAAAACTTGTGAACAAATAATGTCTCCAGAAGATGTCTGATGTAGTGTAAACAGTGACAGAAGCAGGCCAAGCTGCAAGAGAAAAAAAAAGGAAATTAAGGTAAGTGAAAGGTTGTTTTTATTACTTCACAGTCAATGTCATGAAAGGAATAAGAACCAATATTCCAAAACTGCAGTCACATTAAAATTGTGGGATTTAAGATACTGTCTTAATTGAAGCATCTGGAACCAAAGATTAATGGAATAATTTTCAGTGTTAGACAAAGTTGCTCGCATTTTGCAGGGAAGCAACTTATTTTTACTAGCCTTGAAAGGAGAAGAGCTCCTGGAGCTGTGGATGTGATACATAGTCCTGACAAGACATTTAGACAGGACAGCTGTGTATACAGCCAGGCGTCTGACACGCTCCTCCAAAAGACGTCTCCCACATTTTAAGGCCACCTTACTGCTCCTGTAGGATGTGTCTGACATTTAAAAACATTCTGAATATCTTCTGAATTGTTTCCTTGTCCTTTGCCAACTCAAGTAGCTGCATGGAGGTAGTTTGTGTTTCATTTCCTCGTGAACACAAAATGAGATTTTGTTGCTAAGTTAATCCGTTCTGATGGCTTTTTTGTTGCCTGTTATAAAGAAATGAGGCAATTGTGGTAGAAATTATTATATTGATTCTCTTTTGAGGAAGATTATGAAACAATAACAGGCATTGCTGATTTGCTTCCGAGAATGAGCTGCAGCTCATGGTGATTGAGTTTCAGAAACAAATGTCAGGAGTGATTCCTGATGGCATTTTATCTTGGTTACATTTACCGTACTAACATAGCCCCTCTTGCTGCAAACCAATTATAAGACATAAATGAAAAGTGGTTTTCAGCATGTGAAATCTCAAATAATTTTATTATGTATCGTGTATGGTAGCTAAAGTCAAAGATTAAACAATTTCAAAGTAATTAAACCAGAGAGAGTTGAGCTAAGAGAATTTCGAACAATTAGCGACTTATCCAAAGCCTGGAGCAAACTTCCAGCTTTGCTGGAAATTTTAAAATTCATTTGGCTTAGGATGGGGACCTCAGATGAACCCGTTAAGGAGTGGTCACTGGCAGGATTCTCCACAGCCCTTGCCCACATAAAAGAAGGTAAAGGCATGGCAGGTTCTTCTGTGCTGCCAGAAACTCTGTCCTTTTAAGCATATGCACAAGAGAAGGAAGACAAGTATCTTGTAGCTCTGGATTTGAATTCAATTATTCTGTGTTCTCATTCCCAGCTCCACTAACTCCCTTAATGTCTCTCCAAGTGCCTGTTCCTCCACCTGTAAATGGCATTACTACTCACTGTATTTCTCTGCTGTGTACCAGTTCCCCTGATTCTGCAATCAGTGTGGAAGAAGTGTGTGGGAAAGCTGTACACTCCTTGAGCCTCCTAGGTCCCTGTGTGCCCTCCTATAAGTGGTCCAGTTTATGCAGGTGACAGGCTTTCCTTGGTCACTTGTCACCCTTCTGCCAGGCACTAATCACCCAGAATGGGGACAATGCCACTGAAGGAAGGTTCCTTTGAGTGTGAAAGTTCCCAGTCTGCCTGGTACATTCTACCACCATCCTGTGGAGATGCTTCTTTTGAGTTTCTTGACCTGACTCATGACATGCACAGCTGTTGAATTTCCTCCTTCTTGTGCCTAGGTGAGAGCTGGTGTGGGGGTAATCTCTTCTGTGCTGGATGCTGATGCTGCTCATCTCAAGAGCAGGAATGTGCTATAAGGAAACTGGGAGTGGGGCACCTGCAGTCTTGTCTTCTCTGTCAAGCATCACTTTGGGGTACTACCCACTGTGTTTATTATTTCACTTTCTGACTTGATGTCAAAGTATTTGGGGAAAACCCTGCATCTCCATGGTGACCAGGTGCAGTGACCATTGCTGGGATCCCATTTTTGGCCAAGCTTATGAGCGCTGCTAAAATGACAAACAGGTATTGGTAATAACTGAACCTGACACCAGGCAGGCAGCCCCAGGCCTCCTGTAAGATCCTCAGCTCTGGAAATGCAATCTCCATCCCTTTGGTTTCTCATGATCCGGGAAGATAATTCACACGAGTGTCACTTACTGAACCACGGGGTGGCGGAAGCTCTTCCTGCTTTCCACGTGATCGTAAATAGTCGAGAGGCGAATGTAAAAGAGCAGATATATGAGAAGAGGCCCGGTGTATTCTGTCAGAAAAAACTAGAAATGAAACATAAAATAGCTGTGGCAGAGTAGAAAATTGTATCAGGGAAGGTGTGAGAAAAGGAATACCCCTATCCACAGCCCCTATTCATCCTTCAAATGACTTTTGGCTTCATTTTCAGGACTTAAATGACACAGGGGATTCTTCTGCAGTCTCTTTAGCAAAGGAGTAAAATCCATCTAGGAAATGAGAGATGGGTTTCTGTGCAGAACATTAACCCAGTCAGGAATGCTTCATGGAGGGTGGTCAAAATCACAGTTATCTCCTCTCTATATTTTTGGCTATGGCATCAGGTGCCTATTTGGAATCTAAATAACACTGGAAAACAAGGCCAAGAAACTGAAGGCAGCTTGCTTTCTGCCAGTGCTTTTTGCAATTAAGTGGTACATCAGTTAAAAGCCAACCAGGCATGACAGAAACAAACACAGCTTTGAATCCTGGTTGCTAGCAGAGTCATCTGGAAGAGAGGTTTTCATTGCTTGAAATTTGGTGGAGGATGGATCAGCCTGCCTGGTGCATGGTGCTTTGAGCTCTTTTTCAGTGACTGTGTGGTTCTCCTCCCTGTGCAGGCACCAGCAGAAATAGCCTGTGGTGGGCAGACTGGACAAATTACCCTACTGTGACAAAAACAAAGAAGAAATAATTTCATCTCACTGTTGTCACCCCTGCTTGACACAGAGAGCTGAGAGGAGGGGCAGGGAGAGAAGCAGAGTCATGGAGGTGACATGAGCTGCCCTCAGTTTTAAGGTCTGACTTTGGTTTGGTACAGTCTGTATTGCTTTTTGTTGGGGAACATTCTTAAGCCACACACAGATGGAAGAAGTAAAATGACATTAGAGTGATGAGAGATCTAGATTGGATGACCTGTCCCCACTAGACTGAATCCCAGAATAAAATGGAAGTGGTGTAGTCCTACACATTTACAAGGACTGGCAAATTGTAACTCAAGTGCCTATCATTGCTTCAGGGAGAAAGATTTATGACTGATGGGTTATTTGGCTTTATGGTGTCTATTGGCACTGCTGTAGAATTGTGATGAATAAACACCTGTGGCTTAAGGAAGCAACATTGACTTTAGACCACCTTTTTCAAAACTAGTATTTGGGCCCCCCCAGCAGGCTGTTGTTCAATCACTCTTCAGAAGAACATTGAAAGAGAAAGGTTTTCCTGCAGAAATATCTGGCAATTAGGTTCCCTTTTCCTCTGTTACAGGGAGAAACCTTTTGAAATTTTATCTTTTCATAGCAGGACAGTCTCCAAAAGTAACAATAGACTTAAGTGTTCTCTACAAGGGGAACATCAAATTCCCTTTTGTTCCAAGTGACATCATGACTCCTGTGCTCCGTTTAGACTCTGCATGACCCCAAGAGCAGACGTGTGTGTGTTCGTGTGTGTGTAAAAATATTTAATCTAGGAGTCCAAGAGCACTCGTTGTGGAATACCTCACAGCCAAGGGCTCATTAGAATTTTGTCCTAATAGCAGTTGTATGGGTCTGTTCTAAAATGTAAGCCCACTGTGTTTGGCACTCTGCAAACACTGCAAGGGGTGGCCTCTGCTATTTAAACCTAACACACTGAATCTGGACTATATTGGTACAGGGGACAGAGGTGCAGGTAATATGGTCTGGGCAGGCCAGGGGAAGAGCCTGGAATGAGCTGCTTTCTTCAGTGTAGCTTTTTCTATCTGCCATGAGCTGCATCACAAAGTACATCTGTAACTGCCAGCTTTCAACATCTGTTTGGCAGGAGCACATTACAAAGCTGCCAGAGAGTTTGGCAGGACTTAGCACCAAGTTGTGTTTACTTGTCACTGCACCAAGTGTTACCCCCTTAGCCCCTGACTGATTTCAGATGTTGAAAGAAGGAGAGTTTTGAGATTTTGTAAAAAATCCAGCCTCTCTTTAGAAGCCAAAGCTCAATACACAAGATAACTGAGTCCTTGTGACAAGGTTTGATGTAGGAAGGGGGGATGCATGAGTGCAATTCAGAGCAGCAGCTGTGAGCACTGACAGTAACTCTTGAGCTGGGGTTTATAGAGGTGAGCAGCACCAGGATGCTTAGGGTGGGGACAGGGCTCAGTCTTGTCCGTGTGTCAGTCACATCATCCATGTGGAGGAGGTGGTGCAGGGTCAGCCATGAGATTTGCAATCAAACTGGGGGCACTGTCTGGCAGACAGGGCTGTACTTGCCTTTGTCATACCTGAGTCACACTGGCACATAGCTAAGATCAGTAACATTCTGTTTTAGAGGATGAGGCTCAATTTGCTGTAGTAGTTTTTGCTGTAGTTCACTCTAGTTTAGATAACTTCCAGACTCTTTCCTTCTGTTGCATCTCCCCTGCTGTGATCATTGCTCTTATTCTCTGGACTACTAATTTTATATTTGTCGTAAATGAAAAACAAGTTCCAGAAAGGCAGGCAGAGAAACTGCTAAAAATTCCCATGAGTTCAAGCAGGTGAATGGGAAAGTAGTCTTAAATTAACACAACATTACAATTATTGGTTCTACCCACTGGCAATCAAGGGCAAGCACCATTCTTTTACTATTGATTCTCAGTGATTATATGCAATTAAGCCTAACTAGTTTCTTCATACTCATCTTATAGCTGACTAATTGCTGGGCTTGGGGAGTTAATTGTTGTGTCAAGGATCAGTTCAACCCATCATTTTTATAGGTGCTCAAAATTAGTCATTCCTGCTGACATATTCTGCAAAAATAGCGATCACATTTTAAACAAAGGCCTCAAAGTAATAACATTGTAGCTTATTGTTTCTGAAAAAAAGAAATATCATTTTAAAAAGTGATCGTTTAAAACATAGAGCACATTTACCCTGTAGAAATGTAAAAAGAAAAAAGAAAAACAAACAAAAACATCAAACCCCAGTATTTAGAAGAAAACTATTTTTTCTTTGCCATCTTGTGGTCCTGGCTAGATTATTTTGATGTATTGGGTGCAACCAAATATGGTGATCCATAATAAACACAAATATCTTTTCCTGGAGGAGCAGTATGTCTCTACAACAATGAGCATAGCTCAATAGGATTTAACTGTTGAGCTCATCATTAACTCCCTGAAGGGAGAAAACAGGAGATTGCCTTTTTTTTCCACATCTGTACACTCTTCTTCGTATCTTGCACAGCGTCCAGTTCTCCTACCTTTCTTCTCTTCTCTCCAGTGTCTGACACTGTATACTCTGTAGACCTCTTATTCTCAGTAACATAGAGAAAGTGCTCTTAAATTAAAGCATTCTGGAATCCAAACTCTCCCCAGCATGGTCAGCATACAGGGTGCTAAAATCAAGCTTCCTTAACCATCTCAGTTATCAGGTCCTCAGAGATCTGATTCAGTAACACTTAAACTGGAAATATCTACTACGTAAACATCAAAACTGAGATCCCAAACCAGTCAAAGGAGAGCTAAGTAGGAGTTTCCATTATCCAAGAGATGATGGAACAAAAGGTAAAACAATACAGGAGATCTAATCTGCAAATCAGCAAAACATCTCATCTTGCATAAGCCAGATTGTACCTGCTTCTTTTATCTCTTATTCAGCTCGTTGTGCCAGGAACACCTTGCTGAACACAGTAACAGCCAGGAATTCAAATCTCAGACCTTGTGAGGCAGAGGGTATATTTAGGGAGGTATGAATGCTGCAGAGGTGAAAGGAGTTCTTTAAAGTTATTGAAAGAATTTTATGGCTGTTGGGGGTGACACAGTGCCTGACACTGTCCCAACAGGTCTGCCAAAGAGAGTAGAAAAGATTTTGATGTGAGTTAAAGTACCAGGTGTACTGGTTGGGAAAAGGCAGAACACGGATTTTTGGACAAAAGGAAGTTGTAAATACAGGCAGTGGAGTGGAGGGAATCTGAAAAAAGTCCAACCAAATCTTTGTAAATGAACAGCCCACATATTAGTATCTTTACATGAGGGCATCAGCTAATTCCTCTCTGTAATGCTTCTGACCTGCCCTTTCTGTAACATCACACAACACACCCTATCTTGTTGCCAATTGGCAAAGTCTCACATTATCTCATTTGTGACAAGCAGCAGAGCTGAGGGAAGGCCATTCAGCCTCTTCCACACTGATCTCTTCCTGCAGCTCTTTCCATTCTGGCCATGTAGGGCCAGTTTCCCAGGCATCAGTGCTGCTTGTGATGTTTTCTCTTCCACTGCCCACAGGATGTGTGCATGGAAGCAGAGAGCAAAGGATGAGGGTAATACCTGCAGCCAGGACAATGATTTTGGGTGGCTGTCTGTAGTCCTCAGCACAGCAAGAGGTACCAAACAGCTCGAGCACATCCTGGGTAACTCTGGTGGAAAAGCAGCTGCAGTACATAAATTATGTAATGGACAGGGCTTAGCTTCTCTGATAAATGTGAGACAAAGGTGGCAGTTGCAGGTCTGAGCCAAGGTCAGACTGGCACAGTACATACTGCACAAAGACAGGATCTCCTGCTATCAGACAGACAGACACTGCTGTGTGTCAGTGTACAGAGCACAGCTGGGATTTCAGAGAAACTCAAGAGAAACAGGCAGTTAAATCCTCCCAAGAACCCAGATTACATTAAACTTAGCATGTAACTGCCTTAGACTCTTTTTACAATCCCAGCCCTAAGTACTCTTGAGCTAATGATCATTAAGAAACATTATTAATTTCTAGTCTAATTTCTACTTCATCCGCTTTGTTACCTCATTAAAGGTTATACAGTTACCTGGGGATGATAATGGCATAATTTTAGCACCTCCCCTAAATCTTCACCTTTGTAAAAGTTTTGTATTTTCATGTTTGCAAAAATCCACAGCAGCAGCAATTTTGCATCAGGTGATACAGTTCTTAAGGGCTGCTTGAATATTCAATGACCTTTTGATCCAGTTCTCATGAAACTGGCTAATCTATTCCACAAAACTTAAATTGTGCATGGAAGCAGCACCTGAAACTTCTCTTGTCTCGGCAGATTTTGTAGGGATTCAGTGTCTATGAGTATTTCAGGCTGCTGCTATGTATTTACTGCAAATACCAGAGATAGGGATGGATTTGCTGTAGGATTTTGTAGGCAAATTGCAGCAGACTCTGGCCAGTTTCAGGAGCTGGGGAGTGAACAGCAATGGATGCTCTTTGTCCCTGAGTCAAGGCATGAGGGAGGTGAAATCACAGCTTCCTCCTGTCTCTTCTCCTAAGACTGACATGTCTGAAACTTTTGCATCAGACCACTTCTTATTATGGTCAACATTCTTCCCTGAGACTACAAGCCATTTCACATTTCTTACTCAAAATTGAAAATTATTGCAAATTAACAAATGTTATTGTTATGCATACACATACAAGTATGTTGTATATGTTTGTACCCATACATATTCAGTGAGGAATTCCAGTTCTGTTTGTAACCAAACACCAGTGTGAGTTCAGATATATTGCCAAATCTTTACGGATCTTTGACAGCATTTTAAAATCTGCCTTATAACGTGCATCATTTTAAAATGTGTATTTATCGTCTGCTATGTAGATCCGTAAACAAAACAGTGCTTTTTAAACAGCTGGTTATTGTAAATAACCTCATCTGTGATTTTCATCCAGAAACCCCAAATCACTTTGCAAAGTGAAAAATACTGTTACTTTCTTGCCAATGTTTTGGAAGCTGAAATACAGAGAAATTCAGTGACTTGTCAAGGGCAGGGGCTTGGGCAAAGGGGCACCTGGTCCTCCCAAATGCTGGTTTAGTCTCTGGTTCACTGTGCTGAACACTGGTTCACCCTGTGGTTCTCTCTTCTCTGTGCTCTTCTTACACTCTGTATGGGGTCAGGCAAAATTCCCCATACAAAATAATTGTGCCAGGCTTATGCATTCTAGAGGGGCTAAAACTGCTCAAATTTGCATAGATTGAGAAAATGTCAACCTCCTTAGTTACTCTGAATACAAATAGGAAAATGTCTGCGTTTACCAGCTCTGTACATCAAGCAGCTCTTTGTTCCTTAAGTAGCAGGAAGGGTTTAAGCATAAAGTTATGTACAACTGAAAGAAACATACTGTTCTCATTAGGTTTACTGAATTCCCTCTACCTTCTTTTTGCACTCAAAGGGGTAAAAGCTCAAGGGCATCCTGATAAATACATAGGCATAGGTTTTTCAGTCTTTACTGTGCTTTACAGTAACTAGAACCCTCGAAATTAATTTTTCTAGTACCTCCCTAATTCCCTTTGGCAACTGAAAAATTGACACTCTGGTGTGGCTCATTGTGGCATTTGTTGCTGAGACCAGGAGAAAATATTGCAACCCTGTTTGCATCATTAGGAGCAGCATCTGAGGAATCCAAATCAGCCAGCTGGGCAGTTTCATCCCTTATCAGTTAACTTCATGCTGCCACTGGGCAGTAACAAAGAGCCACAAGTACGTGTGGCCCAAGGAAAGACACAAACAATATAAAACCATGGCAAGAAATCAGGCAAAGGCAAGCTGTTCTCTCCTGATAACCCTGGAGGCTGAAAAATATTAGACTTAATTAAATGAAAAATAAGAGCAATCTTCTGTGTGTGGTTTGCCTTTGTGAAAGGTCACAATGTTTTTAAAAGTTCGCAGCTTTTGACTGGGATTAGCTCAAGACTTGGCCAACTGTGCCAAGGTAGAGCAACACTTTGTGTTCAAGCAGAAACCTCTGCCAAATAAAAACTGTTAGCTGTAAAACAGAGGTGCTTTGCATTACAAATAATTGTAGCTGGAAAAGGTGCTGTCAAGGAAATAGTGACTTCTTTTTTTTTCCTGGAGATCATTTTCTATACCAAATTATCTATTGATCCAAGAGGCTTAGCAATGAAAAACCATTTGACAATTTTTCTGTCTTTGGCACTTTTTTGTAGCTGTTCTTAAGCCACCCACAGATTCACACAGAATCAAACTTTCTGTTTATTTGGCACTTCTGCAAAGTTTTTCAGGTATCCACAATTCCCTAAGGGTGTTTTTCAATTTGTAGGGTCCTAGTCCCACAACTAATTCTGTCTGAATTGGCTGCAAAATACACAAAAGCTGATATGTGTCTGCTGAGAAACATATTCAGTGACATTCTCTGCTACATCAAACAGATCCTCAGCTCTCTCTCTTACCTGGACCTCAAATTCCTTCCTAAGCTATGACAATATGAGTTTTCTTATACTTACCATCTTTACACTGTCTCACTAGTTTGCTGGGATTCTCAGTCCTCACACTTATTCAAACTCCTCAGATCCTCTCTTTTTCCTTCTGGTGTAATTTTCTGTACTTTTACATCTCATTGAGAGGTTATAAACCTTTACTGAAGTCGCTTCTTCTGTTCCCAAATTAGAGAAAATATCTTAAACTGTTCCCCATGGGGAGCCCAAGTGTAACCTCAGTGTAGAGAAAGTGGAGAAAATGAGTCTGCAGCAGTTTGGCTGGGTTTTTTTCCAAACCCATCATCACACAAATTGCTGTTCACCAACAGGACCGAAAAGCTTTGATGCAAGGGGAGAGAGCCACACTGACCAAAACACTGCTTCTCCCTTGAGAGAGCAGCAGCACCTCCTCAGTGCCCTGCCCCACGGCCCACACCTGCTGTGTATGACCACAGAGCTCCAAACACAGATCCCTTCCTGGCTTCTTGTTCCTTTTCCACAATGTCAAACTTGGTGATAAATGTGCTTGCCTGTCAGCAGAGAACAGATCAATTAGTGAAAAATGTGGATTTTCAGACTTTAAAGATGCTCCTGGGCTTAAAGAAGTATTAGTCTCTACATTTCTAAATTGAGCAGAATCTTTTTTCATTGGGAAATTTGAAATAGAGCAGTTCTGCTGCCAGCTTTACTATTTTAAGGCCCTCAAGAGTCAAAGTACTTAAACAATCCCTAATTTTAAATCACAGTTACAAAAAATATTTACTGAAGTACTGTGTTTCAGGGTTAATCTTCTAAAATTCACAGGCTTGGTTGTAATTTTTTTTTCCCCAGTTCTATGCTGTTTTCTCAGTTCTGTTTGGATCCTCTTGGTAGCTGGCCCAGGTAGCAACAGGACAACAGAAGCTGATAAATCAGAAATTGCAATCATTGCTCAAATAAGGAAAACTTTAGCAGCAGTGTGAATTTGAGCCAGAAGAATGGATTTTTTTTCTGGATTTTTCTTCTTTTCACTACAGTAGCAGCGTGTATTCTTAGCAGGAAAACACCAGCCATGTTTCAAAAAGTCACCATGCCACATTGCAATTATGTATCAAAGAGGTGTCTGTCAAACATACTTAGGCCCAAAATTGCATAGAGACTAAAAATAAAAGCCATCACTTCAGTGGTGGGAATGTCAAACATCCCTGGGGGTAAAATCTTTACAGGGCCATATAGAACAAATCTATAAACTCAGGTCCCATTAATATCTCTGCAGCATCAGTCAGCAAGCCTCAACTATGCCCTCCAGGCAGGGTAAAGAAATTGGTATGTCTTGTGTAGAAGTAAATTATGTGTTTCAGGTAATATTTGTTTTATATAAAAGAAGGGAGAGTAGAGCAAGGGTTCTAACAAATTTCATGATACTAAGAAACAGGTTTTGTTTGTCCCTGAATTATATTCTGGAAATCAGCCTTAAGGGCCTCCTTTCTTCTAAAAGAGCCAGCTGAGATTGAATATCTACTTTTATCCCAGAAAAAGACCTCATTTCTCAAAAGAGACTGACAGATAATTGTTCCAGTGGAGGAGAATCACAAATCCCTCACCCCAGTTTTTCCTCCTCCCTCCATCAGAGCAATCCAGCCTCTAGAACTTGTTGAAAACTGGTAATCCAAACTCAGAGCTGGGGTGTAACCTGAGCCCAGGGGAAGTCTGGCCTTTCACAGCACAAAACACCAAAAATATTTTGGTCACTGTGTAACAGTGTTTTAGGAAAGCTGAGGAAGAGGAGGAGACATCATCCTGCAAGGTGTCAGCCTCTGGCAAAGGGACTAAGTAGGCAACAGGAGACACCAACCTCTTGAGCTGCCAAGGTGGAGTGTGACAAGTATTGTAAATCTGAGTCTGTCCATGCCCCAGAAAGGGAAGCTGAAGTTCCTTCATTTTCCCAGACTTACTGATACACAAACTCTTTGTTGCGGAACAGAGAGCAGCATCACCTTTTATTTTACAACATGTTTGGAAAGGGTGCTGCTCCCAGGGGGTGGATACTGTTTTCCCCTTTGAAACACCAGGAGTCATTGTCTTGGTGTAAATCCCCAGCTCTGGTGTTCTTGCTCCTCAGGTGTGATCTCCAGCAAGGTGACAGAGCCCCAGAAAACCCAACTCTGCTGAGTGTTCCCCTAGACAGACCCATGCCCAATATATCCACCTCTGGAGAACCAACATGTTCTCCATGTTCTCCTGTATCTATTTTTGGAGTCCAGACCTGAATGTGGCCCTTTGTACCTTACGTACCATTTTGCTGAAGAGATAAGAATATTTTTATTCTGTGCCTTGTTTATTTAAATGTCAAACCTTTAAATCAGAAGCCTCCCTCACTGTGTGCATAAATCTGATAGAGAATCAAGGGGGATGGGAGCACAGGAGATCTAAAGACAGTAAAAATGGCAGTAAAACTACACATCCTGTGTACAAATGCATTTCTAATTGCTGTTGCTAGAATACAGTATTCTGTGAACCTTTTCTCTATTGCTATAGACTAGCTATAATATAAAAGTGTCTTGACTGTATAAATGGTGTGGCTAGGAAGAAGATTTCTCCCACTGAGAATTGAGACAATTTAGAATACGGAGCAGAATGGGATAAGATGAATATTCAGAAACTCACAGAGTCAACTTTTTGCATGCAGATTAACTCATAAAAAAAAAGCCACTGCCTGTAGTACCTACTCCTGGTCATAACTGCAGTATTTATAATGGGATATTAAGCTTTAGTTATGTTACTGTCTTAGGCTACATAAACCATCAGGAAAAGAGAGAATAAATAAGGTTCTTGCAGATTACTTAATTGAAGCAAACAGGAAGCTGCAGTAATCACAATTTTGCTTTGCAAGGAAATTCCATGGTTGAGAGGTGGTGGAATGGATTTGTGAAGGAAATGGGGCTAGCATTAATTAGTCTGGCCCCAGCAGGCCATTAATCAGGATGGGGTAAAGCCTCAGTAAATTCACAGACCTCTGCTCAAACAGGTAGGTCACACAGTGGGAAAGGCTCTAGCTCCACTGAAGTAAACTGCTGGTAACCTGGGGGATTTGGATCCTTCCAGAACTGGGAAGGATGGACACAGGTCATCTACTTTTTCACAGGGACTAAAAGCTGCCAGAATTTGTGCTGCTCAGGGCTAGCTGCTTCCCAGGAGAGGGAAAAACACATGTGATCTAGAGCAGTTGGGATGGATATGTGACCTTACAGAGCTGATCCAGAGGCTGATTTCCCAGGTCAAGGGTTACTGTTGTGGCACAAACCTTCCCCTTGAGTGCATGTTTCAACAGATAAGGAACTGTAAAGTAGCATGTCCATTCCAAGTGTCTTGTAGGAATGCTTCCTAGCCTGTAGTGACCTACTGGAGAGAGGAACTGGGACTATCACCTGCAAGCTGCTCAAACACCTGACACTCAAAAGCCCCATCCCTGTAAGCAAAGCCAAGGAAGGACAGTGGCTTGTAGTCCCCCCATGTGAGCAGGGTGGGATCTGTGGGCTGCCTGAGGTAAGAATCTACTAATTTGGCCAGCAGCCATGATGCCAGCTAGCAAAAAACTCACCTGCTTCATCAGAGAAATTGCAAGAAATTGGTAGTTTGCTTTCCATTGCTATGAGTAGTCTTATCATGGCTTTTATGGCTTTCAGAAACTGTAGCTCTGTCTTACCTGTGTTTCTCACTGCAGAAAGTGTGACTCTCATTACCCAGTGTACAGATGTGGGCTGTGTGTTACTTCAGCTAGTGCTCTACATGCAAACTGTAGCAAAAGCTTGGTCAGAGTGGTCGTGAGATTACTCTGAGCTCCTCTACGTGTGCCTGCTGCAGGACATTGGAAAGATCTTTTTTTCTCCCATTCCTTCACTGTCCTTTCAAACCCTTCTACTGTCTTCTGTCTTTGGGCTGTGAAAGAATTTAATCTTTCACTTCTCACTTTCCCAAAGGAGCCTGTAAGGTTAGAGTTCCCTATATCCCATTTGAGTGGAATGTGCTGCCTCTCTCTCAGCACCCTGACCTTCCAACAGCTGCTTATAGGAAAATAACTTAAAGTCAAAGCAGGTCTATCTACGGCGTAAGACAGGTATTGTTGTCATGGCAAATGCTTTTGTTTCATGAGTAGATTCAAAGGTTTTTGCTCTTGAGCCTGGCTGGACATCTTCTGCCTGGAATCCTTGGCCTCTCTCAGAGCTGTTCTTTGCTTGAACAAAGAGTAAGGTATTTCCATCCAATTATTTTCCTGCATTAGTAAAAGGATTACTAAAAATCCATTTTTTCTTTATAATATCCTTCCACTTTCAAAGCTGAGGAGTCTTTCAGAAAATTAATGTATTTGGCTACAGTTCTGCACAGGCATATGAGCCCAAGATAAGCTAAGACTGTTTTTTAAAATTGATTTTTTTCCCTCAGGCAATATTTTTATGTTCCCCTTCTAATCTTTAATTGGAAGTCAGAGTTAGCATATTGATAACTTGGCTCACTCTCCATTTAATTCTGTTTTGAGCGCTGATAAACTAATTACACCATTTTACATAAGGAAGCACAGGCTGAGGAAGCTGAAGCAATTTGATGCCAAAACATATTGCCCATTAAGATGTATTGTGCTGACTGTTACAAGGACATACTTACTGTGGTCCAACCAACCTGCTGACCCAGGTCTGTAAAATACAGTGTAATGATGGAGGAGACAGCAAGGCTTTGGATGCTGATGGAATCCTTTAGAAAGGGCCCGTCTGCAATGACAGAAATGGAAGAGGAGATGGTGTGAGCAGCAGGTACCCTCCTGGGGCTCAGCATAATGCTCAGGCTGCCCTGATACTGGCCCAGCTTGGATTCTGATTTACTTTGGTGACTTGGTGCTTATTCTCCAGGTTAGCAACTCGGAGCTCTTCCATGAGAGTTACTCCCTGCTTTAACAAAAGTGTGAGGCTGCCACACCACAGGGCAGCAGTGTGTGACAGTGGTACACTGCTGTCCCTGTAAACCTGGCCCACCGCAGACAGGCCGTGCCATCACACAGACAGCTCCACAGAGCACTGCTTGTTCTGGCTTGCAAGGCTAATGGCAAAGTCTGTGTGACACAGCGTCTCCCTCACGGACATATTTTGCTGAAGCATTTGCATTCTCAGGCTGTTTTACAACAGGCAGTGCCTGATGATGAATGCAACTTCTTGGGCAAGGGCTCACAATCCAAGATTCCTTTGCTAGCTGTCTGACCTGGGCAGACCAGGTGTATCTGAACATTACATTAATTACATTACTGTTTGCAGCATTCTGAGGCATCTGCTTCCGGTCCTAATGGATCTAGAGTGTGTAGGCAGACACATGAAATAACAATATCTTGGTTTTTGTTTTGTTTTGTTTTGTTTTAATATAGGTGATTAGCTGGATATTGGAAAAATCAACAGCCACTGGTGCAGGATGTTGCCATGGCTACAACACCTCTTTGCTCTTTTCTTTATGTATGGTCTCCCTTTCAATATATGTTTGTTGGCTGTTTACATCAGTGAGGGTTCTAACTTTCATCAGGTGCTGGTGGAATTTAGCACCCATCAGCCTCATTTCCTATGGCTTTGCAATTCTACACATCCACACATCCACAGACCAAACACCAAGCAGCCTCTGGCAGCTTTATCTTCCACTGCCATGTCCACCAAGAGCTTGTGGGCTGACACAGAGGCTGCATCTTCTGGTGAGGCAGTGAGCAAGTGTTAAAGCAGGTAATGCAGTGAGGGAAGGAAGGGAGTGAATGGGCTTAAAACTTCCTTGTCTTCATTATGTGATCATACACTGTACTCTGGAACATTTCACTCAGTGGTTATGAGAGCCACCAGGTTCCTTTATTAATGAGAAAAACGAATAAGTTAATAATTGATGTCAGTTAATGAGAATGCACTAACAGTTCACCCAACAGCATGTACAGAGAGAGCAGTGCTGTGAGGGGGAGAATCTGCCAGAGGATTAGTAATACATTAAGTGGCTGCATTCAGCCATATGAATACTCACTGCGTTCTGCTTGCAGGCCAACACGGGATGGGTACCACTGGGGATCTGTTCCAATCACAAAGCATGGCTGTTAATTTCATGATAGGAAAGCTAAATTTCTGTTAGGTTTGGGGTGGTTATTTTCAGCTGATAGCTACAAATGTGAGATGGAATGAAAAACACCTCTCTTTTGGTCTTATCTATGCAAGGAGAATACAAGAGAGCTGGGAGGAGCACACAATACACACATTAGAGCATAAATCCCTATAAATCCCTTCTCCCATTTGAGTGTTGGAAGGGCCAATCTCAATGCTGAATGCTCCATCAGCAGAGCTTGTGTGTGCAGCACTGGGAGATACAGGGAGGATAATGTTTATTACTGTATTTGCCAAAACTCAGTACTAAACGTATCAGTCTTGCCCCTCCTAAAAATGTGCCTGTGCTAGAGTCTGGTCCAGTTGTGTTTCCCATTTAGGAATGTAAAACCTCACTGGGGATGTGCAGCTTGTATTAGTTCTCAACCAGAGGTTAATCAGGGAAATAGAGACACAGAAACTAGAAGCNTATATATACTATATATACTATAAGCTAATACTTATGACTTGCTTGATGCCCTCAACTTGAGGATGTTTCCTAGAGGTAGATTTTTAAATGCTCTAGCTTAAAGGTCGTTCCAAAATGCACAATAGCAGTTGGATTCCCTTTGGTGTTTTTGAACAGAGACCTGCCAGGTTGGTCAAACAGGTACGAGTCTCCAGCTGCATTTGTTTCCCTTGGTGTCAGAGTGAGCAGGTAATTGCCACCAACACACTGCAGAGGGAATTGTGGCTGTTCAAGTTGTTAACCTGGCCAGCTCTTTAGTTCCTCTGTGCAGAGCTGTGCTTCTACAGCTGTGTTGTTGAAGGGACAACACAAACACTCCTCCTTTGCATGACAAGGACAAGTAACTTTGCTTAACCCATACACACTCTTCAGCTTGCTCTTGAAAGTTCTTAGGGCTGACCTAGCACATTTCTGGGCTGATCTGAAGCAAAGTGGTGAGAACTTCCATAGCCCATGGTGCTGACTGACATTTGAGGGAAGCAAAAATTGTCAGAGAAAAGTGAGGAACCTGCTGCAGTATCACCACCCCCGGCCATTTCTACCACGTTTGTCTGTATTTCCTTTGACACACCTGAGGACAGTTGATAGCCTGAAGGAGATTTGCTTTGTCTTTTCAGTTCAAAGCCGATGTGAAATTGGTCAGATTTTGTTTTAGACGTATCTTACAACTCTTAGTGATCCTATTTTTAAGGTACAAGTATTCCCACACCTCTATATGGAAAAAATTGTTTGCAGTGACTGTGATCAAATGCCCCAAGAAGCAGTGGGATCTCCTTCCCTGGAGATAGTCAGGCCTTGTCTGGGGATGACCTTGAACAGTCTTATAGGACTTTAAAGTTGGCCCTGTTCTGAGCAGGAACTTGGATCTGGAGATGAGCTCTGGAGGTTGTTTCTACCTAACTTATTTCAGGGTGATGAGGAGAGCTTGTTCACTCCACCAGCTGCCAGCTGGAGGGGAAGGGAGCTGTACATGGAGTGCACTGTGCTGTCACACTCAGCATGCTCTCATTTCAAAAGCACTTGGTCTGACTTTTGTAGGCAAGAACAGGCATTAGATGAACCCATGAACCAGGGCTAATAGCAGGAGGTGAGACATCCATCAAGTAAGTTGCAAACATTTTTTTCAAGGTACCACAACAATCCATGGCTATTAAAGATAACAAAGGGAAGATAGAGAAGGAGCAGCTGTCTGACTTGTCAGGGAAGATATGATTTGCTCCAGGACAGCAGATATCAATAGTTATTTGGGAGCCTGAAATGCAATGTATTTGTGTTAAATTGGAATCTTCCCCCCAGCTCCCCCCTTCATATTACAGTATGTTTCAATAAAAGTCAATTTACCCGATCCTGTGGCAATGCTCTTTTAGGTATGGCTCATAATCTTCACAAGGGCAAACAGAGGTTGTGCATTTAAGCACGTCATCCCACATTTCCAGTCCTTTAGCCTCAGTACACCATTATGTCCAAACATACTCAAAGATTTAGACAGATGGAAGTGTGCCTTTGCTGCTGCTCGTCTGCAGTGACCTTGTTATTATATCAGTGTGTCTCTGATTTCCAGGCCGTGCTTGGAAAGCTGCGTGTATTCTTCTGGAAGGATCTGGAATTAGCTGTTCCTTCCCTGCTCTTACTACTGGTAGGGGGCCACTAGTTAATGTCAAGTGGAAATGCTAAATGGAGCGGGGGAGTCCAAACACATTTCTATGTTGGTTTGAGTGAGATCACCAAAGCTTCCCGCTTTCACAGTGGATTTTAGCAAGGCTGTTCCCAAGTGTTAGCTGTCCAGGGTCCTGCAGAAACCAGCATTGCTTTCTGGGGAGAAGTGTGACCCCACAAGGAGTCTGCTCTCCTAGCTTAATAAGGCTCATTTCAAATAGGAAATCTCACACATTCCTAGGCACTACTTATAATGTCAGACAAAGGGACCCTGGCCCCCCCTGCCACCACTTATTTGCCTTCTTCCTATGACTATTTTCCACAGGGATCCTCCAAAAATCTCAGTAGAACAGCTCTGGATTTGTTTGGCAATGTGGGAAGATATTCCAATCCAGCCTGCCTATGGCAGACACACATTCTTCTCGTTCCTGTAGCAGGAAAGCTCTCTTTCCTCTAAATAGTGAAAAGAAGCCAAACCGAGGGACTAATTGTCACTTGTATTAATTCTTCTTACCACCTGTCAGAATAAGGGGTTGGTGGCTCTCTTGGATGTCCAGAGCCAGGGCTGTGTGACAGAGCAGCTCCACCTGGCATCAGCAGGAGTTCAGGAGTGCATGTGGAGAGTCCTGCTCCCAGACAAGATGAGCACACACTCACTAAAGGCAGAGGCACAGCTGCAGCTTGGGCAGCACTTGACAGCCTCTCTGCACTCCCACACCTGGCACAGCTCCCCTTGCTTCCAGTCGAAAGCTGAAGGATTTCTCTTTTGCAGGGTTGTTTTGGGGGGCTTTTAGCAGTGTATAATTCCCAGGTTTTGCCTCCTGCAGAGATTAATGGCAATCCAAGACCATGGGTGACAGAAGTTTATCTGGTAACTCGTGTTGCATCTAAGATCAGGCATGTATTAATATTTGCTTTCTGGCATTGTGATGGTGCATCAGAGCTCAGCCACAGCAGGTCAGAGTCTCTGTATAATCCTTGTGGTTAGCAGAGCTGTTCAGCTGCCTTATGCAGGGTTTATGGGTGTGGATATGTATTTCACAGTTGGAACAAAGTTGTAAAAATAACATTTCAGCTCACTTATATCCCAGACTGGCTCTGACTTGGAAAAGCAGCTACAGACTGTCCTATAGACTGAGCTATAGAGAATAAGAGTGGCCATGATGGTTCAAACCACAGGTCTATTTAGCCAATATTACATCCTCTAATGTTTAGTCAATATTGTGGTTCCTCCACATCTATTACATTCTAGCATTTATATAAAACAACTTTGCTTCCTTTCTTTGCAGCATCGTTGGACAGCTGCTGAAATGTCTTCCTAGTTTTCCCTCTCTATTTGATTACTTCTGCTCTGCTGGCTTTTCCTTCCCTGGAAGTCTGTTTGCCTCAGACCCCAGTATGGTCACCCCCCACTGCAGGCATGTTGGCACCTGAAAGCTTTGCCCATTCCTCACCTGAAAACTCATTCACAAATTCCTTGAATTTAAGTGGCATCAACTTCATTCTTCTTCACTGAGCAACCTGATGTATCTGAGGACGTCCCTGACCATGCCAGGGGGGGCTGGACTAGATGATCTCTGATTATCCATTTCAACCCAAACTGTTCTACAGTTCTGTGAGTTATCCTGTTGTGATTCAGGCAAGGTTACATCTATGTATAAAGGCTTCCATTAGTGTGGAAGTGTAAGAAATTATGACAGGTCTGAAGTCTTTGACCATATTCCATCTTCTCTAGCAGATTTGTTCTAACCTTGCAATAAAAAATCCATATATTTATTAAAAAAAAACAAAAAAAACACTTAAAATATTTTAATTCTATGATGTTTAAGGCATCGTAATTTTTCCAAACAGGATTGTATTTGCTTGGAAAGCAACTCAATATTTACTTCTAATAACCTTTTTTAAAAAATTGATATGAAGAAAAATATTTAATTTTGTGCAGGTCACCTGTCCATATTTAAAAGAGAAATTAAAATACAAGCAAACTGACAGGACGCATAAAAACTGATGGCCACCTTTAATTTTTCCATAGCCAGCTATGGAATTACCTATTAATACTGGCTACAAAAAGGAGATGTAGTGCTGTCAAACAACCATACAAATACCAGCTAAAATGACAGCCTCAGTGCCATGCCCAGCTGCCAATATTACTGCACAAAAATGCACAGAAAACCAAGTTCTACTGGTGCTGCTGCCCAGATAGTTGGTTTTTTTCACTGCCTGTGTACTAGAATCCCAGTGAATGAATCAGCTAATCAGACAATCCTAGGAAGCAAGAACAGTAAGAAAAGCCCCTATGCAGCTTTAACACTATCCAAAGATACTCTATCCACATGACTCAGACTGACCTTAATGTGTGCTCCACCCTTTAAATATCACAAGGTATTTTGAAAATTTAACAGCTAAGAAATCTAAGTACTCGGTATTTTTCAATAGTTGTGAAATTTAATTAATTTGCCTAATTTTTATTAAGTTTCCTGAAGAATCTTTTACAAAAAAATTAGTGCACTGTCTGCTCTGCAGTAACTTGCACAATCAAATGCCCATTTGTCACAAAGTATTTATGAAGTTATGTGGGCCTGTATGAGAACAAAGGTAACAAGAAGAACTCCGTGCTCGGGAATTCGCTGTGTTCCTTAGAATGCAGAACTGCAAAAGCAATTCTGCTGGGGAGAGAGGAGTCTAAGAAATGCAAAACACAACTGACAGGCACAATTTGGAGATAATTAGCAGATTGACTTTCCATCATCAGCTAATTTTATTACCAGTTAAATTGTTTGCTCCTCATTGTATTTCACCACCCATGCATCTCTAATAACAAATAGCCTTAATAATTACTAACAATACCTGCTGTGATATGAATAGGGTGATATGAACAACAAAATTACTATAATCAATCATCAGCAGCATGTTGTTTAAATTTGCAGAAATAGCAGAAATTCCAAGGAACCACCGCAGCACCGACTTCCCTTTTCTGATCACAAAAATGTTGCACATGAGCTGAGAAGTGCAGCAGCACTTGCTTGTGTGAACTGAGCATGGCTGAAATGCATTCCACCACCTCAACCAGATGGCAGTTTTGATACCCACATAGCAATAAGAAGAGTTTGCTAGGAAAGATTCACATTTTATTATGTGTGGGTGTGTTGGCTTTGTGTATAATTTATAGAGGCAGGCAGATTATCTTAAAACTTGCTGAGGTCTTTCCTTGACAAGTTAACACTGAACAAATACAGTTGTCCCCTGTCTGTGACCTTAGACAGTGGCCATGGTGGTGTTTCCCTTGGTTGCAGCTGCCCTGTCTGGGTGTTCCCAGGAACACTTGTGAGAAAACAAGGATAGAGACATCACCATGCTACCAACCACAGCCTTTGCAGGGCTGAAGTTTGTGTACTCTTGCTTCACTGAGCTGACAGCAGGAAAAGCAGGATGCTGAAATGACTCAAAGCTATTGCTTTCTGCTTTTATTTGGGAAAAATGGCTGTGTGATTTATTGTGCTAACATTGCACTCGAGTGATTCCTGAGCATGATGGCAGAAAGCAAAGCAAAGAAACCACAGTAAAACTAAGCTCGGCCACAAGATCAAGAGAGAAAGTATCTGAAGTGATTACTTACTGTGCTTGCCTCCACTGTAATAAATGGCAGCTGCTGAGAGCTGCAACCTGAACACAACCAGTCCACTTGAAGGATTGCAGCTCTCAGCAGCAAGCCTGGGGCAAGCAGGGTCACAGCACCTCTCCACATGGCCCCTCTCAAAAGGCCCTCTTTGCCTGCAGGCCAAGAGATGTCTTGACACACTAAGTGCCAGCACAGCCACCTGGGTCTCTTTTCCAGGACTAGTGCAGGGCCCAGCTCTGACCAAGCCCCCTCCAGGTACCACTCAGCTTACACCAGACTGAGCTCCTGAGCCCAGCAGGGCTCAAAGGGTCAGACTACCAGTTGTGTGCTGCTTCCACCTCTTGCTAAGTCTTTAGGGCACAAGGCTGACCGTGGGAGGGCACTTTCTGGACCCAGGATCATTCCGCTAGGCTGTGTTTTTCTGGTAAAAGGACTTTTGAGAGTGTGTATCAGAATTGTTAAAGAGCGGGAGCAGATCTTGAGCTAGATCCATGTTTTTATGGGAAGTTAGGGGAAAGAGTAGATCCAGTGTTCAGTAAAATCTCAGTAGAGTAGTGAAATGGATGTTGTTTTTAATGGCTCCATAGCTGGGGATAAATCCCTTTTCTTTGTCAGCTTTTTTCTCTGAATATTTTCTCTGATTTGTTTCATTTGTAAGCTTCCCAGGGAAGATCTTTGGCCATGTGTTTTACAAAGACACCTTGAACTCTAGTTGCTATGGGGACACAAAAAAGCACTTTCTTAATGGCATGTGGAATTTGAAAAATTAGCTCTTTGATTGTAAGCATCCACTTCTTTCCTCTGGTTTTTGCAACACATGAATTCATTGAGCTGCAGCCACGGTGCTGGCTGAGGGACAGCTGATGTCTCATAGAGAGTGGTCCAGAAGGTTTCCCAGAGCATACCTAATGTCTCTATAGCACAATGCACACAATTCCTGCACCCATTCCCCTTTAAAAAACTGTCAGAATTTTGCCTTTCTTGCCCAGGATCTGGCAAAAAAGGATAGCCCTGTCCATATGTTGGTGCCTGGGAGCAGTTCAGCTGCTGTGACTGTGTCCAGATGTGAAGCTCCAGCCTGTGGGACTCTGCACTGCACCTTGAGTCACAAATTTATTTGACTGCATTTTCATTAAAAAACTTATATAAATGCCTGAACTTGTTGAGGAACAGAACACTCCCCCCTTGCCTTTTTTTTTCTTCCACTGAAAAAAAAAAATTAAACTCTTATACTTCAGCTATATTCCGATCAGGCAATAGTGGACAAATTTCTTAAGAGTCAGCATAGTTTTTCTTAATGGAGATTGATTCTTATTAGTGGTAAACAAAATATTATTTGTCATTTGGATGTCAATTTATGTCACTAACAGATTAACCTTTCAATATTCCTTCTGAAACAATCTGCAAGTGAAAGCAATGGTGGAATTTCAGACAGGCAAAAAGCATCAGGAAAAAAAAGCAACCAAGCATGCAACATTTAGATGCATACGTTAATATTTTTCTACATTGTTTTTCCTTTGCACTTCCAAAAAATAAAGGAGAATAGGGAAAAGCCAACCCTGTGCATTTCCATTTTCCATGCAGCCTGCTGCAGAAAGCATAATTAATTTTGATCTTTCTGAGTGAATTTGCATTTAAATTAATGTGCGTGGGCAAAGGAAGGGAAAAGGAATGAGGCTCACCTTTTATTTCATTAATAACAGCCACAGACCAGAATACAAAGAAACAAGAAAATAGGTACTCTGACAAGCCTGGAACTGGAAGGAGCTTTCCCATGGGGGACTGCCCTTCATCAGTGCAGGGAGGTGAGGAGGAGCTGAGCCTGTGGTGCTGCACAGGGCTGGCCAGGACAGCAGCGTGACCCCTGTGGGGCAGTGTCACTGCAGGGCTGGCCCCTGTGGCACAGCCACACACTGCAGGGTGGCAGGGGGTGGTCAGTGCAGCTGGGCTCTGCCTGGTGAGTTTGGGCAGTCTTTGGAGCAGGGAGCCCCAGGGAGGGCCATGTCTGTCACCCGTGCTCTGTGACAGCGCGGGGTTTGCTTCGTGTTCGCAGAGAGTCGTGTTCTGGCTCTGAAATGCCAGAACAAATTAAAAGAGAGGTGGGTAATTTAGGCCAAGTGAGGATCTGTATTCTGGCAGTTCTCTTTGCCTTTGATTCTCCCATCTCCACAAGTCTGGAAAGGGTAGCAAAGATAATTGTTCAGGTATCAGGGAATGTGAGAACTCGAGCAGGATTCTCCTCCTAAATATAAGCTCCAACAGTGAAGCCTTCACACAAAGGGCAACACAAACCTGAGAAATTGCACAACAAGGAACACACATTTGCCAAACCAAATATGTGTTTCAGGGCTGAATAAGATCTTTCCTTCTCTATCTTCTTGTCCATAATTTGGCATGGGATTTCTAAAAACGCAGCTTAATATTCAGCCATTTATGGAATCATTTGCTGTCTGTCTCAATCCATAAGTGCTCAACTATCTCTGCTGGTGTGGAGCTGCCAGCCCAAACAAGGTTTTCACTGGCAGCAAAACAGAGCATTTAAACACAGCTATCTGCCCACCCTCGTGGTCTCAGGAAACACAGGCAGTAAGATATTAAGGCCTGTTTTAAAATGTTGTTCCTTTTAAAACCTTTGTTCATGCTCATCCCGCGCCAGGTTCTGAGGGAACAAACAGTGCTGTGCCTTGCAGTGTCATAGATATGCTGTGCTTCAGGACTCTGATAACACAGGTCACTGCTCCCCCCCTTCAGAAAGCCCTGTTGTGGCTACTGCTGCAACCATCTGCTGAGTACATTTAGGTAGCAGCTCTCCACAGAGCTGCAAGAGGGACAGAGAGCAGAGAACTGGTGAGGTCAGTGTTCCAACCCAGTGCTGCTTGCACGCTGCCTGAACGTACTCTGGTGCCAACAAAGGACTGGGGCCCTGCTGATTTTATATTCCAGCATCAGAAAGTGCACAGTGGTCCAGCAATCACAGCTGACAGAGGAAAGATGGCTCAAAAGCTCATTTGTGCCTTCCCTGCTGCTGTACTGGGAAGAATCTTACCCCTAACAAGCTCTAGCTGTTTCTTTAAAAGCATTCCACAGTCAATTAGCTAATAAAGTATGCTAATTAAGTATGATTTTCTTTCAATATTGACTATCCAGGGGATATTGCTCTCTCCAGCCACTAAGCTAATCAGGATGCTTTCCCTTGCTGACCCCCAAAGCAATGTGGGTTTTGTATCTAATGGCCACACCATTGCCATCAACAATTAACTGAGCACATTTGAATTGACACGATTTCATCCTCAGAACAAATTAACTTCTCATAGATTCATTGGAAAATTCACCACACTGAAAATTAATCCCCACTAAGAACAGGGCTAAACTGTGATTTCTCCAGGAGCAGTGAGGAAGAGGCAGCAGAGATCTGCCCTGCTCTGGCAGCAGATCAGACACTAGCACGGGAGCCAGGGGCTGTCATGTTCCCGTGTCCTTCCTGGGAGAAGTTTGTTAGGGCTGGTTTAATTCCCCATCCCACCACTTTACTTAGATTGTGGAAAGGCTTTTGTGCCTCAGAAGCACTGCTGTGAGGCTTGAGAGGGCCTTATCACTCTCTACAACTCCCTGAAAGAGGTGGTAGGAAGGTGGGGGTCAGGCTCTTCTGCCAGGCAGCCAATGACAGGATGAGAGGACGTACCCTCAAGCTGAGCCAGGGGAGGTTCAGGCTGGACATCAGGAGGAATTTCTTCATGGAAAGTGTTCTTAACATTGGAATGGACTGCCCAGGAAGGTGGTAGAGCCACCATCCCTGGAGGTGTTCAAGAAACAACAGAACCTGGCACTCAAAGCTGTGGTCTAGTTGACAAGCTGTTGGTCGGTCAAAGATTGGATGCAATGATCTCAGAGCCCTTTTCCAACTTAAAAGTTGATCAGCAAAGTACTTTTCCACAGCTTTACAGACACAGCCCAGAAGGGACTTCATTGTGGTGATACTGCTTGGTGAGTTTTCATTCTCCTATCTGAGGGATGGTGTTTCATCCCAACCTATATGGCAAACGTTTTGTGGCCTTTGAACTCCTCTGTCACTAGACATTTTATAAGTTTCTTTTATGCCAACTTGCTGAGTTTTGCCTCCCATGGGAAAGCTCACTTCTAAGCAGATTTATATAAAAACAAATCTGTGTGTGTGTGGTTTCAAGGACATAGCTGTATAGCTGTTCTGTCTCCCACAGAAGAGATGAAAACTGTCTCTCTTTCTTAACCTATGAGGTGAACAATTCTTATCTTGGAATTCTAAGCACTCCAGGAGTCTTGTACTGACCATGAAGAAGAAAGCATGTTAGTTCTGAATATGGGCACCTATAGCCCAAAAGCCTTCTGAACAATGGAGTCATTTTAATAAATAATATAAACTTCTGACATTGGAGTCAAAGAGTCCTGATTCATCACCCCACTCAAGAAGCAATCGCAGCACTCCTCTACTGCTTCCCCTCTGTAAATGTGATAGACACAGCTCATCCAGACTGTTTGTGCACTCTGAACGTGCAGTCTAATGGCAGAACATCAAAAAAATATTGCCTTCCACTAGTATGTATTTAAACCAGAGCAACATACATTGTTCCAGTATAACTCACACATCATTTGTTTCAGCGGAGAGTAATTTTCAACAGCAAATATATTCAATATCATTGCGATTTGGGGACAATTTAGAAAGAGGCAAAACTCTGCTACGTTACTTTTACTGTGAATCATTTGTTCACCTTCTTGTCTTTGATGCATTGCTTTCATTAACTTGAAACAGTTGCAAATACCAAATTTTGTTTGAAAGCTTTCTTATTTTGGTTGTTCTTAGGGTTTCTTCCTCACCATGCACAAATAAGAAAATAAAGACAGGAATAGGCTACAAATATGAGAGAGGGCTTGCATCTAAACAAATGCAAAAGAAACCACTACCACAGGGTGATATCTTTCACATGAAGCTCTGAACAGCCCCCCTTGCCCTTGTGCCCACCTGACCCTACCCCTGGAATTGCAGCTACTTGTTACCTCACAGCTCTTGGCCCCACAGAAGGGAGGGGCTGCAAAAGCACATCCAGGGAATCCCTGAGGAAGAGAAGACCTGGGGGAAAGTCTGAAGTTAGAAGCTGACGCTGCTGCCTCTCCTCCAGCCTGTCTAGCAGAGATGATGCCATAGGACTTCTCATTTGCTTCCTTGCTCTCACAGGTTTTTTAAGGAGGGAGGTTCCTCTCACTCTGGCAAGGGAGAGTCACTTCCTCTCCTGTTATCCAGTGCCTATTGGCTTTCACAAGAATTCCCGGGATATTCCATACACATCCATATTCCAAGCAGATCTTTGTAAGAGAAGCTGTTGGACCTTTCAGCAAAGCCAACTTAGGTGTTCAAAAGTGCAGGGACTCCTGTGAAAAACCTGATACAGATGCAGAGTACATTTACAGCCTCAGGTGACCCTGACCCTGCCTTAATCAACAGACATCTGTCTTATTAATGGACAAGAGATTCTTTTCACACTTTTGCAGTCCCACTGGGACTTTCAGCATCTTGAGTTCCTTGAATAAACATTAAGCCCACAAGTCTGTTGGTGAACACCAGGTTAACACTGGAAATGAGTCTGTTCTTCAGACAAAAAAAAAAA
>VWZP01002136.1:0-43374 GCA_013396995.1 Dicaeum eximium | reverse complement strand
AAAAAAAAAAAAAAAATTAATATCTGAGTTTAAATTGATGTAGGAGCAGTTTTAAACCCAAAACTACTTTGGCATCTTCTGTTAACAACTGAATAGGCTTTAATTCTTCAAGACTGGATATTCCTAGGGCCTGGATTACTTCTATAGGGCCTCCTACTGTAATTTTTCAGTTGCAGCATAGGCACTAATGTAAGACACATTGTAAATAATAACAGGCAATTCTGGTAAACAAATTTGATGTTTTTCATTTAGATCTGTCGATTAAATCTACTGTAAAGTCAAGAAAAGCAAAGAATCTAGCTATGAAATTTCCTTTTCTTAATGAGGCATTTAAATAGCATCTCACATTTGTTCTCCAATTGTTTACATAGGATGTCATTTGTGATGCATTGTTGGAGCCCTGTAAATCTCAGCTGGGAACAATATCCCAGAGAGCAGAGCGGGACAGTTCTGCTTCAAGCTACATCTCAATAGATTTTCTGCCTTTTCTTTTATTATGTTACTCATCTGAAATGATATCTGTAATCCTGCTAATGAAATGCAATAACATCAGATACAGCNAAAAAAAAAAAAAACGAGAAATAATGTGAATTTTCATCAAACATCTTGAGTTTATCTTCACTTTTTCCATTGATGATTTAAATATTGCTAGTTTTCTGAAGGTCATCTTATTTCTATAAGGCTTTAATGAATCCTGGCTTTTGTGTTTTAGACACCTTACTCCCTCTGGTTCAATAGGTCATTAAACATATATTTAAGTCATTCTTTGTCCCAAATATTTCTTATGGGAAGACAGCCAAAAGAGACAAAAGATCCCAAGGTGGATGAAAGGCAGGTTAATTATTCTTGTTTTATAGATGAGAAAATGAAGCTTAAAAGGAAGAAAGTATCTAGCACACAACTCACCCCTGTCAATACCATGACTCTCATTGGTCAAGTCTTAGAGACCTAAGTCTTAAACATCACATTCATTTTAGTGTTAATCAGGAGACTTGAAAAGTCCCAGAGGGCCTTCTGGCTTTTATGATTATCTTTTGAAGACCAGCATGCTTTAAACATCTATCTCTGCAAGTCTTGTTTAAAGTTCTCTGTACCCCACTTCTAAATCAGCTATGGCTCCACCATATTTTCCGAATTTAATAATAAAATATTTTCTGCAACTGTGTATTCATTTCATAAAGCAAAACATCATGGATACCTGATCAGATGCCTGTACTGTGTCTCTTTCCCCACAACTTATAATGAGATTCAAGTGCTCAGCAGAGAAATGAGCTGCAGATGCCTGGTCTGGTGCTCACTCTCACTGCTGTTATCTCAGCACTCCAGCTAGAAATGTGCAAATGCAAAACCTGAGCCTTAGCAGTGTCAAGAGGCATGAGTCAGGCTTGAATGGGAGGCTTATGACCACAGCTCAGGATGCACAGTGGTGTCTGTGAGTGCACAGAACCTTCTGGAGGGTGCATGCAATGGGCTCCATGCATTGTCCCTTTTGGAACATGGCCAGAATAATTTATTCTGTAATTCCAACACAGAACAGGATGTGGGGTGTGTGGTGGCTGAGTATAAGCTAAACCTTCGTTCACTTTGAAGATTAAAATCATGAGGTTAACTCAGTTTGGCTTCTTCTTTCTTTTAACAGTGTTAGGTCAATGATGCCATTCTCATTTCCTGACTGGCTGTTGCAAAGGAGTGAAAAAAAATTCCCAGCTTTCACAGGAGGGCTTCAATTATTTTGACAGCCAAGCCATAAATTCAGGTCACACAAATCTGTACCAGCAGACAGACTCCTGTATTTTGTATAGAGAGATCTGCACAGATATGTCACAAATAAGCTGAGAGGAGGTCGTACTCCTGATGCTTTCTCCCTGCACAGGATAGAAATGAAGCTACTGGACAGACTGGTCTTGTGACTAAAGCCCACCCTGAGGCAAGAATTTGGGTCCCTGTTCTGACAGGCATGTGCTACGCAGACAGGAAGCAATTTACTCATGGATGAGATCTCTGATTGTGAGCTGGGAAGGAGAGGGTAGCAACTGGTTTGAGTTTTGTGGCAGGAGCTGTTGCTTACTTTGTGCTTAGAGCTGGGAAGCAAAAAGTAAAGAATTTCAGAAGATACAAGCCTCACTGTGGCAGTAGCAAGAAATTTCAAGGAGTTTCTAATAAACTGGGTTGTATTGACAGGCAGAGAGAAGTAAAATGATCTTAGAATTGTCTCATTTGAGGGATACTGAAATTCATCAGGAACTAGCGTCCTATTGATCTCTGCTGTGTGACTAAGACAAAAGAAAAATAAATTATAAATATAGGATGGAATAAATACCGTGTTTCCTCCTAATCTAGTAATTTCCATTTACAAAGCCAACACAGATGAATGAGCAATTTACATTGATGAAATCACTGTACTTCTTAGTGCCCATTTGTAGTAACTGCCCATCCCCAGTGATTCACCTTCATTGTGTGATTCCCAACTGAGCTGTTATGAATGCAGAGAGGGGAGAATTTACTGAAAACAATAGCTGGATGTGACTGCCAACCCGATGTGCTCTGAGAATCCATACTGGGGACGTAATGCTGGGCGTCTGAGCTCTGCAATCAGACGCCTGCACAGCAGGATCTTGTCTGTCCTTTGGAAAACTCCTTCATATATGGATTCTGGGCTAGTGTGAACTACTTAGGACACAATCAGGGAGGAAGGAGTTTGAGATCTGCTAAAAGCTATAGACTTTGTAGCTGCCTTTCTGTCCAGAGAGAGCGTCCAGCTCAAGGTGATTCATGGTGGGATCAGATCATTGCCCTCTTTCAAACATTTTGGCTTTCTCAAAGCCTGATCTCCTAATATAGGACAGAAGAAAGATCTCTCTGGAAGGCTCTGTGCCCTAGATATAACTTATTTGGGTCTCTTTGGTTTGTGAGACACATGGCTGATTGACAGGCTAAGACTATGAAGTCAACTTTGCTGAGCCATAAATAGCATAATTCTGCTTCTCTGAGTCCCCAGCAGATGTATTCATCAGGCACATGAGTCTCTCCAGGCATCAAAATTGACAGATTTCATTAACTTTCTGCAACCTGAGAATCCAGCTGTAATAGACAGCGTGGAGAAATCAGAGGAACTGCAGGTTCTCAGCAAGACTGTGTTATCAGACAGTCCTGATTATACAGAGCCAGTAGGCAAGGACTGGCTTAGCAGTCACCCCTCTCCCTGGTACTGCTCTTAATGACTAATCCCCACAGCATCCTTCCTCACCTCTCTGAGCCTTGCAGTTTAACATCACAGCCAGCCTCCAGAGGGGAATTACGTGATGCAGAACACTCATCCTTTCCAGCACCAGCTCTGCATCCTGCTCTTGTGTGTCAGCACAGGCCTGGCAAAAAGCAGTTACTCCTGCTGCCCTTGCTATTGAAATCCTTCTAGTAGATCTCAGGCTTCATGAAAACCAGAAAAGTTGCACATTCAGGGCATGAAAACCCTTAGCAGTCTTTTTAGAAAGGAGGTAGAAAAGAGGACTTCCTCCACTAAAGAATTACTTTTAGTACTCCATGTGCCTTGAGCTGTGCTCACAAAGCCTGCCTTGTGATTTTTAAGGAATGAACGGTCCTCCTCCTTGCTCTTCACCCTGTCAGCTCAACTTCTGCTGTTCTGTGTTTTGAAGGGTTCTAGGTGAACAAGGACCTGTTGATTTCAAAATGCTGCTCTTCCTGGAGCTGCTGAGCAGTGCCTGAGCTGAACACTGCTGGGAAATGGGATCTGCGAGGCTGCTGGTTCTCCTGTGGCTTCTGGGACACGTGCAGGATGAGAGCAGTGGGTAAAAGCTGGCAGGTGACTCCTAACACACTGCCCTACTGCCAGGAGGAGGCTGAAAGAGAGATTGGTGCCATCACGAAGAAGGAATTGCACTGTCTTTTTCCTTGTCCTCTCTCTAGAGGAAAGCAACAGAAAATATTTCAGCAGCATTCCAGGGAACATGGCTCCCAGGATCACTATAGAAATACCTGTAAGGAGCAGTTACAAGATGGTCTAGCAGGATTCTAAAGTTTCATATTGTTCAGAAATTATGCTGTTTATTCTTGAGTGCCATCTACTGACAATTCCTGTCTTAATGATTTGCTTTCGTTGATATTGCTTATTTTAAATGCCCTATATAACTTCTGTTAGCTTAGATGTTCCTTATTCCTTGAGCACTTTATTTCCCTCTGCGGACCAGGATGCCCTTGACATGATGTTTTCAGTTATCTCTTGGACTTCCCTTTTTCTTTCCACCCATGACCAGGCTTCCTCCCTTCCCTGCCTGCTCCTTCTGCCTAGAGGGCAATTTCTGGCCTCACTATGCTCACCCTTCTTTTGTCTTCAAAATGTAGCTGCAGTTGTGCTGTCCCCCTTGAGCAGGAGGTTGCCTCTATCAGTTTGTTACAGCACTGCTGAGATCTTATTTCCCCCTTTCCTTTCAGTTCTTCCTCTTCTTTCAAGAGCTTTTTCTGCAACTTTCATGCAGTAACCTTGAAAATATTTAATGATCACTGACTCCACTATATTACCTGTTCTAGAGGTATTTTACTTTAGTTATATGATACTTGAATTAGCATTATTATTACAGTTTTTCATTTTCTATCTGTAAGATTTCCTCCCCCAGCAGTCCAATACATTTTGCAAAGATAAAAATAAATTAAAGGTGAAAAGTTATTGCCAAGGACAAGAGCTCGAAAAGTTTAGCCTACAAGATATTTCTTTCTCCATTGAAAATATAATCTGTATAGATAAAGAAAATGCCAGGTAGCTAACTCATTATAAGCAACTGAGAAAATAGATCAAGAGACATTTTCCTTATACACTCAGTTTTTGGCTCAGTTCCATCTCTGCCAGCTAGCCACAGGAATGAGGAAAATTCTAGAAAAGTCTCCTAATGCATGGCATCATTTTGATTGGCTTTCTCAGCTCAGACAACCCAGCATGAGTTGACACCCTGACACTCATCTGCCACTCAATTTCAGGCAGAAAACCTTGAGCTGTAAAAGTACAGACATTTGTCCACAACACGCTCATACTGCAGAACTCCTTCCCAGAGGATTTTGCTGAGGTCAAAACTGTAAGTAGGTTTAAAAAGGATTAGACAGATCCATGGTGGGCAGGTATGATGTTTGCTATTAAGCATGACAGCCTGGCTCTAACATCTGTTACAGAAAGCCCCTGTGGAGCTGATGGCTGGAGGGGGCTGCAGCAGGGAATCTGCTGCTCTGGGCTGCCCCAGCTGGTGCTGCCTGTCCCCTCCCATGGGCAGTGGCTACAGCAGCCAGGGGATGACCAAAAACAGCTTCAGTCTGGTCAAAGCCTTTGAATTCCCATGAAAATAGCACTTTGTCTTAAATGATTGTTCTCCACAAAGATCCCTGAATCTCCAGCGATAAAACTGGGATTGCCCTCCTGAACTCAATGCCACAAAAAGCACGAGGTTAGGCCCTTCTGGGGTTGTTTCAGTAGAGACAGTTTTGCTGCAGTGGGGGCTGAGGAGTATTTCAGTATTTGTTCCTGTACTTCTAAATCCATATTCTGCCTTTTGTATAAACACACCTCCAAAGTAATATTTGACTAACTTAGAAACTGCTTATTGGTAAGGTGGCAAGTGTCACTTGCAACTCATTTATTTTATTTTAATGACTAACAGCCTGTGCTGCAATTCATAATTCAGTCTCTTTCCTCCTTTCTTGAATCAGGCAGCAAAACCCAATCAGTGACAGAGATGATGCTTGTGAAATTGCTGCACAGGGGTTCCTCTCACTGAAGGGCTGACAAGATACCAGCTGAGGAGAAAGCTTAATTGCATGGGTGATCAAAGGAGAATGTGTGAAGACAGGGAGACTGTAAGGGGGTGTGCGTAGGAGTGTGTTTTAATGAGAGATTATAGGGGCACATGTGAGTCTGGCACACACAAAATGACAGAAATGAATGCATGAGCTAGTACAAAATAGCATGCTAACCAAAGGCATCCACAGATCAGCTTCAGCCCCTTCTCAGCCCTTGCCTAAGAGAACTGTATTCTATTAGCTGTCATCCCACTAAATATACAAAGAGAAAAAAGTGAACATTTGATCTTTGCAACTGGGGAAGGAGGAGGAGTGGGAGAACCTCATGAGACAACAACATCCAGGCTGAACTGGGAAAGAGAGATCAAAGCAATGAGCTGCACTGAGAAGAAAGAACACAGGACACTGATATGGTGTACTCCCAGGAATGGGATAAATTGACGTAAAAAAAGAGAATTTAAAAAGCATTGAAGGCACTTGCCAGCCCTTCCATGTGCTGTAACACACTGCACTGACAGAGGTTTGGTTCATGATGTATATATACTGTGCTTTACTGCCTTACTTTATACTCATCTGCACTTACATCACAGAGGGTACTTGAGGAGTAAGATGCCTCTTAATATCAAAACAGATGCCATTAAAATGGCTTATACATAATCTCACATCATTTTAGCCCAAATCCATTAAAAACCTCATTACAGTTATATTGGCATAAACCTCTGTGCCAGTGTTCTGCAACTGATTTAAACTGCATCGATATAAATCCAGTTTCAATTGATTTAAGAGATTCTAGGCAGAAGTGCACTGCATTTGACAAACTGATAGGAGGACATACCCTTATTGAAATATTAAAACTTCTGCACTCGATCTTTTCATATTCAGCAGTGTGGCTTTTGAACTTTTGCCATTTTGTATTTTACAAGCCCTTACAGGGAGGGAAAAATAAGTAACTTTAGAGCAGCCAGGTTAACAGCCTTTTGCTTCATCAACTGAACTCATGTGCAACCACAGATGCCTTAAGCTTTAGTGTTTTATGAAATTATAAAGACACAGCAGAAGCATAATGCTTTTTCTACTTACCCTGCTCTGAACTCAAGCATTTAAGTGGCTGACAACCTTTTTTTTTCCCCCTGTAAAAGGCATCTAGCCTGTAGTTGAACATGCTCTTTTTTTGTAAAAATAATGAAAGCTTAGTATCTAAGATGCCAACCACTAGACCAGGTTGCTCATTGCCCCATCCAACCTGGCCTTGAACCCTTCCAGGGACAGGACATCCACAGCTTCTCTGGGCAGCCTGTGCCAGTGCTTTGCCACCCTCACCATAAAGAATTTCTTCTGTATATCTACACTAAATCCAGATATTATTTAATCACTCTGAGCTCACATTCCCCACTGCAGCAGCTTTCTGGTCCACATGATCAGTTTATGGCCAGCTTGAAGCAGTCTACTGTTATTGAAGTTTACCCAGTATAACACTGGGAGAAGAAATGCAGTACTGGTCTTGAAATGACACTGTGTAATGTTAAAAAAAAAAAAAAGATAAAAAGTACTGCCCCTCATGTGCTGGCAGTGATAAATTATGCAGTTCTCTCCTTCCAGTCTCTCCTATCTGCAACAACTACAATAGAACCTTAGTTCAAACACTGTTCTTATTGAGTGCTGGAGCTGTCAGGTCAGTCTCAGCTTTTGTGTGAGATTCATGAAAAATAAGTTTGACAATTTCTCCAAGTGAAAGGCCTCTAACCACGTCTCCAGCCTGGTACCCATAGTACTTACATGCTTTGTGAAATTTGTGTTTCACATCAAGAATGGTAGATGCTGGAGGTACCTGGAAAAGAAAGCAAAATGCATGCAAATTAATTTTTCTTTCTTCTTCACTTTGGGATCCCTTCTCCACTCCTCTAATGCTTAAATTTGTCTGCAATCCCTTAGATTAAAATGAAAACTATCAGCAAATCTGTTTTCACAGGTTGGTATGTTTTTAAGGATTGTCCAAAATTGAGTTATACATCACCTGGACCACCTCTGCTTGGTCAATGGAAGGGTAAAATCACAAGAGTCAATAGGAAAAGCTGCTTGATGCAATAATTGCCCCCTAAATCAAACCAGTGGTAAAACTTGAAGGGTTTAGCTTTAAAGTTAGGTTCAAGCATGCTGAGGTCCATGTCCTAGAGACATGAAAGGGTTCTCTGGAGAGGGCAGTAGCAAAAGTGGTAGGTTCTGTCCTTTCTGCCTGAAATGAGTTTGCTTCTGCATGCTTTTGTTCAGGTGCACTGAAGCAATTCAAGTGTCACAGTTTTAGAGGGCAGTCTGGAGGCTTTTTAGGCTCTATTTTATTATGTATATTGATTTCTTAATATACTTTGTACAAATTACTGGGAAACACTTTTAGAGTTTATTAGAGCAAAATACTTGGATTTGCCTTTTGTTTACAAGGAAAGGCAATGGGACTCTTGAGGAAGTAGCATGCTGAGCTACTTATTAGTGGATTGTGACAATAACCATGCAAACAAATAGAGAAGATAAGAAATTCTCCTAGTAGAGATCATTTAGCACTTTAATATAGGTTGTTTTGTTGAAAAGACTGAGTTTAAAGAAATACTGATGCAACAAAACAAAATTGCTGACTCTAAAGCAACAAATCAGCGCAGAAAGAAAAGTTTACTCTTAGGTAATTTGACACCCCCACACAAATGTACAGTGTATGTGCTTTTAGTAAACCAACTTTCTTCCAGTAATATGAACAGGCAGAGAGCTCAATACAGATTTCAGTGATCTAAAGATGTAAAATGACACCTGTGCTAAAAGGTAATAAAGTACAGATCTTAGAAAATTCTAAGTTTTTTTCTTGGGTTTAGATGAGAACACTTTATTTTCCACATTTACAGAGGGTTTTACTGGGCATTTACAGAAACTGCTGTAAGTGAATCTCCACTTAAACCCTGACTTGTCTCTCTAATGTGGCTGCTAAGCAATGCCAACTCCACCCAAATCAAGGCCTAGGCTCCTTTAAACCAAGGATTACCCTTTTTCCCTGTCCCCAACACCTGTGTTGACTTAAACCAGGCTGAATTGCACTAGGCCAGGCAAAAGACACTGCCTTTGGAGACCCTTTTCTTCCTAGCTACAGGAAACAATAGAAGAAGCCATTTTATCTTTCTTAGTTTAAAAAGGAAAGAAAATATTTTAACTGTGTTTATTGCACCTAAGCCATTCCATGCAACACCCAGTAGAACAGCACATCTCCCATAGTCTCCATGTATTTCTCCTATCATGTATGCAACCTCTGTGGACTTGGGGAGATTATGCTCTCAAAACCTCCAAAAATGTCTGAAATTGCTTTCTCACACTTTGTAATCTCACACCTGTGAGGCCTGGAGCCCAGAATCTATCAGATGGGGATGCAAGCACTGTTAGCTGGCAACACCTATTCAGCATCCAAGCCTGCAGACCAAAATCTGTCACATGTCCTAGCACAGATATGCAGGTATTCTGAGCTGGCATTACCAGGGATGGGCTTTCCCAGTTTGATGGAGAATGAGCTGGCTTTCTAAATGCAGTGTCAGCCACACTGCTGCAGGGCCTGCATCCCTACAGGTCAGCACCTCACTGTGATGGGTTCTGTGACAGAGTAGCTAGGGCCAACCCTTGATCTGGAGAGCTGATCAACCCATTCAGGCAAAGAAAGATGAAAAACTGTAAAGCTTAGCATGCTTACAGAGCAGTGCTTGCCCAAAACAGAGCCCAGGTCTCCTCCTCTAGCTCTCCTGAGTAGATTTTGACTTCAGGGCAGAGATGCTCTCAATCTGTTCAAAATGTCTAGTTGAGCCCTTGTTAGCAACTCTACCTTTACATCCCTCTCCCCTTTTTCATCCTGAGACAATCAGTGCTTTCTCCCCTCCAAATCCTGCTGTGGGCTATGGGGTTCATATCACCTAACTTCAGCTATTTAAAAAATTAATCCAAGCTCATGTTTTGGGTCTACCTGTGGAGCCACCCACATGCCTCAGGTGTTTGAAAGCTCCAGAGTGCTTGCAGCATCCTGCTGCAGCCCGGGAGCCAGGGAGTGTGCCCTGGGGGGTGATGAGCAGCAGCACACAGCCCTGACAGCAGCAGCTGGAGCTCTGGACATCCCTGAGCGAGGCAGAGCTCCTTGGCAGCCCTCTGCTGTGCCTGGCTACCTCTGAGCTGCCTCAGGCCAGAGCTGGTGCCAGCCCTGCCAGCCGTGCCCGGAGATGCGCTGGGCTGGCGAGCAGCAGTCCAGCAGCTCCACGCAGGCACGGAGCTCACACCCAGCCAGGAGGGCAGCAGGACAGGACACTCCTTTTATACCAGCCAGCTGCTCTCCAGGAGGACTTGAGACAAGCTACACAGGTCACGAGATGAAGAATAACACAAATGCTTTCCCCCTTCAGAATGGGCCATGACATAGAAGAATCACAGCGTCCTTTCCCAGGCAGAATAATGAGGTTATAGCCACAAAAGGATGAAATACATTTTTTTATGATCTTGATCCATTCTGTGTCCTTTTCTAAAGACCTCATAAAGCAGCCAGTGAAGTTATGGTTTCTAATATTGATCAATGAGAAGATGGATGCTGAGACACAAGCTTACTACTAAGAGTGTCCTCTTTGTAGACCATTAATTATCTTTTGTTCTTTTCATTGTACATCAATACAAGCTAAGGAATTGTAAGGACTGGGAAAGCATCTGCTCTTATTACCTGTTGTGCTAACTGAATAAAACACCCTGGAATATTTCACTGTAATTATTACTCTTACTCTCCTTTCATTCTTTTGAATTATGTCTGAAAGTGTTATGTCTTTCTTTCCTCTATTTCAGCACTTTACAAACATGCAAAGGCAAAGCAGAGTGAGACCACCCTTTGTTTAAAGCAAGATGGATTTCTGCTCTTATTTGGTATGTATCTTCTACAGTCTGATGGTCAAGCCAGCTTTTCCCTACTTCTTCACTTGTAGTCTAACACCTGATTTAAAGTGTACCCAACTCTCCAGTAAGTGACTATCATGTGTAAGGTTCAAGACTACTTTCTTTTGAAAAAAATGGCATGAATAAATGCATATTTTACAGCTGTGGATTGCAGTCATTACACTTTTCAGTCAGAAAAAGATGATTTCAAAATGTCAAATCCTGGTTTTCCTGCACTTTAACAGCCAGAAAACTTTTACTTTTCCATTTGAAGCAACTTTTCATTTACAGGAATTCAAGAATTAAAGGACCTTCTGGGTCATCCATACCAGTTCTATTCTTCCTTCAGACACCAATGCACAAAGCATCAGATTTCTTTTTAAGATTTAAAATACCATATTAGTATTTTATGCTATGACTGAAGGAAGAGCACTAAGTGGAAGATATTAAGGGAACTTAATACTTCCTTTTGTGAGTGCAAGGCAATCAGATAGTTATCCACTTTCATACCTCTTTCACATTTATAAGCCAAGGAATTATGCCAGATCTGGTGATCTGTATGTAATTGCATCACACAGTTCTCACACTAAAGAATTATTGTAGGGGTCAGAGGTCAGCAGAATATCAATAACAATTTGAATAATAGAATCTCAGCAAATAAGTAATCTTTCATTCAACATTTCTCTCCGAATACTTTTTTATCTTTGTGACATGTCAGTACCACTGCACTGCTAAGTCACCTACTTTGTAACAGGCATTTTCCATAATGGCAGAAATTCAGAAATTCTGCCACTCCAGTTGCTTATTAGCCACTGCCCCATCTTCAGCCAGGGTAAATTTGTTCAAAAGGGTGCCATCAGTTTATTGCAGCTGAGGATCTGGCTGCCAAACAGATAACCAGCTAACAGGAAAGGCAGGTAACTCCCAAATTCAGCACTCAACAAATCCTTCATCATTACTGCTTTTGCACCCTGTTCTTGTTTTGTGACCATGCTGTATTCTAAGAAACCAGCAGCATTCCACAGAAAGCTAATTAGAAAAATCACCTGTTCTAGCCGATCTCTGTGTTTTGTGAATTTGACTTCTAGATCAGATTGGCTCTTTCTTATTGTCAGTTTTCAAAGTCAGAATTAAAAACTGGGCACTGTTTTGCTTTAACCTTTCCCAGATGTCTCACACAGCTCTCTTGGTGAGCCAGTGTGCTGGTCATGCCCAAAGAGATATAAATAAATGAGCTCCCCATGGAAATGACGTAGAGGTGACTACATGTAGACAAGTGCTGTCAGCAGCTACACAAAGGCTTTATCTAAAATCCAGTCTTTACTCAGTAGACTGCACTGAAGTGGCTACCAAACAGCTGGCTCTGACCTCAATCCAGCCTTTCCAGAAGCAGGAGATATTCTGAATTACAGTTGGAGCTGAGGTAGTTTCCAGCACACGTACGTAAGCAGAGGGCTCTCTCACTGAGCAATCTTCCAGATTATTTATTATCTGGTCACATGAACCTTGGCATATGAGATAATCTCAATGACTAATATTTCCAGTGATTATGGGCCAAATTAGCTAAGAATACACATAACCACATGCTTGCTGTGTGCAGTCATGTCATTTTACACCAGCCAAATTTGTCTCTAAAGATGATTAATTGTTTTTGTACTGCTAGCTGGGTATTTCTATTAAAAATAAAATCCTCTCTCTTTGCAAGAAATTGCCTGAAAAAGTATCAGACACCAAGAAGAGCTTTTTCTCTCTCTGCTAAAAATGAAGTAAAGAGAATGTAATTCATTAGCAGAGAGAATGTGTGCAGAATTCAACATGCACACCTATTTCTGAGCAAATCTGACTAGACTGGTACATCCCCATGCCCTCTGACCTTTTATTAAGGGGAGTTGAGTAAGGTTCACCTCAGCAGCTGAGCAGCAGAACCTGTCAGGAAGCCTCTGGCACAACACTTTTCTACCAGGGAAATGGAATTTTTCTGGCAAAATCCTGGATGTGTAAATTTCTGTTGACCCCAAATTTTAAAAATTGAATATAAATTTATAAAAAAATCTGCTTCTGCCACATGCTGGGAATTTATTCTTTGTGTTATATTCATTACTTTTTATTTCTCATCTGTATGGAACTTTCATTACTTCTACATTATTTTTTGACACATCTATCATGATAGTGCAAAATAATATAACATGTGGCTCCCATGCCATTGAAAATAACCCAGTAGGAAATAACATGTAAATAAATGCACTATTAAGTTGTAAAATAAATTGAACTTGAAATATTTATTGTGTCATAACAGATTGAAAACTAATTTGTAATGCAATCTTTCTCAAGTTCTACTTCATCAAAAATTCAAGACTCATTTTTTTCCACTGTCATTTTCAAAGAAAACAACATTTGGGATATGCACTTATAAACAAAATAGTTGACAAAAAATAAAGTAAATAAAGTAATATAAACCCCAAATAATAAAATAAACTTTAAAAAAATAATCTATTTTATTATATTATAAATAAATATAGTGCTGTTTAATTGAACAAAGTATAAATAATGAAGTATAAATAATAAATAATAATAAGCAGTAATTTTGACCCTTACTTCTCAGGAAGAAAGTGAGGCTTAGGGTGCTGTCTATGTTTTTTTGTTGGGCTTTGATTGCCAGTTCTAGCACAGTAAAGCACAGCTGTGGAACCTCTGAATTTGTCTTCCCTTTTCTATCAAATGGCTGCATAGATTTTTGTTTGCTTTTTTATATCTACACACACTGCTAAAATTAAAAATCAAGAAGTGCACCCAAGAAAGTCAGCCAATATTTAGCACAAGATGGTCACAATCTGAGGAACTGCATGAAGCAAAAAAAGCCAAAAGATCAACCAATTCAAAAGAAAATTCACAAAAGAATATATTTTGGCAAAACAAGTGATTCTATGAGTAGCAGGGCTAATAAAGCAGGTCCGTGGAGGGAAGTTGGAAGCTGAGAAGCAGCAGAAAGGAATGGGAAATGAGGGTGATATATGAGAACAACCAGGCAGCATCAGGTTTGTTAGAAATCCAAGTACTTTTGATTATTCAATGCTAAGTGCAATGAAGAGATGCTTGCTGTACTTCTGGTAGAGGCTCTCTGATTGCCACAATTTGTTCTTTTGAGGCACAAAAAATGAAGCTGTTAAGGAAGAAAATCTTGCATTTTAAGGACTTTCTAAAATCCAAAATTGCTTAAACATAGGCAGATACAATAATAGCATTAACACATACTGCTGGGTGTTTACAGATGCATGACTCCATGGCTCAGGTGTTTTGTGAAGAATCACATATCGGATTTCAGAAAGAACCTGAAGCATGTTCTGATGGAGCAATAAATCATATGCTGGAGTATTTCAATGCTAATAATGCCTATAAGAGATGCCATTATGCACCTAACTTTCCATCACGGGCTGTGCTGTTAACTATTAGACTAATAAAACACCTACTGCTCCCTATGGTCTTGTATTGCTCCAGTACATTTGTAATTTGCCATAATCTGAGAATTATCTCTGATGCAATAAGGCAAATGTGTGGCTGGGGTAAAATGTCATAACTTTGGTGGGAAAGAGGAGATTTTCACACTGGCTGGGAATCTGTCTCTACAGATACAATTTTGGCAATATTCACTGCTCTGGTGGCACTGCTGGCTTTTGCTGCTGGCTGGAATGGTCAGGAAGAGTTGGAAAATCACCAGTGTCTCACAAATTCACTCTTGTTTTTGCTCAACTTTGAATACAACTTTAATATTTTTGAATATTTATTATATTTGCTTCTTTAGTTCTTCCCCCAGGCTTAGGCTTTTTTTTATCTAAAAGAAGAGATGTATAAAATTTGTCATTTAAAGGCACTTCTAAGCCTTGATTAGCATCAGCTGAAGCATTAGTCATCTGTTGTAGCTTCTGTAATTCTTTATATTATCCCTTTGCAAATGCTAAATGCCCTCAAGTTCCCAGCTTCTCCCCTCCCCAGTCTCTCTCTTCTAGAAAAATCAAAGGCCATTTCTCCAGGTATTTAATTTAAAAAGGCATCTCACAGCAAGCAAAAAGTAATATGTATAGTTACCTCTTTTCATCTGAAACCATCTGTAGCTATATTGACATTAAAATTATGTGAATTTCTAGCAGATCAGGAAGAAGTAAGTGTCATGCATTGCTACAACAGAATTTGAATATGTTTACCTACTTTACTAAGTATAAGTAATAACTGAGGAAGAAAATGCTACTGTCATCACTTCCAGCATTGTGGGCTGGGCATAAGATTCAATTCTTACAGGCAAGAAAAGACACATATTTTATAAATTTATTTTTTCTCAGTACTCCCTAGCAGGAACCAGATCCCCATTGTGCTGGATGCTGTGAAAACATACAGTGAAAGACACAAGACACCATGAAATCCTCCTTCCAAAAGGAAGTAAAAAAAGAGGATTCCCACATTAATGAGCCTACATCCAGCTGTTTTTGTGTCTGTGTTCCTTCAGCCATTTTGCTGTGGGAATTGCTGCTGTGTGGGACTCAGCAGCCATGTCTCACTATGGAAGCCCCTTACTTTGACACTGCTTGTTATTGAGCCCCTTTTGGCATCTCTGGCATCAGAGGTGGCACACCATTCATGATAGATTGCTTGAATGAGAAAAATTATGATAAAAATCCTCTGCATAAAATGAGATGGTCACAGGTTCTGCTCATTCTCTGCAGAGAAGAATATACAGTCCTCTAAAGTGAAGTATTAGAAGTGAAAGATTTAGGGGGAAAAATACTTTAAATGGCCATGAAACTATTAATCTCTTTCCTGGGAAAGGACTTCTTTAATTTGCTTCCCTAGAATGAGGCTAATGGGAAGAATCTGGCATTAGAGGCAGTGTTCTGGTGCTGCAAAGAGTTCCTTTGCAGAGTTTCATTGCCTATTTTAATGACTGCACTCGCTCACCTAAAATGAACGTGGTATGTCTAACATCCAAGCCATGATGTGGGAAGTTATTTTTATTTGCTAGAGCTGACTGTGCAAAAGAGAGACAGTGATGGCTGCTCTCCTCTGCTGTTCACTTTCTGTGACAGAGCAGCAACCCACAGGCAAGAGTAAGAGATTTCTGATACCAGAGACAGCATTTCTGCATGCAAATGGCTTTGCTGACATGCCAGTGGAAATTCATTGGCTTGTTAAGCCATAGCATGCAGGTACAAAGACACTGCTGCTTCAGGTGCTTTTCAAACAAACAAACAAAAAAAAAGGCTCCTTATGGAACTCCTTCAGAGAAAAACAGGCCTTTCAGAGCAATCAGAATAAGCCCTAATTCATCTTTGGCAAAAGATGGAGTGATATACAAACTGTAATATTTAACTGCAAGAAGTGTTGAGTATGTACAAGTGACTAGGTTGATGCATAGACTTGTGTCTATACAGGGGTGTTTTAATTCCCTAAAAATAACAATATTCCCGTGACATTCATTGTAGGCATTGCACAGCAAACAAACGCCTACAACTCACAAAAATGCAGTTAAAAGTTCCTCCAGTGTGTACTGTGAACCATAAATGTTCAGTTATCACCAACTGAGTTTTACAAGGAGATTTCAGTGGGAGAAGGCACTGGGCAGAGGATGGAGAGCTGGCTTAAGGAACAATAGGAAAGTAGCCTCCATTACCTTTGCAACACATCAAGGAAAGCGGCTCTTCCTGCACATCTGAAGGAGCAAGATCTCTTCTGCAGGCCTTAGGAAGTGTTCTGGAAAGGGGGGAGCTACTGCACAGTAGCCAAAACCTGAATTTGCACCTCTGTTTACAGCTTAACTTGCAAAATCATACAGCACAAAACCACTGAGCTCTGAGGCTTTTGATGGGAAAAAGCTTTCTGTGCTGGTTTCCCCAGAGGTGATTTATTCTGTAAAAACAGTACTGTGTAACACTCCCTGCTTTAAAAGCAACTCATGCAAAGTTAATTACATTGCACTATGTTTGTGGGAAAATACATTTTACTACAAGTTAATTTGAAGAAAAAAATATTATGCAGTGAATGCTATAAAAGAAACAGTTATGACTTGCTTTAACAGCATTTATAAATCAAATCACTTCACATCGATAACTTTAAAACCAACCTACATCAGGTTTTTGGAACAATGTATGAGGAAAACAGTTTTTGAGTAGCCATGTATTTTTCATAAGTTGTGGGTGGCAAAAAAAAAAAAAGGGTTATTTGTTAAAAAGTACAAAAAGGAATTGTTTTCTTTCATTTATAAGATTTGATGATTTTTTGCGCATTCTGCTGCTTTCTGTGGATTTTTGAAAGCAACACAGAAGCCAAAATCCTTAGACATTTTGTGATGCTTTTTAATTGAAAATATTTCTTACAAGAAATCTTTAATTACATGCTTTCCTCTTTACACAGAGATAGGAATCTTATCCATACAAATTAATAAGTTGTGAGGAAAAAAGGGACTTTTGATCATCTAGGCTCACCTGCTGCTTTACACTGGCCAAAGAAGAGATTTTTTCCTGGCTAAATACTTCTTTCACTCACTGAGCAAGAAACCTGTATGATTAATGTTTCAACAACTATTTGTGTGAATGTCTTCACACAAATGCAGTCTTGCTGTGCATGTTAAAGAGCTGAAGACTGGCCCACAAGACACTCAGCTCTTACTTACCCCATCCCTTGACTGTAAAAATATGGGCCACATTTCTTGGCTAAATTCTCCTAATTGTGGTTTTCAGGCACCAGCTCTTTTAAGGCTTTTGGCTGTTTGGGTAAGAACCTTTCTGCTCAGAGACATCCACTCCTGGATCTGCCTCCCTGGAGAGCAAGGAAAAAAGGAAGGAAAACCCAGGATGCTGTCCTGGAAACTGGCCCAGACACCTGGATTCTTGTCCTGTCATGGGCAGTGTGTGGAGCAGCAGGCTGCTCGTACACCTCCTCAAAATTTCAGTGCCTAGTCCCAAGACACCTCCTCTGAGCATTTATAGACTGCTTTTAAGGACAGTTGTAGCCTAAGTTTAAATAACTTTCCCTACTTGGAGACTTCCCCCAGTTTGGGGACATTTTGTAGAATAACTGGGGAAAAAAAAATAAAACTGAAGCTGGTTTGTGATTCCTTGCCATCCCCCAAAATCAGAAGCCTCTTCTCTATGGCATATCACCTCAGAATTAATGGGGGAAAAGATCTCCCACTGCTATTATTTCTCTTTTAAATTCTTTAAGTAACTCACTGGAAAAGCTCATGTGCACCGAAGTACTTGCATAATGTCATATCCATAGCAGAGAAAGTCCCCAGAGCAGGTTGACAATATTAAATAAAAGAAATTATAGTCCTATAAAGGATTTCATGTTCACAGCGTGCATGTGCAAAATAAACTGCCAGTGTTGCTGACTCATGAGAATTTAAGTTTTGCAAGATTAGGTAATTTTTCTCCAAACCCAGCTCCTGCAGGAGATGATTATGGGACCAAAATGTCTGGGATTTTTGTCTTCTGCTTTCTTTCAGTATTTTTTTCTGGCTTTCCTGGTTGTAGAAAAGCCTGCACTATGATGTGAACATGTTTTAAAGGCTTAAAAAACAAATACGTATTTATTCTGTTCCTTGAAGTTAAAGACAATCAAGAACTTATAATAACCACTTAATATAAGTGACTAATCCTTCCCAAAAGTATAAGATAGGAAAGAAAACTGAAGGAAATAATGCTATTTTTCCTTTCCTAAATGGAGAATTAATTCAGAGAATTAATTGTGCTGGATTCAAAACTTTGGACTGATGCCAGCTGATTTCTCAAGATGACACAGCCAAACACACCTTTTATAAATTCCTGATAACTGCATTGAGGACAGGAAATTATTTCTTACTAAATACTGGAACTAGGTAAATGTACAATCATTTTGCAGACTTTACAGAGCTCCCACTAATCTGGATGGGATTTGTAGGCACATGCAAGGATCTCATAGAAACTCAACCTCTTGGAAGCAGCTCCTGGTGTTTAAGCACAGAGCATTAAGCACTGAATCACTCTGCCTGAGTTTCTGTTGGGTGAAGAAAGAAAGGGCTTTTCTCTCTGCCATTATTATACAATTTTCCCCTTGAGATTTATTAATCTGAGAATATTATACATGCATTTGCTAAATCATAATATTCTGAACCACTAGCAATATGCAATAAGAGTCTAAATCCATACATTTTAAAATCTATGGTTCCTATTCTGGCAAATAGCAATTACATGCAAATCCAAGAAATTAAGTTAATCATAACTATCTCACAAACAGAAAACAGGCATTAGAATTGTCATGTTGGGCCTGTACCAGTTATATTTAATTAAACAGAAAATTATGCATAATCCAGTACACCAGTCTCTTGTTGGCTCTAATAACCAACTGAAATTAATTTCACCAATATTAACAAGTGTTCATGGAAGCAAGGAACTCAACTTCTGTAACTTCAAGGTTGACTTAGGAAGGGATTATCACAGCAAATAAAGGGACTTAAACAGCCAGGTTTAAGTGAATAAGCATTCAGAAACCAAATTCTTTAGGCAGTCTTGGAAATCTCAGCCTTATACTGTTCTTGTACCAATCCCCTGCTACTGTGCCAAAAATATATTTTTAAAAAGTCCATGCTGCTGGCCATTGAACATTGCTGGTAAATTGAACATGTATTTCTGATTCTGAGCAGAGACTTCCAGCAGTTATTGCTACCCTGTGTGTATTTTACCTCTGAATAAAGAGTATTTAACAATCACCACTCATGTCTCTCTTTTCACTGCTACAGGGGCAGCGTCCATGGTTTGGAGGAGGTGTAGAAAATCTTCAGGGTCAGAAAAACCCAGAATAAAGATTAAAACACAGGTCTGGTATCATCCCAGCAGCATGCAGCATGGAAGGATTCCTGAAATGTGGCTCTTTGCCTAATGCTGTTTCTGTACTATTTTTCTTTTAATGACTTTACAGGAAAGCTCAAGTAAGAAACAGATTTGTCTTTGTTTTGATCAAAACCTAATTCTAAATGTATGTAGATAAGCTAACAACTGTGTAAATATCACTCAACAAAGTAATGTGAACACTACCATCAAAATTGTTATTAACAGTCATCCTATTTGTTTGACCATTTTGTGCATGTTTCCTCTTTGGCTAGATTAACACAAAATAGCAAAAAATATTTTGAATGAACAAACGAGTTGTTTACCTTTAACTAGGCACATATATTGCAAAAACACCCTTTAAATGACCAAGAACACTGGAAATGTGGTAGTATTCCACGCTGCATATTTCAAAGGCATTAAATTAAACATTTGAAGCAAACTTATCTACCTGTTCCAGCTGTTGCCAATGAGGATAAGGGAATTTTTTTTTCTAGAAAAACAGTAAGTCCCAAACCTCCACTAATTTACTGAAAATTCCATAGGCTAAATAGATTAGGATTCCCATTTTCATCGCATGAAAGAGACCAACTCTTTCACTGAGGGACAATGAATCACAAAAACTGCGATGAAAATATTTACGAAGCATTTTTAGCTGTTAGTTATGGGTTCATGAACTTCATCCTACCCAATCCTCCCATCCTACTTATGCAATTTGGCTGTAGTTTATATTTTTATTCACATTATTAAAACAAACAAATCAAACAAAAACTCAAAACACCTCTTGAATCTAAGACCCTTTGTTTAAAATAAAAAAAAAAAATTAAATTGCCAGGTCCATTCTAATAAGCAGGGCACAGCTGAGTACATTTAGGTACCAGCAAGTACTCATAGCATTGCAGAGATTGCAGGCTTTACAAATGTATTACAAATGAGTATCCGTTCTGAAACTAATGTTTAAGTATCGTGCTCTGAAACAGACACAGAGATAGCTGTGAAATGGCTCTGTAATCTGTGTCAAATCAGCCTAAAGACATAACTTTGAGTCCACAGAGCTGCCAAGAGGTCTAAAACAAACCAGCGCAGGATTATTTGTAAAAATCCTGGAGAAGACCAGCCCAGGGTTATGACTCACAAGGAATTCTTAGTGTCTCCCAGAGAAAGGAATGAAAGTACTTCTACTACAGAACAAGACCACAAGACACTGAAAACAGAGCTCCTGAACTGGTACTGTGTGAGCCAGGCACAGCCCCAGCATGCTGGGATAATGCACTCACCTTGTCCACAATGCAGATCTGCTTCTTGCTCTGCACATCAACAACTTCTACTTCAAAGTACGTGATCTTCGAATGCTTGAGCGCTGGTGATGGTTTGATTTGGCCAGCAGAGAGCACCAGCTGAGATAAGTTGAGAATAGACCGTGAGTCATTGTGAGACATGGACAGAGCTCCTCCATGGGCTGCGAGATCCCGACTGTGCTCTGGAGTGCTGGGATCCTGCCTCTTGAGCATGGTGTGTCCCAGCAGCAGCGAGCCTCATATCAGCAGGGGACACTTCCAGGGGAAAATGTTTCCTCCCTGCAGCAGTTAAATACAGCCACAGGCTGACGAGACACAAAAGGTCAAGTGGCATTCCATTTTAAGTGTACTGTCTTATTTAGCAGGAGTGAAAACAATGGCTCTGTAATCCATGGCTATATTTAATCTGCTGTCGTGATGTCCTGGGCTGATGCTGCTGCAGCTTTCCTATTTTCTTTTTTCATTGGATTTAAAACAGCATTTGAAACAAGACATCCTTAAATTCCCCATTAGCAGATATCAGATTATGAAATTCCAGGTACCCAGAGGGGGAATGAATATAGTAAATTCCACTGTTACCTACTGAGACAGATGTTTAAAACATCCATGTACACACACATCTATAGGTATAAATGCCACCTATTCTAGAATCATCATCATCAGATGTCATCTATTGTAGAAACAAAATAACAAACAAAATATTGGTTTTCTACAAATATTTTGTAACAAAATAGCATAAGTTCATCAGGAAAATTTAGTGGATACTCGCAGATATGCTTGGCTTTACCATTATGGATTTTCTGGTATTTAATGGGGTAGAGGTTTCCTTACAGTTCTGCCAGGGAAAATCAACTGAAGGAATGGAAATTATAACCTTAAAGGCATTCATTCAGGGCTTGGATCATTTCACTATTTTCTTACTCTATCCTGACAATTTTTACAACGCAAGTCTGCCACAAAACAAAAGCAGCTTTAATGGTAAAAATAAAGACTACATAAAACAACAAATTTTCTCTGAAGCAGCTTCCCCAAGCCTTGTTTAAACTTCATTTCCCCATGTATGGCTTTTTAATAGGATTTAACAGAAATAGCAGCACTTTTCCATCCTGAAATTCTCACTAAATTTCCCTGGACTGCCTGGGATTAGAGTGTTAGAAGGGCACCCTGAGTTTCTGCAGACAGCTCTTTCCACAGAGTAAATTCTGAATACATTTCTCCATGGTAAAATCTAAGGAAAATTGCAATCACTATTACAAAAATCATATGGGTTTGTTACACTGAGGAAATTAACTAAGTGGAAAGAAGCTTCCACAAGGTAAAAGTCACCACACAATTAATACCTGCTCTGGGATGCAGGGTGGAAACAGAACAGGTCTCTTTTCTTTGATCCTGCTATAACTTAGAGAAAATTTAGGGGTTCTTTAGCCACAGTTCTGACTAAAGGAGCTAACCCAAACTCATAGCTAAGATGCTCTATGCCCACATGACATAACAAATTTTGAAGTAGCTTACACTGAGAGAAAAGTCCCCACTGCTTGGTGATGCAGCCATGCAGCCTTGGAATGCCTTCACTGGATTTGTCAATGGGAAGCCCTGACTGGGGGAATGCAGGTGTACAACAATATCCATCCCCTACCACAAACAAACAGGATTCAATTTTGGCTACACTGAGATGAGTTAGTGCCTTGCCACTGGTGCAGAACAAGTCAGCACCTACAGGAAAAAAGCAGTTAGACTTGAGCAAGATTATATAGCATCATAAAGGAGTTTACCTCTCTCCCAGGTTAAATGAAAGGGGTTAAAGGAACCATCACCTTGGTGGAGTCAATACAGCAAGAAAAAGTTTTGGTATAAGCTAGTCACAACAGGGAGAAATGATAAATTATTGTCTTACTGTAAGGGGCTTGCTAAAAACAGCCACCTAAAGGCCACAGAACACACAGGTCCTAAAATCCAAGTGTGAGATACACTTATTTGAACAGACCGCTCTAAAGAAAATGTACAAACTGCTGTACAAAGGATGAGACACACTGATATAATATCCCCTTTTAGCTGTAAGATTTATATGAGTAAGTGAGCTGTAATAGCATATATTAATAAATTTCTAAATTTATTTCAATTCAAAACCCATAAAGAATAATATTGATCGTCAAAGCTAATTTCTGTGTATATAAAGGAACTGGAGTTACAGTCATTACTGTGGGTATATTTTTAATATTTAAAAGGATAACATCTGAGCTGCAGCTGCTGCTGAGAAAAGAAGCTTTTGATTTACTGCAGACATTTAAATTATCAGAATTTTATTACTGACCAATAAGCACTTGAATATCTGAACCAATTCCAGGAAAATGCTTACAAAAACACACTCCCATTTTTTCAATCCAGGCTAATCACTTGCAATTTCAATATTTGATGAACAACCATCTTTACAGACCCAAACACTTTGCTGACATAAATTAGGAGAGCTTCCCTCAAGGTGGCTGGCCCTTTCCTCCCTCTATTGTATTATGGATTTAGGATTAGACTGCAGCAAACGTAATGCTTGCATATAAGGTGGATGAGAGCTACTCTACCAAAAATAATCAGGGATAGTGTTACCACTGATAACCCAAGCTGTAAAAGGGAGATGAACAAAAGCTGTGATGGTTTTGTCATTATTGTAACAAATGCTGCACTTTCTTGAAATGGCATCAATGGGTTAGGATGTTCCAGTTTAATGTGAAATCATCCAGTCCATTCTGTGTGGAAGTGCACATAGAAGGGAAACATTAATTACTGGACAGAAGGCACATCTGTCTCTTCAATGCCATTATTGTACCTCACCTCAGTCCTCAGCACTGGAGATGGGCAGTCCCAGCACATGGGGACAAGTGATCAGCCCTGTGGTGAGGGTTATTGATCCGCATTACACGGCCATAGGGTGCTGTCCCCAGAGCTGTGGCAGGGATTGCAGCCAGCAGCCACCCAGCCCCTGACCTCAGCTTCATTCTGGGACTCTGAGAGGAGTCAAAGAGCACTCAGCAAGAATTAAATCATCTCTGACAGCTTCAACTTGCACTGAAGTTCAGGCCATATAAGGGGCTGATATTTTTGAGGGGCTGCAAGAATGGGCAGCACCCTTCTCAAAGTGTGGCTCTGCCTCCTCTTCTCACTTGGCACTCAGCTCACATGAGCTGTTTTGGAGACAGGCAGGCACTTGGTTAAGCCATCCTTCCAAAAGGCACTTTTTTGACAAGGCAGAGAATGCCTGCTCCCAAATCACACAGCCTGGCCATCATCTCTGGTTAACAGAACTGCTGATACTTTCAGAAAAAAAGTTACACCTGTAAAGGATTTTTGCACCCTTCTAATCAATATCTGGAAACAAGCATCAGCCTGTGCTGGTCATGACAAAATAGGTAACAAACCACTGGTCAAGGGCTAAGACTTAGCATTCAGTTTCTGCTTATGGCACTGATTTTTTGTGAGGCGTTATGGAGCTGCTGCTTTTTCTGCTTTTCCCTTCCTATTCCACATGCCATCCCTGTGTGAGGCTCTCTTGCACTGTGCATTTTGTGACAGTCTGGCATACAGGGATTTCAAAAGATCTCAGCTGGGGCCTTAAGGCACTTCTGAAGTTCCTTTTCATCTCTGGTTATGTTTTGAACTCCTCCTTCCCCAGCAAACTGGTCATCTCCTTTCAGCCTGCAGAATGTCAGCAGCTAAGTCAGCAGCAGAGGGTCACCTCTGTCAGTCCAGATGCTTGTCAGCAGCCCCTCACATGTCACCTTTTTATCCCACACACTTGGAATGCTTGGCAGGACCAGAGTTATTCCTTTCCCACAGGCTTTGCCTCCAAGACACAGAACTCCAGAGCCCAAAGCATGCAGGGTACAGAACCACAGGTCATGAAATCTGAAACAAAGCAGATGGCCAAGGTCACACTTACCTTGGAGTGCCATTTTTGGAGATTCTACCATTTGTCTTGCTGGAGAGGGAGATCTGAACCAGTGTGTTCACATGGCCCTTGGCCTCACACCTCCCTCAGCAGCTGTGCAGCCCTTACACCTGGTATTGTGCTTGATTTAACCACCACTGTTAACATCTCCCTATTTCAGTCTTAGATTTCGTGTTCTCAGGGCCAGGCAGGAGTGTAGCTGTTCTTCCAGTGTCTTTTTATTGAGCTGTCCAAAGAACAATTTAAGAACCTGATCTAATTTACTCATTTGGAAGAACACTGACAATAATTTGTGTCTCTGGCTCCTGGCTTCATCTGGCAAAGAGTTTAGGAATAGGTTTGCCTGATTATTTGGGGGGCTACTGCATTTAAATGTTTGGTTTGACTCTGCTACCCATAACAATTAAATAACAACCAGAATGGATTTCTGAAGCATTGCAGAAATTTAAGCATGAGCCATGTCTGCTAGGGTTAAAAAAAATAAACCAAAAAAACAAAAACGACTGTGCATGAACCTCTGGCATTTCCTTGCCTGCACACACCTACCTCAGAAGTCATAAAATCAATTTAAAACATTCTATCTACATGTTTGCACACAAAAATGCTACTTAGAAGCAGCTCCACAGTATTCCTACTAAACTACTCAGGTAATTTCATTTTCTCTCTTGAAGCTAAATCTCCTAAATAAGTAATGGACAAGAAAAAGGCACAGAAGGAGAGTGTCCTGACTCTAACACTAAACAATCCCAAAGCTATTTTAAATACTGCTGAACTCAGGACTAAGCCCCAGCAGCTAGGGGACAGGGTAAAAGTGATATACACCCATGTTTCTCTGCAGCTACACTGGCAGGGCTCCTCAGCAGAGGATGACACCCTTTCTGACTCTGTGAACGGTGCAATGGAAACATTACACGGCCAAAAGCCACCAGCCTCAGGCCACATCCTTTAGGGGCTGTGAGAAGGGAGAGTCAAAGGAGCAGCTTGTAAGCAGAGCCCCAGGATCTCCAGTGCCCACCTTGTCCCTGCCTGCAGGAGCTTTTACCACTGACCAGACCAATGATGTTTTGACAGTTCTTTAAAATCTCGCTGTAGTAGCCTGGCTTTATCCTTCTGGCTTTGAAAACTGAAAAGATTGACTTTGAACTTTGGTGTGGGTGGTGCCAATTAGAAGCAAATTCACGGTGCAAATCAAATCCAAAGTGTTTGTTTTATCCCCCACAGACATCCACAAGAGACACAAGGGAAATAAGCAAAGTTAAAATACAGGATAGTAATTTTATCTGCGAGCAGTACACCGTGAAACCTCCACCCCCAGTCCCTGTAGCACACAAACACACACCTACTTCTCTACCAAAATAAGTACAGCCTGATACAGAACTCAAATCTGATGATGGGCAGGATATATCATAACAGGCAGCTGCTGGACTGTAGTATGGAAAAGCCCAAGAAGATGCTCCTGGTGATGAAGAGACCCAAATAAATCTTCAGAAGTGACCATTCTTTTAAGGTCACTGACAATAAGCAGCATATTCACAGCTGTGAAGTTTCAGTTCTTGTTTACATGAAAATACTGGAAATTGTGCTGTTCCATTATTTGAGGCATGAGGTCTTCTCCCCTATGCATCTGGAAATACATGGCTATGTGAAATGCCATGTGAAAAGTCTTTTTTTTTTTCAACTTATACATTTTGTCATTCTCTTTCACTCAGGTAAATGTGTAGCCCTTTTAAACATACAGGAACATCTGAAAACTTGACTTCAAAAAGCCTAAGGAAAAAGATGTTTTTCTTAATATCAAAACAAAGTCTATGATTTTTAAACTAGTCTTGGCATTTTTGCAGAAAGACAGGGAGATGAACAGACTATGTATTTAAATCCTTGCACAGACAATATGCTTTGCACCCCATTGTGTCTTTGAGGCAAAGATAAGAAAGCAGTATTAGAAATCAGACAAAAAAAATGTCACCCAACTTGTCCAGGAACTACTTTTAAGGAAAACTCCACTGACCTTTACCTGCAGAATTTTCCTTACAGCATTACACTCATCCTTTAGCATGTCCTCAAGCTGCTTTTGCCTTTCAGTGGCAATAAGTGCTTTCATACATTTGCCTTAATGTAGTGTGACTCCCCTCACTGCATCATCAATTCTGCCTAATAAAATGGCACCTCAATTAACAGAGGTTAGAAACTGGCTTACAAATGCCTGGCTTTACTTCAGCTTTTCTCAAAAGGCTTTGTGCACCTGAGGAAAGCCACCAGGATGAGCTGCCTGTCAATCTCAACCCAGCAGCAAAGCTATCAAACAAGGCAGCATCTAGGTGGGTGAGACTCCTCAAAGCATGGGCAGACAGCAAGTTTCCATGGATTTCATCGTGGCTTTGTGTCATCGTGTCACTTCACAGCATAAAGAGAAAGGGCTGAGCAGATTCATGAAGGACAGGTGCTGATACCCTGTACTTTGCAGCAGTGATGTTTACTCCATGCCCTCACTTAATTTCAGCTGAGTACAGGTATTACTGACAGCATTCCTTAAAATCCCCTCTGAGAACATGTCCTGATGAGATAATGGATTGTAATTTCACAGGATAAAATCAAGTAACCACATTATTGGAAGCTGATCAGCCACTAAGAAAGGATAATGAAAAGAAATACAGTAATGCAAAGCCATTTTTCACAAATGGCAGCAGTACAGAACTGGCAGATCCATGTTCTTACAGCTGAGATTAGGTGCATCTTTCAATTGGGCAAAATTATTGCATGCAAGATGAAGTTGGAGTCACTTGGAGTAGTTTCAGGGAAAAAAAAATGTTGTTCAAATATGCATTTTTCAGTGACACTGAAGCAGTCTAAAAGATTTACTCATTTGGATGAAAAGATTTTGAGGTTCAGACAATCTGGTCTCTTTAATAATTTCTGACCAGTAGGAGGGAAGAACAGCCTTGATTAGAACATCTACAGATTCCTAAAGAAGCTATTTCAACGTTAACATATTCAAAAGCTCTTGTTTGCTAATGTAGAATGTATAAAATCCTAAAAGCTCAGTAACTGCCACAAAATATAATCACGGTCTTTCAGAGAGTTCTATCCAGAGATACATTTAAAAGTTTATAATGACAAAAAGAAACCTAACTCCAATTTACAATCCTTCTTTATTGTCTGAAGTTCTTGGGGTGATTGGTCTTTCATTGCTTTTGAAATGTTACATGGTATTTCTTCTCATACAAGAAGCCAAACTGTTCTCAGTCTTTTTCATTTCAGGGCTTCATTAATTAGGTTTCTGAAACATCTGTCAGCATAACCTCCTTCTTTCACAAACTTTCAAGTTTCCAGAAAAGCTCCCATTTATTATGACATTTTTAATACCCAGTCTCAGCCCTTGAGCTAAATTATCAGTCTTTTTTGCAATCATTTTTTGACTAAAAAGTATTCTTGTGACACTTTTCTTTCAAAGCTGAATGATTTTGAGAAACAGTAGAATTACTAGAAACTTGGAATTAGACAACTAAACAAAAAAGGACCTTATTTATTTCATTAGAGCTGTTGTTCAGTGCTAGGTTTTTTCAAATTTGAAATGTTTGAAAAACGTTTCTATGAATCAAAATTTAAGGGGAGAAAAAAACCCAAGCATGCTCATCAGAATGAAATACTATCCTTTTTTTTCTTAAATTCTCTTGTTAAGGCTCTTCTGCCCTCAGACTACTACCATTCCCAGTAACAACCCTGGTAAAAAGTGACCCTGCCCCAATTTGAGTATTGTGCTAGTGCCTTCTGTTTTGACCATTCTTTCTGACAAGGCTGCATCAGAGCCACGCTCTCCTCACTAGGGGTGTTTAAAACACTGCAGGAAATCTATCCTATTGAGGGCACTGCAAGAAACCCATTCCTTATTTACCCTTCAGAAGCAGAAAGAAGTCTCACCTGTGGACAGATCACGTTTCTGCTGGGGCTGGGGTCTGGTCCAGCACAGGAAGCAGTGCTGAGCCAGGCAGCTCTGCTGGCAGCAGGTTTAGGTGGAAATGTTTGGGTGGAAATGTTTAGGTGGAAATGTTGCTGACTTACTGCCACAAACTGAGCAGGTTCATGTGCTCAGGATTGGCACCTCATCAAACCTGCCTGAAATAAAATCTGCCCTGAAATAAAAATCTGCCCTTTCACCAGGAAATCCGGGGGATGCTGGCAGAATCACAGAAAGTGGTGGCTCCATAGGGAGCCCAGTAGCACAACCACGTGTGTTATGCTGACCCATGAGAGCTGACTCTCTCACAAGCCAGTTTTGCTCATGCCTAAACATGATAGCAGCCCACAGACATAATGAACCTCAGCACAGCATTGGGGCATCCTGCCATGCACCAGAGGATGGAGCCCAGGTGAGCTCAAGGCCTCCCCTCTCTTTCATTGTTGACTACCACAAAGAAATCCAGGCACAAACAAGAGTGCATTTCATCTCTGTAATGCTATTATATCAGCAACCTGGAACAAGTTGAAAAGAACAGAGTGTTAAGCTTGACTTCCAAGGAAAATTGTACTCAGCTCCAGAAATGCCTCTGTAGCTTCTTGTGAAACACCTGCACTATGGTGAACAAGGCATTTTCCACCTGGCTCGTTTTTGCTGGCATAAACCAGTTTATCCACACTTCATTTTGTCACACCAACATTGGGACAGAAGCGTTTTAATGTAAAAAATGCTCTTCTTGTCCAGCACAGTTGGCAAGGAAGAATGCACTAATTTGTGTCAGGTTTGAATGCACAAGTTTCCCTTGTCCTGTAGCAAGTCAAAAGCAGAGAGGCTCGATGCAGCTCATATTAGCTAGCATATGACAGCTCAGTGATAAGGAGTTTGGCTCCAGAGGCAAGCAAAGCCAAAGCAAAAGATTGCCATAGTGGACTCCAAAACCTTGACAGAACTGATATGTGAGCTTGGGCTGCAACAGGCAGCACTTGTTGGTTGGCACATGGGGACAACAGCTCGTCACTCAACACCTCTAGAGTCTGAGCTCCAGTTTAACAGCTCTCAGTCAGGAATGACTGCAATCAGCTTGCAAACCATGGCAAGACACCCACCACGTGGTTACAGCCAGCTGTCAAAATTATCTTTGCTTTTATAAAAAAAAAACAAAAACAAAAACCAAAAAATAAACAAACAAAAAAAAAAAAACAAAAAAACAAAACCCTGATGCTGTTCCTAGGCTGACAACTGTCTCTCCAAGGCATTCCTGCAATTTCCATAGCCATCTCGGGGGCAAGGTCATAGAGATAGATGTGACAAGGAGAGCCCTGACATTTAACAGTCTGGGAAGCAGCACTGCAGGATTATAGGTAAAATATCAACATGCTTCACCACAAGACCAGTTCCTGTAGCAGAAAGCAACTCAGTTCCCCAGACAGCTTCAAAAATGCTGTAAAATAAAGCCCCTGGTTAGAAACAATATTCTCTCTCTATATCCAGCTGTAGGAAGTACTCTAAAAGGCTGAAGGTGCAAGTCATATACAAAGGGTAAAATGAAAGAAGATTCAGTGTCACATCTGCAATTTCCCAGGGCTAGAAATAAAATGGTGGGAAGGGAATACCCACAGCTGCCTAGTGGGACTTGATACGGTTATTTTAAGTGCGACAACCTGATGAGATGACACATAAATTCTTTTTTGTTTGTTGGGGGTTTTTTTTATATTAGTAAGAACCCTGGCTTACCTGTGCTATCTTCCAGCAGGAGGCTGGAGTATGTTTGCACTTGAAAGGGCAGGGAGGTGTGAGTTGACCAGGGTCACACGCTGTGCGTGTGTGACAGCCACACTGTGCCTTCACAGTGTCCCTCTTCTTCCTCTGCAGAGCTGCAGACAGCTGTGGCCATCCCTGCCATGCAAAACACACTGCTCCAGCTGCTTCCTGATGCAACTTCCTCCTGGGACCAAACCACATACAAGCAGCAGAGATCCTGTACCCGAGCCCATTCAGTTTAAACGCTTTTGTGCCTGAGCTCTTGCTGGTTTGTCAGCCCCAGGAACAACAGGCTGTGCCTGCAAGTTGCTTTCCAGATAAGGAGCCTGCTTTGCTGTTGCTGCTGTTAATACAGAGGATCTGAGGAAGTCATTAAAAAAAAAAAAAAACAACCTGATTTTGCATGCAAAAGCACAACAGCCAAGAACAGACAAGAAAAGAAACTTTTTAAAAGGCTTGATCACTGTCTTTGTAGGTTTAGGTATTAAAGTCTCAGATTTCTAATTTAACATTTGAATTCACAGCATTTACAGCAAAGCTGACTGACCACTGGTATCACCTTGTTGTAAGCAAGCTAAGCACAGGACTCTACATACCTATAGAAAACCACAAACTCCACCTTGAAATATTTCTTTCAAAGCACTCCCTTAGCAAACTAACACCCATTTAAACTTAATTACTTGGTTCTTCATCAAGAATAAAAATACAGCTTTCATGAACAGAGCCAAAAAAAAATTAATTTCTCTTGATGTTACTCCCAGAAAACATTTTTGTTTTCAGCTAGCTGTAGCTCTGTAGGGTGAAAAAGACTCTGTCAGAACAGGAACATAGCAGCCTTCTATCTTTCTTTCACACAGCTTACCACAAGGCAAGGATAAAACAATTTCTACTTGTTCTGCTTTTATCATTTCTGTTATTATGTGTTAACTACTGCAGCACATCATTTTAAAACACTCCTAAACAGGGGTTTTTAAGAACACCAGAGGCCCCAGGAATGCTCCACAGAGAGCCCAGTAGGACCCCTCTTGTAGGTGATACACAGGCTGGAATCATTGCCATTGGCACACTCGGTCTGGGAGACAGGCTGAGCTCCTCAGGCACACCACACCTCGAGTCAGCACTGCTGAGATGGTGATAAAGAAATAATCAGACATCTTCACTGGCAAAATCCTTAAAGGTTGTTTTTTAATAATCTTCTGTGTGTCGCTAAAGGGCAAGTTCTGAGCCAAAAGTTAATGGTTTACCACTTGATGCCCTTTGGCCTTTGAGAGACAGGCATTTCAGAATCAGTAGTTTCTCTCATGAATATACTTTTCCAGCTTTCTCTTGCAAAATGAAAGCTCAGAAGGGCAAAATATTCAGCAGCAGCAGCATGTGCCTCATTTTCAATAGCTCTGTCAGCTTTGTCTCAGAGAAGCTGAAGCACAGCTTACATTTCTCCCTCCTGAAATCCAACAACTGATGGAAACAATGCAAGACAATATAAAAGTGCCAGTGAAGCATCTGTAACTACTTAAAACAACAGAACAAACAGAAAGTCATTAGTAAGACTACTGAAACTCACAAATTAAATTATATATTTCTCCCCTGAGGAAAATGGGAGGTTGAGCATCACAAACTATTCCAGAGGAAAAGACCATCTGGACAGAATTCTGAAAATCACAGCAAGTGCATTAGCATGGACTGGGAGTTTGGCCAGAGGGAATTCACCAAAAACTGAAGGCCTCAGGAGGCTCAGTGGACAGGGACGTGGAGTCTGAGCTCTGAAACAACACAAACTGAGATTAAACTCTTTTCAGCAGCCAGAAGAGACTTGGTTTTGCTTGAATAACACCAAAACATTTGTGTCCTTGATTAAAAGTAACGGAATGAAGCACTTAAAAAATGAAATATTGTGAAACCTAAAATAGATACTAATATTTTATGGGATAAAAGGTTTAAAGAGTTTTCAATTTAGTTATCTCATCGAGGTGATTTTGGCCTAGGAATTAATAAAATACAGCTATTCACACCATCCAGCACAGGAAACTGCATTTTATGCCTTTCCTACATACACAGTGAACAGAAGATAAATTAAGGCATCTGAACCAGGCCTGAGAAAAAAAACCCTTTCCTTTTCCATGGAATTGCACACCTAAGGTCAGGCTCTTTGAATATCCTTCTGGGTGCCCACCACCAGAAAGGAATAAAAGCTCTGTTTTCTGCTCTGCTTTAGTCACTGCAAGGCTGAAATCCTGGGACTAACAGATATCTCAGAAGAGGTAGGCAAGGATCCCACCAAGCTGTACATAATCAGAAACTGGACCTTAGATTTCAGCTCCAAAAAGCTTTCCTGTAGCTCAGGACTCCTGCTAGACTTAAGTTATTCCCCATTCTCAGGGCAGTGCATGTGAACACCTGCTACCAGAGAGGCAAGGACAAGGCCACCATTCCAACATCAACATTTGCAGACAAGCTTTTTATTATGGGAACATCTGCATAAATCTGTTAGCCCCAGCACATTCATTGACACTCCTTAGAGGGTAACCAAGATCAAGATCTGGGCTTTCACTTTCCCTACACACAGTCCAGTTAATGGCAGATACAAATATAAAATCACAGTCTGTTTTGAGAACTGATTTTTAAAGATGGATATTTATCATTTTTCTGCAGAGTAAATGGCTAGGTTAAGTTTAATTCATGTTTATTAAGGTCCATGAAAGTTTCTGTATGAGAGACAAATACAATTATCTTTACTATGGGAATAAATGCATAATGAAATCCTGGCTTTCCCTTGTTAAAATAATATACTTCACAATAAGCATAGATTTTGGCAAAGCAATGTTCCCCTGCCACACAGCACATGTTTAATGAAGTTACTCCTCAGCTGTTACTGAGCTGAGCCAAAATGAGATAAGCTGAGTTTGTAAGCACTCCTTGCCCATTAAAATGGAAACCTCCACTGAAGAAAAATGCTTTACAGTTTCAATCTATGTCAGCTCATTGAAAAGACAATCATTCTATCTTCTCTCAAAGCAATTAGACCAGAAAGTAATCACAGGGGGGAATTAAGTATTTGTGGTCAGATTTCCCATCAGGATCACTCAGAGCAGCTGTATTCCTACAACCTCCTATCTTTCCCTTAGCCTTGTCACATCCTGGCCAGCAGCAGCTCTGGCACAGGTATACTGAAACAATGCCAATGCACTTGAACACCCTGCAATTAATATGCAAGGTTCTAATTTACATACTCTAAAAATTCTAGGAAGGTAATGAAAAGCCATTTTCTTAACAAAACAAACTATTTTCTCTGGTCTGAACAAATTATCCTATTATTACACAGCCCACATGAACACAGATGGGAAGATTTTTTGGTTTCATAAAGAAACCCAGAACTTTTTTGCCTGGAAAACCATGTCACTGGAACAGTATGAGCTGCAAAGTGGTGCTTTAATAGTCAATAAAGACAGAAAAAAAGACACTGCTTGCTACCTCGTAGCTAGCAGGTTTTCAAATTATAGAATTCATCTGTCACACTCCACTTAGCATATCTGTATCACTCCAAGTAATGCCACCATCAGATAGTTATTTTAAGAGTAAACAGGTAAATGAATAGTGTAAAGAGTAATGAAATGGGGAAGAAAAAGAGACCAGAGAATTAAGTTAAGACTTTTTTCCTTTTTCCTCTGACACTGTAGAGTGAAGATTCTGCTTTGGCTCACTTTGAAAGGGGAGGAATGTAAAAAAAGAGAGAGAAGGAGAGATATTTAACAAGGTCATTTAATACAGGAGAAATCTTCAAGCTTGTTTCAGGGGCACATCTCTAGTGATGCTTGCAAGGTGCTTCCTAAGGGTAAACAGAACCTACTGTATCCATTTAGATAAAGCAAGCTGTGGTCCAAACTTAAGAGTGGCTTAAAACTCACTCCTAAAATTCAAAGCCTTCATCTTTTCAGTCTTTGCTTTCCACAGCAGCTGGTCTGCCAAGAAGCTCTCAGGGTTTGTGAGCAGGCTGGCTGTGCCACTGTGCCCACAGTGCCTCCTGAGTGGGAAAAATGCACAGCTCTGCTCCACCACGGGGACTGGGGACCTGTGGAAATGTGGGCTGCCCTTCACCCCAGCTCACATTCCTTAGCACAGCTGAAGCTGTCAGGAGATTTTCGTAGCCACTGAGTTTTGCTCCAACAAGTTGTTTCCCTCAGTTCCTCCGGCTCCAAGAGGCAGCACAAAACACAAGTGCATCCTGGAAGCTCAGGGCTGGAACATTCCAGGTTTTGTTTTTAAGCCGCCTTCAGTTGCTCCTTTGCACACCATGCAGAGCAGGGGAACTGGGGGAAGTAAGGGGAACAAAGAAAGAAGAGCTTTTGCACACAGGGCATGTTTTCTAATGCAAAGCCCCAGCACTCCCTGATATGTGCAGCTCACCTGTAAAATCTGCCCCCTTATAAATTGCTGCTGCACACACGTACTGCCACATTTATTAACCACCTCACCAGAAAAGAGCCCTGTTCTTCCAGCCTTCCCATTCCTTTTCATAAAATATAGTGTACCAATTGCACAAGAGATTATCTGAATTTTGCAGAGATCTTTTGTTCATTATTTACTGGAAGACGATAGCATACATTCAGGGAATATAAAAATGTTTTATTCACTATCTTCAGCTGACTCTTATTTTTCCTCTACCCCAGTAATAGCGTTAATACATTTGTACACATTCTCAATGTAGCATGTCACATTCCACCTGCAGATATATCTTTTTGTCTTTGAAATATCTATGAACTGCATTAAATAATCACTGTAAGCCATCTTCTGTTGATAACTTTATCATTTTACTGCCCTGAATTATTCATACAAAGCCAACACCATATCGCTATATTATTACAGGAAAGCAATTAAGGTGGAATGTACAGTTTCAAGAAAATGGAAATCCCTCTATTCTGTTGCACAGAGCAGATGGTTTCTACCTTTTGCCTAGGTCAGTGTCAGAAAACATCAGAAGTTTGCAGAGCTATTTGGGTGTACGTGTGTGGAGGGGATGGTTGCTCAGCAGTGTTACCAGTTGCATAGAGGAATAAAGACAGGTTTCTTAGCCCCAGAAGCCTGGCTCCAACAGAACAGTTGTCACCAACACACATACAAAGATGTTGAATGCAATTTTTCCCCTGGCCACAGCTGGTGAAAGAGAGGCATGGCAGAGTCTGCCTCTGGCTATTCTCACAGCTCCTGCCTGCTGTAAGGCACCTACAGTTCCCAAATTCTGGCTCAGCACACAAACTGATCTGCCACATAAGCACACCAGCAAACAAAAGCCTAACCCCATCCCAGCAGCTGGAAGTGGCTGGTTTTAAAAAAGCAGCAATTGTTTTCAGGTGCCTTAACACCCGTGTATTGTTTTCATGTATCTGTGAAAGCCACTGATCCCTTAACACCAGCCTGGAAATTAAAGTCTACACTGTGACTTACTCATAGAAGAATCTGAGTCCATCTGAGCCCCAATCCTCTATCTGTTTGAAACCTGATTTAGTAAAGACATACTTATTTCCTTCACAGGACATTCCTTATATGAGATAAGACTAGCCAATAATTGTTGGCCTTTTCTTTTTTTCTTTTAACAACTCCTGGAACACTGAATAAAGCCCTCTCCAATTTAAATACCTATCAAATTCATGGATGTAGTTGATTTAATGAAACCAACTGGGAAATTTGTAAAGACTGTCAGTATAGTTTTTGCGTTTAGGCCAGATTTAATGCAAACATGCCAGAACAGAAAACAGGAGCTGTCCCCACACAATCTCCCACAGCTGTCATTATGTCCTGGAACAGCTAGCCTGTGATAAAAATTTGTCCTGGATGGTAGTGACAGAAAAGGGAAACACACCACAGTGAGACATCTCCCCAAAGCTCCCCGTTCATCATTAAAAGCTTTTGCTGTGAGAAAGTATAAATACCATTAGACATACAAACACACACACATATATATATATATATTTGGGGCATTTTTTACTAGTCCCAGTAATGAGTTATTCTTTCCTAGGAAGCACCAAAGAGGTCAGTGAAACATTTTCTCACTCTACAGAGACCTATTTGGGATAATAACTATGAAACACAAAAGGAAAAAAAAATTAAGCAATGATATTAACAGGGTTCAAATATTGAGAGAAAATAAATAAATAAATAAATAAATAAATAAGTCCCTCTCCTTTGAACAGCTGAACTGGTTAAAAAAAGGAAAAGGAAATTCTTCCTGCTTTGCTGCTATCCCCCACATCAGCAACCATGCCTTCTCACAGGGACCACAAAACAAACTGGGACTGCATAGACAAGTGAAAATACCAAAACCTGAAGCTGTTACATATGGAAAGCGAAGTGAAGCCTTTTCCCTCTGCCCAGTGCTGTGCAGCACAGAGATGAAACTACAGCCCAACATGAACAGCAAAATGGTGAGGCTGAGCCTCTGTCCAGCATGTCTTTGAGGTCTACAAGACATCTCCAGGCTCTCTGGAAATCCTGCCCACTCACCAGAGTAAAGTATTGGCCAGAGAGGAACCATCCCTATAAGCAACAATTAGAAAAAAGAGAAAAATAAACCCTCCTGCCTTTAGGTAGCTCTGTCCTCCTGCTAACGTGTCCTTTCTTATCAACAGGAAACAGCCTTCATGGATGTAGAGTGCAGAAAAATCACCTCTAGGTTCGCAATAAACCACTTTAGGTTTGATGGGAAGAAAAAAACCCCCTGGCAAGTCACTTTCTCTGTCATTTGCACAATGAGACAATGGTCGAATGGGCACTATTTGCTTATTCACACTCAGCAACCCAGGGCATAAAACAAACCAGGGAGCTGGCAGGTTAGCTGAACATAACATGCTGCCTAATTTATTATACACAGCTCCCTAATGAGCTGTGAAATAAATTCAGATGTGGCCATTTTAGCAAATTCAGAATAATCTCTGTCTCTCAAATACCTGAGCTACTGATTCGCAGTTTGTTCAGAAATAGAAATATCACTCTCCCTAGCCTGTTGCTACTGGTTTTAATGTAAGGGGAGCAGCAACAATTCTATATCTCTTCTTTACATCACAAAGGTACCTGCATGCTCCAGGCAAGCTTGAGTTTTGATCCTGGGACTGCACAGTCTCTTTGAACCGCCCTCACTGCAGGGAGGACATTTTCTAAGAATTTTGAGGCTTTTTGAGAATTTTGAGCTCAGAAAACATCTTAATCTGAGAATTTTGGCAGGGACTATCCTGGCTACTCTTCCACGTGGTTATCATCGCTTTTATCCATTTAGCCATAAAACCAGTTCTCTATTAAGCATACCTTAGTATGAGATTTTGGGTTAGAGTTGTTTGTTGGTTTGGGTTATGGGTTTTTCTTTTTCAAAAGAGAGAGGTGTAGATACACATTAAAGGTAGAATAAATATAGTGGGTTTGTGTGTATGACCCTCAAACATACATGATGGCATGCAAAAGGTAAAATGCACATATCTGAGCCCAAGGCTGCAAGCAACTATAAATTTACCACACTATAAATTTCTCAACTTTCAAGATATTTGTAGGCTGTCACACCCAGTTTTAAGTCTCAGGCAAAGGTGATTTTCAGACTATTACATTTCATTAGCAAGAAGCTTTCTGGATACTCATTTACAATTTTCCCTTCCTTAATTAAGTCCAACTACTTCTAGCTACACCTTTGTGTGCTTCATTAAATCATTTAATTTCCTCCTTGGTGTTTAATAGCCTTCAGTTATTTGCAGACCGCTGGGCCCTGTTCTCACCCTTTAGGTTGGCTAGTGGCCAAAACTAAACTAGCCAGCTCAGATCCTCAACTTGCATAAATCACTTTGGAACTTTTAATCTTTCTCCTATTGTACAAGTTGTTCATTCCAAGTCAAAGATCTGCTCATCAATTTTTTCTCTTTCAGCTCTGACCTGTCTCTACTGATAACACAATGCTCAGACTCAGCACAACGTTCAAGAAATGAGTGCACCAGGGTTCTTGTGTAAAGGCAACCCAGGTTGCCATTGGCCTGGCTTTTTCTAAGCAGACTGCAAGCCACTGTCTAATTCTGGTCTGCTATCCAGACAGTAGACTCTGTCTCCTTCAGTATTTTCTTTCCATGCCGTGTACGTGTGGATGGTTCTGATAAAAATCATTGGGAAAAATACAATTTAATAAAACTCATCTCACTTCCATGTATAATTTTGTTGGTTTTCTCCACTCCAATACTTTTGTCTGTATTTTTGAATCACAGACTCTCAGGTCTGCTTATCTCATTCAGTAAAACATAAGCCCCAAACAAATCTCCTTGGAGCATGCACCATTTAAGTGTTTGGGATTAGCTACCTCTGAAATGCAATGGCATAACCTATTCAAACCTGCTTACCAGGAGAGATGTAGGGAACACCTGTGATGCTTACAGATGTCTACAGTGCAAAAGGGAAGGAACAAATCTAAAGTCCTCCAATCTGAATTATTATCTAGTAGTGCTGGAGCTGCTGTGCAAACAGAAAACTAGTCCTTAGCTGTGCTGCTTGCAGCACATGTAAAGCAAAGAATTGCAGGCCTGCCTGGGAGTAATTTTACTGCTTGCTACTGAAGGAGCTATGCCTGCTGCATAGTGCTGTCATGAGGTGCAGAACTGATCTCTCTAATTGGATGTATTGTCTTCAGTAATTTCCCGGTGACTTCAGTTGAATAGCTGACAGAAGGAAATAGCTTCAGGCTTCTGTGTCTCTGAGGACTCAGCTTCCCTCTCAGCCCAAGGCAGATGTTGCTGTTTCTGCTGCTCCAGGGACTGTGCTTCTGAGTTCTGCTTCTAAGCATAAATGCAGTCGCACAGACCGGAGTGTTCAGGGGTCACTTTGTGCCATGCAGCTCCTCAGAACCGCCCAGCTAACAGGCTGTGGATGTGAAGAATGACAAATGGGCGTGCTGTGAGCAGCAATGGCTCCTCACGACAGAGAAGGCAGGCTCACAGTGCTGATAAAAGACATGAAAGGCATTTAACACCCATCTTTTCAATTGCCTAAGTAGAGTGATTATTTTCCTCAAGAAAGAAAACAATCATGACTGGGGTATTGCAAAATAGTGTGAGCTGAACACAAATGCCAGGAAATAGTTTTCGACAGAACTGACACAGCTGAGCTAGTGTTTAGCAAACAGGTCAGTAGCTGGGGCTATCCCAGAGGGCCCCAAATGTCAACATGGCCAAGTAATTTCTGTGTGAGATGAAGGGAATTACATCCTCCCCATTCTCTCAGAATAGCAACATAAGGGACAGTGGCGTGACTGCCAGCTTCTGGAAAGATGACCGGAGTTGCTTCTTGCCCTTCCACACTAAAATGGAGCACCTTTTGCATCCCATAAGGTATATACATCTATCCCACAGAGCAACAATAGGATGGGGAGCTGAGAATTACCTGAGTGCAGGTTAACAAAATAAAAGCTGTCTTCTAATACACACTGGAAATAACACTAGCAAAAAAACCAGCCCTTCATGCTCACCAAAGAGCAGTCAGGGAATCAGATGTTCGGATTTGCTAATGAGGCAATTCCTTGCTATGTCTTACTAAATAAACAAAATTAATCACAACTGCTTTAGAAAATCCTGTTCTTTACCTTCAGATACATCAGGCTGAATGCTCTCAACTTCTCGAAGCAGACTGATTATCAAGTTAGAAACTGTAGACAGTGAGAAAGCTGTTTCCAGCACATTTGTTCTCGAGAGCAGAACTGGCCACGTTATTTAAAGCTGCTCTGGGGTTGCTCTAAGCTGCCCCATACACATGGGATCTTAACACAGACAGTACCAGTGCAGGAAACCAGAAGGCCCCAGACAGATATGCTCTGCACCTTCCTTCCATATAGGCTGCATAAATTTTTTTTCTTTTATTATTAGATGCTAGTAATATTGTAATGAGTGCTAATATTTGTCTCATCAGTGATCTCACAGGTCAGTTCTGCTCACAGTCACTAAATGTTTGGGCCGGATCTATGCCAAATGTGGGTACAGCCACACTGATCCAGAAATTAATGCTGTTATTAACTCTTGACAGGAGCATCTCCCATTTCCACATAAACACCATTTTTCACCAGCTGAGATACATCCTAGAGCTTTGGGATGTCTTTCTAATCCAAGGAAAATTCACACAGAAGTTATTATTTTAATTCAGGCCCTTAGAGTAGCATAAAGTAAGCTGTATGTAGCACAGTCCAGCCAAATTTCAGTATACATGAAAGATTAATGATAAAAGAAGATAAGAGAGAAGTCAGTACAGAAAAAAGTTGAAATCTGAGTAGTTTACCCAGCAAGTTATAGGAAGAGAAAATGGCAAGTAAGGCTGAAAAGAGAAAACTAGACCTGAGTCAAGAGTCAAGCTCTCATCAGAAGTTCTGACAAGCTAGTGCACTGCAAATTATCCTGGACCTTAAAAGCTGCAATTTGAAACTAGGCCATTTTTAAACTAATGAAATACAGGAAAAACTAACTCTATTTTCTGCTCAAGAGGTCTTTCCTCCTAGGAGGGGATCTTTCCTTTGTTTTCCATCACTTAAGCTGTTTTAATTCTGCTGCCGACAAAAACAAGTCCTAATTCGGCACAGACTACTTTTCTCCAAAATTATCCTGTTCTGTAAATCAGATCTGCAGCGATATTAAGCACAAGCCTTGTACATTTTGAGATTTTCAAGACTTCCTGGAAAAATTCACCTCTTAGACCAGCCTCTTGGTTATGCAAAACCACACTGATCCCAAATACTAGTGCTGATTCTTCCCAGTGTATCTAAGTGTTAGGGTAGTGACAAGCTGTTTGCCTTCAATTTCAGAGCCGTTTTACCTCAAGACCCTATCTAATTTGGATGCAGCCACTTCAAAAAGAAGAAACCTGAGAGGGCATTATCAAATGTCTCCTGCAATGCCTGCTTTAATTAAGCTGTGTTGAATCAACTGCACTTTGAGCTTCCTATGCCTTTGTTTGCTGGGTATGAATCATCTTCATAATTTTTGATTTCATTCTTTTGCTGATGGAAAAGATAGCGGGAAAGGATTCCTCAGGATTGATTAACTAAGCTCTCACCCCATTGCCCTTGGTAAGTTTAAAGAGAACTGGAGGTTATAATCATCTTTATCACTGCATGATGCAGAGCCATGAAGATTTTCATCTTTCACTTTACCATGACTTTGCACTTAAAGGAGCATTTAGCTGTGCTAAAGCAACCATCCCCTCTCTCTTTCCAGTCAACAGTCCCCAAGAGAGTTCTGGGTGGATCTGAGCCACACTATGCTGTGGAGACCCCTTGGGTGAGCATGGCTTTGTAAAAATGCTTATTGTGGTGTAGAGTACCTGGCGTTAATTATATAGGAGTTGAAATTGGCACTTTGTCCTGCGTGACTTTGGGATGTTCAGGTTGGATTACAGGGAGAGAAAAATAATCCTGTAGCCATAATGGCACTTATTTCTTGTCAGCAGCAGAATTGAAACAGTTTAAGGGATGGAAAACAAACGAAAGATCCCCCCTAGGAAGGAAGATTTCTCTCACAGAAAATATATTTCACTGTGTTGTTTTGTTGAGATTGCTTTAGTGATGCTAAAGAGATGGCCTGATGGATCTGATGGAGCATTGATTCCATCTCCTGGTTGCCTACTGGAAGTCTGAATTGGAATAAGATTTTAGCCACAGTAAAGCTTTCTAAGGCTCCTTCTTCCAAGCAGTAAAGCAGAACAGAAAGGAATTACAAAGAATAAACACATGAACAGTGGTTTTTTTCCCAAAGTTTAAAGGTGAAGTTGTACAAATATCAGAAACTAATTAAGCTGACTGTGTGATATTTAGTTATCTTAGATCCTGGGAGAAAAAAATTGATTTCTGTTGCACTGAATTAAATTACATTTTCATACTGATTGACACAAGCTGACTTTGCTTCTACTTGTCTTACAAAATTACCCGTTATCTGGCTTTATTTATTGAAACTGGACTGCTGACCTTCTGCAGTGATGCTATTTTAGCACTGTATTGATGAACAAACACTTTGTCTATGGGTAGCATTGGTCTGAAAGGTCTTATCTACATCTTACCTCACTTGTTCAACTAAGTGAAAAGGACATTATTTTTCTTAAGTGAAACAGTATTTTTAACCTGTGCAAGTATGCTGTGCTGCTACCAGCTTCCACATGCAGAACATTTTGTGTGAGAGTGTGAATGCAAGTAACAAAAGCTTTTGTCCTCCCTGAACTACAACTGGTTTTTAAAACGAAGTCAGTGCCTGGAAACCAAGCACTGTCACATGTTTGAGCTGCATGGCCCTTGCAGCTGTCCCAGCTGATCCCAAACATCCATCTTCAGGAGGATGAGCCTTAATCCTCTAGCTGGTCTCACATCTGGGGCAGGAAGGATGCTGAGCTGCATGATGGCCCTTGATCAGCCATAGTGCTTTAGCCCACTGCCTGGCCTGCTCTTTCCACGACCTCTTCCACTGTGGGTTGGTTCAAGCATTAATTAAACTGCTGTACAAATCTAGGTACAAACTGCTTCAAATTATGACTGCTCATCTGACAAAACCCCCTAAATTCAAGGGTGTGACATCTACTGCTTGGCAGTGGTGCCACAGTGCATGTATTTGATCCCTTATTGACAGGACAGCTGGTGCTCTCATCCTCTGAATGCTGGCTGCACCAGCAGTCCACATCACTCCTACACCACAAAGGGAGAGGATGCTTGTCCCTGTGGATAAACAGGGAAAGGCAAAGAGGGTGTGGTACACTGCCCTTAAGTGAACCAAGAAGATGGTAGCAAATAAGTGGAAAAAGCACTAAAACATTTTTGGATGATACTAAACCTCCTTTCCTACTGTAGAGAGAATTTAT
>VWZP01002135.1:158608-174734 GCA_013396995.1 Dicaeum eximium | reverse complement strand
CAGCCCGACCCCAGCGGTGCCCCGTGTCCTTTGTGAGCAGGAGAAGGCGCAGGGCCGGTGGCGCTGCGGGCTGGGAGTGCCCTGTTTGAGGGGGGGTGCAGACCCTGACCCGTCGGGGGTGCTCCCCTGCTGCCGCCTCACTCCACCAGTGGGAATTACCGACCCAGCCCATTCTCAGCTCCTTCTTGTGCACCTCCTGCAGCTGCCTGATTCCTGGTTTTCTCTAACAAAGAGCAGAAGCCGCATGGCCCAGCCCCATCTCCCTCAGCAGCTGAGCTGCCCTCCGGTCCCCTCCATGTGGGTCTCTCTGCCATCTCCAGCCGAGACACTCCATCCAAGGCCTTAGCACCTGTGGTGAGGCTTTCCCTGGGCAGAGACGGGGTCTGCGGGGTCTCTGCACCCCAGGACAAGCAACGTGACCCAAATGTCGCCCATTTTAAAGATGGGGCATGGCAAGATGCTGCTGTACCCAGCCAGGCACTTGTGCTAAGGTACAAAAGCTCATCAGTCCCTTTGTCTGAGGCACTGGGTGGTCCTGCCTGGTTAAGATGGGTTGGCACAGAAAACGGGACCACAAAGTCTCGCAGAGCACAGGACCAGTGGCTCCTCCACAGCCCCCAGCAGCAAAGGCTGGGGCTGTGCTTGCAGTCACTCTGTGAGGGCACAGACCCCAGCACCTGGCAGGAGGAAGCAGAAGGGTCTCACTGGGTGCCTGGGCTTCCCAGCCACCCCCTCTGCACAGCAGGGGGCTTGGTCCTGCAGGTCCAGAATTTGTGGGGTAATTCCAAATCCCATTGCCTCAGGTAGTGCTCTAACCCCAGCTTGGCCAAAACCCTAGAGCCAAAGCAGAGCTGGTAGCTGGATTTAAACAAAGCCTCCAAATCCACATTTTTAAACCATTTCCACCCTCATTTCTCCATCCCTTTCAGTCCATAGCTATTGTTACAGGAGGTCAGCACAACCTGGCACTGCCTGCACACAAATGTGGTGACTCACAGGAGGGAAGGAAACCACCCTGAAACATGTCTATGAGCCACCCTAGGGTGCCTATTGCCTTGGTGTCAGGGGCTCCTGCCACTGCTCCCCACTCTCTGTGGGGCTCTGCTGTGTTTTTAACCATCCAAGAGGGTGGGCAATGGGGAGTGTGATGGGGGAGTAATCGCTGACCTGACCCCTAATGGGATTTTTCATCCACTCAAAGTGGCATTAAAAATGAGCCCTGGTCTGAAAAAGCAAATGGAGGTAATTGCAGCAGGACAGATGCCATGAGTGATGTCAGGGTGAGGGATGAGCGTTATTAGACCCCCTCCAGCCGGCTTTGCTTGGAGAGGAGAGGGAAGGCATTTTAAAGAGAGTGTTTTAATGTGCCAACAACATCCTCCCTACTTCAGTCACTCAGTAACCACATGTTAGCCCGGCTTTAGCAAGACTGAGAGCCACAGATCCCATCACCACAGCTTCTAGCCAACAGGGTTTAGGCCAAGACTCAGGGAGACCTGTGTCTGTGCAAGAAAGAGCTGTGAGCTGGGATCAGCTCGGATTTGGACCTCACTGCCAGGGAGATTATGGCTGTTTGCCTCCTGCTCTTCCCCTAGTGCCACCTCTCAGTGCCCCGGGGGTCCAGGCAGTCTGGAAGCATGGCTGGAGCACATCCTGGGGGTCAGGGACCTCTGGGACCACACTGAGTTTGCCACCAAGTCCATGAGTGCCCAGAGCCAGCAGATGCAGACACAGGACCCTGGTGTGTGACCCTCTGTGAATGGACACCCCCTGAGCCACAGCCCAACCCATCTGCACACCTGGAGGGACCCAGCACACCCAGCACCCTCCCCACCACAGCTCTGACCAACACTGCCGTGCCCACTGCCTTGTCAGATGCTTTTAAAAATACTCCTGGAAGCAATTTGCAGCTGTGAGCTCGAGGCTGCCAGTGCCTCATCCCCACCGAGCCCATCAGCCCCCCACCAGCTCCCACACAGGCTGCAGGGACGGCTGGGTGCAGGCTTTGTCAAGCCGGGCTCTTTCAGCCAACAGCTTTTAGCAGCTCCAGGAGTTTTTCTTTCACTTATTATTCACTTTTCTTTCACTTATTTATTTTCCAAGAGGTTTGGAGAGGGCATCCCTACTTGGGAGTGGAGACTGGAACGTGGAGCTGCCCTGTGCTTGCCCCATCCCCTCCCAGCTCTTCTCTCCATCAGCACTTCCCAGATTGTTCTGTTCGAGTGCATAACTTCCCAATCAAGGCACTCACTTAATTGCAATGGGTTTGGCAGCCTGGGGAGCTCCATCAGCAGCAGTGGATGGTTTGCTCTGATGTGGGCAATAAACCTCTTTCCTGGAGCAGCCGTTTCATTTGCAGCTCAGGAGGGTCACCAGGACGGACACCTCACCCTGTGCAGGGGGTTGAAACCTCAGCCCAAACCTGGAGGGGGCTGAACCTTGCCCCAAAACCCCAGTGCTAGAGGGTAAATTGCCATCCTTTTTGCCCCAGCCGTCCCTGTCACCATCCCGACTCTTTCCCATCATCCCAGCTATGTCCTATCCCCACCATTGCAGCCAAGTGCACCAGCAGAGTCAGCCCATCGTGCCAGACATTCCCATCCCCATCCCAGCCATCCCTGTCACGGCTTTGCCCTCCCCAGCCCATCCTGCCTGGGGATGGGTGACAGCCCTGGCCCCAGTGCCCCACCCCTGGCACAGCTGGCAGGAGGTTGGGAAGTGCTTACCCAGCACAGCTAAGTGTATCTGGCAGACCATGGAATAAATAACAGATTTTTTTTTTACCATTTTTCTCAAAAAACAGAGACCAAAGATGTGTGAATCTACCTAAACTGACTGTTCACATAGGAGAGGCAAAACCTGACAGTACCACAAATCCTCAGCTTTTTGTTTAACCTGGGAGGAAACTTTTCTGCAAAAGCACTTGGAAAATAACACTAAAGAGAATGGAAAAGGACTTTTCAAGGACAAGACATTTTTAATGTCAAAATTAAAAAAAAAAAAAAAAAAAAAGAAAAAAGCTGAGCTCAAATATTTCCACCCTTGGGCAACGGGCTGCCATTTGCAGCCATGGTGAAGGAGACAGGAATGCTCTTGGAGCTGGGTTGAGCTGCTGTTTTCTATTTTCTCCCAGAGATAAATGAGTTTTTCAGCTCCAGTTCCCAGTTCTATTGACAGTGGAACCTGGTGAGTCTCTGTCCCCACCAATACACTATCCTGACCCTGCTGAGATGGAGAAAGGATAAGGGGAAGGGATTGGGCACCACCATCAACCCCAGGAGCCTCTTTCCCACAGCAACCTGCTGTCCTGGGCTCCAGCCAGAGCAGGACCACCTGAGATGGGAGCCACTCAATCCCCTCACCTCAATTTATTCCATGTACCCCCAACATGTGATGAGCTGTACTAATTATCACAGAATCCTAGAATGTTTAGATTGGAAGTAACTCTAAAGCCCATCTCATCCCACTCCCTGCCATGGGCAGGGACACCTTCCACCCTCCCAGGCTGCTCCAAGCCCTGTCCAACCTGGCCTGGGACACTTCCAGAGATGGGGCAGCCACAGCTTCTCTGTGCCAGGTTATCACCACCCTAATATCTGATGCAAACCTGCCCTCTGTCAGTTTAAAACTCTTATCCCTGTCACACATGTGAAAAGTCACTTTCTGTGTGTTTTATAAGTACACAAGGAAAACAATCCTTTCATCCCAGCAAGAGAGGGATCAACTCCTCGCTCTGTGCCTCATCCCAGTGCTGCTACAGGCAGGTTTAGCCACATACAGAGATGGTGTCGTGCAAACTGACCCTGATGTTAATTAATTAGGGTGCATCTAAAACCAGCTTGGGGCCGGGGAGGGTGCTCTCTCTGAGCAATGGGGATTTGCTGGAAGGGAGCACAGGAAGATTTGGAGCTGCTGGTGTAGCCCTGCAAAGAGCAGGATCTTCCACAGAGCCACTCCCACCCCATGTGTGTTGCCCTTTGGGGGTGCCAGCAGATCCCTCAGTACCTATTCCCGAGCCACCACGGCATTCAAAGCATCCGTTGGACCAACACTTGCAGGACTGGATGCTCCTGGGACACACACACACATCCCTGCTTCTCTGACATCTGCCAGAACTTTGCCTCATCCCTTCAGGAAAGGTTTGGACACAAGAGACTGTAGCAGAGGGACAGTGAAGCCACACCCAACCCCAAAAAGGCTTCAGGTGTGCCCTTTATTGCTCCTCAGTACAACCTTCTAAACTCTTGACCACATGCATTGCACCCGTGTGTCCTCTCCACCCTTTTGTGATTGGTCAGTGCCCCTCAGCACTCCCTGGCTAATTACCATCAACACTAATCACCTGTCCCACACAGCTGTAGCCCATCAGGGATGAGGCTCAGCCACAGCCCCGCTCGCAGTCACCACAAGCTGTGCCTACAACAGGGGACCAGGCATTTCTATTGCCATGGTGTGACAAGAACCAGAAGCAGAGCCAGCCAGCCCTTCCCAAATGCCCTGGGGGATACAGCCAGGCTTCCCCAAAGGCTCTGGAGCTCCAGGCTGGCTAATTGGGCTGCTTCCAGATGGCCTGTTTCCGGGGGTAATCCGTCCAATTTCTGCAAGCAGACTTGATAGGGAAGCGGGCTGGACAATCACAATTTACTGGGTGGAAAATCAGATGAAGGAGGGTCGAGGGGATAAAGGACATTGTGCAACTGGTTCAGGGAAATTGAGCAAATCAAGCTCATTGGAGAATTGAGTTCTCTGGAAAGTTCTTTATTCCTTTGAATAAAAGTAGTCATGGAATGAGTGTCACCTCCCACTGTGGCAGGGGCCAAGCCATGCTCTGCAGGTCCCAGCTCAGCACATGGGAATGTCATCCCCTGCTCAGGTACCAGGATGTGTGTGGCTCCCTGCCCATGGCTGAGCAGTGGAATGAGATGGGCTTTAAAGGCCCTCCCAACCCAAACCATTTTGGGATTCTGTGATTTTATGACTTCAACACACAAGAACACAAGTATAGGATCATAGAATGGCTTGGGTTAAAAGGGACCTTAAAACTTCTCCAGTTCCATTCCCTTCCACTAGATCAGATTGCTCCAAGTCCTGGAAAGTTGCTGAGCACGTTGGTGCTGCAGGAAGTCACACCACAACACTTCTGCCCACCAAGGCTGGTGTCACCTCGTGAGCAGACAGGCCGTGCCCCCTTCCTATCACATCAAGTGCCCTGATCACCTGTCATTTCTCTGCCACCCACAGGTACACCAAGATGAAGACAGCCACCAACATCTACATCTTCAACCTGGCGCTGGCTGATGCCCTGGCCACCAGCACACTGCCCTTCCAGAGCGCCAAGTACCTCATGGAGACCTGGCCCTTCGGGGAGCTGCTCTGCAAGGTCGTGCTCTCCATTGACTACTACAACATGTTCACCAGCACCTTCACGCTGACCATGATGAGCGTGGACCGCTACATCGCTGTGTGCCACCCGGTCAAGGCCCTGGACTTCCGCACGCCGGCCAAAGCCAAGATCATCAATGTCTGCATCTGGGTGCTCTCCTCCCTCATCGGGGTGCCCATCATGATCATGGCGGTCACCAAGTCAAAAGGCAAGTGTCTCTGGGGACACGTCCCCTCCTGTCCCATCAGTCCATCCCAGGGCTGAGCTGGCAAGCTTGACCTCTGGTTCTGTAGCAGATTTGGGGTCAGTGGTGGGCACCTCTCCATGACACCATAAATGTGTCCTGCCTTGAAAAAAGCATCATGGTGTTATTTCTTATCTTGGAAACTGTCCCAGAAATTCTCCTCCCTTCCCCTTAAGGTCCTTCCCCATCTCCAGTCCAACCAGTGCCTCTCCCCACCTCCTGAGATGCAAAGCAGGCGCCCAGGGATGCTGCAGAGTCTCCAAGTGGCCCACATTAAGATCTCCAGCTCCTGTGTGGGGATGCTGGCCCTTGACTGGTAGGAAAGCTCTGGGCATGTCGAGGAAGTGGACAGATTTCAGTGGAGATGTGACATGGGGATGTCCACCATGGGGGTTGTGGTAAGGCAGGATTGGCCTTGGATGGCGCAGGAGGCTCTTGAGGGAAAAAGTTCCAGGGTCACTGCATCCACTGCATCCCCTCAGTGTCTTGTGGACAGGGCTCTGATGGCACAGAGCTCCCGGGGAACCTCTGCCAAGAGCGGGCAGGTAGGAATGCATCTCCCTGGGGTTGTAACAAGCCGTGACTGAGCAGAAGGCAGAATATTCTCAGCAGACACTGAGACCAGCTCCCTCTTCAACCCTGCTCTCTCCTACAGATGGTATGGTCCACTGCACTCTCCAGTTTCCTGACCCTCCCATCTACTGGGACACCGTGACCAAGATCTGTGTCTTCATCTTTGCCTTCCTGGTCCCCATTTTGGTCATCACCATCTGCTACGGGCTGATGATCCTTCGCCTGAAGAGCGTCCGGCTCCTGTCTGGCTCCAAGGAGAAGGATCGCAACCTGCGGCGCATCACACGCATGGTGCTGGTGGTGGTGGCAGCCTTCATCATCTGCTGGACACCCATACACGTCTTCGTCATCGTCTGGACGCTGGTGGACATAGACAAGAAGAACCCCTACGTGGTGGCCAGCCTGCACTTCTGCATCGCTCTGGGCTACACCAACAGCAGCCTCAACCCCGTCCTTTACGCTTTCCTGGATGAAAACTTCAAGAGGTGCTTCCGGGAGTTCTGCCTGCCTTTGCGAGCCCACGTGGACCAGAGCAGCTTCTCCCGCGCCAGGAGCACCACGCGGGAGCACGTCTCCACCTGCACCCCCTCTGAGGCCCGCGGCAAGCCGGCATGACTAGGCGTGGGCAGCCCCCCGCGGGGCTGCCGGGGCCAAGGGGGACACGAGTTGCGCTCAGAAGTCACGCAGGTCACCACCACAGAGCTGTAGCAGAACGGTGGCCCGGGCGCTGCTCGGTAACACTGCTGGGTTTGCAGACAGACTGACCGCAAAAACTTTTTTCTTTTCGGGAAAGAAAAATGGGAGGATTGGGACTCACCAAATGATGTAGGGAGGGGACCAGAACAAGGGGCAAGTTGGGCAAAGATGCTCCGCTGCTGCCACCACCTCAACCAACAACACCCAGCAGGGACTGTCACCCTCCAAGACGTGGCTCTTGGCAGAGCTTAGGGAACCAGAACTGCAATGTCCACGTGCTTCTCCTCCTGCACGGGCCAGGATGACACCACAGCCCATGGCAAGAGGGGAAACACTCACATGGCAGAAGGGAACTGTGCCAGGAGGTGATCGTAAGATCACAGAATCATTCAGGTTAGAAAAGCCCTCCAAGATCATCAAGTTCAACTGTTCTTCTACCACTGTAAAGGCCACCACTGGCCCACGTCCCCAAGTGCCACATCCACACAGTGATAGTTGAATCTCTTCAGTGATGGTTACTCCACCACTGCCCTGGGCAGCTGTGCCAGGGCTGGACAACCCTTTCAAGGAGGAAACATTCCCTAATATCCAGCCTAATCCTCCCCTGGAATGACTTGAGGCCATTTTCTCTGCCACATCATGGGACCTCACTCCATCCTCCTCCAAAAGACAAGCAGAGATGAGAAGAGAAACTTCTGCCCCTTCAGAGACGCTGCTTTTAAAAAAGCTCCAGATCCATTGTAAAAATTCTCCTGGAATCCCCCAAACTGGGATTGCTCCCAGGGAAAGCTTTCTACTGTTAATGTCATTACTGTGTTATTTAGAGAACTTTGACTGCAGCTGAGGCTGCCCTGGACATAGAAGTGATGCTGGGAATAGGGGTACGGCTAGGGGATGGAGCAGGGCATGTCTGAAGCTGCCCCCATTCCGGCAGCATCCCAGCAGGGATCTGGGGGCTGATTCAGCTTCTTCCCACCTAAACCCAGCTCCTCTGGGCTGGGAAGCTGGGGACAAACCCTAGTGCAGGGAAACAGCACTGGGAGACCATGCCTGCCCAGACTGAGCCATGCTGTAGCCAGGATGCTCAGAGGGAACTCTTTGTGTACTTTTATAAATATATCTGTATGTCTGTCTATAGCTGTATGAAATTAAAGTGACCCCAAGGCCTCCCATCAGCAGCTGCTCGGTATGTGATCAAGCTGAATATGCCAGATCCATAGCATCTCACCAAGTACTTCAGCCACTATTTCCAGCTCCAACCCTTGGGATTTTTGCCTTACAGTGGCATTTCTGTACAGGAACTCTGCTTTCTAAAAATTAAAATAATAAAATAAAATAAAAGCAGGATGGGAGATGTCTGGGATTCTGTGTGAGCACTGGGGCTCCTCCAGGCAGGGATAGAGCCAGGATCCCCTTCCCCAGTTCCCAAGAGCTGTGTGAGCCATATGAGACTTTCCTTATTTTTGACTTTTCCTTATTTTGGGAAAGGACTTCAGCAGTTTGGGGAGGGGGCAGAGACATCCCCACATCACTATTTCAGCCCAATTCTCATCCTAAAGAGACCCAAGACTCTCTTCTACCAGGAGCCACCCCAGAGCACAGCACGTGCCAGTTATCCTGGGGTATACTGGTCAGGTACCAGCCTGAATGATTGGATTCAGGGAGAGACAGCCCTGCACATTGACCAAACTGTCGCTTGCAGACCCATCATTACACCCCGTCACAGGCAGCCTGGCCATAATTAAAGCTCATTTCCTCTTCCAGGCAGGAAAGGAAGGACAAGAAAACAATCAGTATCCTCCAAACCCTCCTGAAGATGCAATTCCCTCCCAGCAGATCCTGCAACACCGCTGCATAGGCAGAAATTTTGTATCTAAACCAGCAACTTGTTAAAAAACATGAAAAAAATCCCTCACAAACCCTGCAAACAACAAAGTGCTTTTATTCTGGGCCCAAAAGATCTTCACACCGGCATGCCTCATCCTCCATGGATGCTAAAGCCCTCAAATTCCACTTTCCCAGCTTTTGTCTGTAAATCAAAAGCCTTTTATGCACTTCCAATAGCAACAGATGGAGACCGGAGTGTGGGATTGGAGCTGCCAACTGGTGATGAGGGAGAGTCTGGAGGTGTGAGCACAGGGGTCCACTCCACAGGACCCAAATTCCTCCTTCTCATCCTCAAAATGCCCCAATTCACTCTGTGAGCACAAAACCTCATTAATGAGACATTTCCCTTTCCTCAATTAAGCTGTTTTCCTTCGCCCACCCTCTCCCCCCTGTGTGGGGGCTCATCCTTACCCCAGTTTCCAGCAGCTTCCCACTGAAGTGTCACTCTGGCTCCCAAGACAACGGCTGATTCATCAGTTCTGAATAGTTTAAATCTTATTGTTCTCCCCCAGCCCTTTTCCCCTGTTTCTTGAAAATAACAAGCAGCTCCCCATTCACAAAGACGTTTTCCCCTTTCCAGGAACAGGACCAGCCCCTCAAGGATGGGTACAATCCCATCTCATTTGGGAATGATCTGGGATTTCTCTGCACCTGCAGGAGCTGGAGCAGGGAATTGCATTGGCTCCTGGCAGGATCCAGCCCTGTGGTGACCACACAGTGGTGCCACCACTGATCCTGCTGCAAGGAATTGCCCAAACGTGGGATATAGATGCAAAAACCTGCCAGTGTTGGGGATAGGGAGGAACTGGGAGCCCTGGGATGTCCCCAGTAGCTGAGGCTGTTTTTGGGCTGATGTTGCTGGGAACCAAGCACAAGACAAAGAGCAGTTTCTCCATCAGGTATCCAGCAGGTCACATTTCATTGAAGAGCATCACATGGTGATGATCCCCAGGGAGCAGAATTAGCCACGGGATTAGAGAGCACTTGCCCGTGGCTCAGTCTGCTGTGATGGCAAATATGGGCTCGATCCCTCGCAATACAACATTCCCTGTGGGCCCACGTCCCAGCTTCATCCTTAGAGGGAAAAAAAACAAACCCACTTGATGGGAGGTGGGGATCCCCACCTAGAGCTGGGCCCACTGAGGCCATCCCTGGCTGTAAATCCAAGCTCATCCCTGTGGGAGCAGCAGAGCTGCCAACAGCCTGAGCTGCCCTCAGGGCCCAGAGGCCATCCCTGCCCGGAGGCTCATTAAGGAACCTGCTCCTGCCCAGATGAATTAAGTGTAAACAGCGACCTGGGGCTCCACTCACACCAGGATGTGGGAATTTGCCCCGTGGCTTCCAATCTCCACATCTGGCTCAGCTCCAGCCGGAAGCACCCAGCAGGGACACGCCAGGATCCTCTCAGCTGTGCCACGGGCTTGGCTGTGTCCCCAGAGACCCAAGGACACCCGTCAGACAGGCAGGGAACTGAAGAGGGGGTGACAGAGACGACAGGGACCGTCCCCTCTCCCTGCCCCAGCGCGTTCTCCTGCTGCCACCCGGCGGCCGCGTCCCCTGCGCAGAGCACTGGGACACCGGGCCCGCGACAGCCCCCGAAGGGCGGCCACCCACCCGTCCCGACTGTTCCCACGGGGGGACTGCCCACCCCTCCAGAGCACAGCAGAAGCCTGGGTTTATCAAAACTCTGTTTATTCCAAATGTTAAAAGATGAGTTTTTTGTCCTTTCTGCCTTGATTAATCAACCAAAATACATTTTCTTTTTTTAAAAATTCAACCCCTTCGGAACCATTGTATAATCCCAGACCCCCCCTCCCCAGCCACAACCCCCCCTCCTATTGCTATAATTTAGCTCTCTGCAGACCCCCCCTCACTCCAGGTACCCGGAGGGCACCTCCTACAAGGAGAGGATGGAGCAGGCTGGGCACAGGAAGCAAGACCAGCTGGATCAGGGAGGCGACGGGAAGGAGGAGTCCTGTTCTTTCCAGCGACTCCATGCATAGCTGGGGTCTGGGTGTCTGCTCAGCAAGGCCCTAACAGCAAATGAAGCTCCTTCCTCAGCAAGCGAAAGAGAAAAAAATCAAAGTAACAGTGTTCCCACCCGTGGGATGGATTTGGTTGGGTTTCCAAAGGCAATGGCAAAGAGGGAGTGGCCAGGACTGCAAAACAGCAGTGCTGGAGGTGACTGCTCCAGGCCATGGGGAGTGGGGAAACCTGCTCCTGGCCTCACTGCAGGAGCCCCCCTTCCCTTTTCCAGCGGTCAGAGTGTGCTAGGCATCATCCAGCAGCATTCTCCCTCACCAGGCAGAATATCCTCACAGTAGCCACAAGTTCTGGATGAGAAGATAGAGCTTCCTGGGCACATTCCTGTTGGACTCAGGTCTGCCTTGAACGGGCTCAGACGGGTTTGGTGGGTGGCAGCAGACAAATCCAGGCCCGAGAGGAATATTTAGGTGAAGGGGGTGGAGGAGCATCCAGATGTGGGGAACATAGGGACCTCAGGGAGACTGATACCCAAACCTGATTGCAGAGTGAAGAACAAGACCCTCAGCTTTGCTGGGCCAGGAAATGTTAAAAAACCAGACGAGAAGTGGAATTCCATCCAGGCATGGAACTGGGATCAGTTTAGGACCAAGCTGACCCGGGGAGCTGACAGAGCACTGGGCACCACAGGAAAACAGACAGACACTTGCAGGGAGAACCCCCGGGCACCCCATTCCAGCCACGCAGGCGCTGCTGGGCCGAGCTCCACGAGCCTCCTGTCCTCCCCAGGCAGCTCCCCAGCCCAGGCAGGAGTTGTGGGGGGTCTGGGGGTGCTGCGATCCCGCTGGGCTCGGCTGCGGCCGCGCTTCATCAGCTCTGCTCCTTGTCACTGACCAGCAGCACCGTGTGCTGCCCGCCGCTGGACACGGCCAGCACCCGCCGGTTCTCCAGCTGCTTCCCGGTCATCTCCACGGGGCTCCACACGTCGTCCTCCTCCCCGGTGCCCAGCTGGTAGTTAGTGCCCATTCCCCAGGCAAACGCTCGTCCTGCAACAGCGTTGAAGCAAGCTTTGAGCTCCAAGTGGCTGCACAATGGGAAGGGGAGCCAGCACCCAAACCCAAGGGGACCTGGCACTCAGTTTCTAGGAGTCCAAAACACAAGCAGGAGGAAGACAAGGAGCACTTGCAACTCAATCAGATGTTCCATCACAGAGCCAAGGAACTTTTACCCTTTGGGGGAGAAAACTAAACCCACAGCCCACTCCAAACCTTCCCTCCTGCCAACAGTGCATACAGGCAGATACAGCTACCAGAGCACGGAGATCTGGCATCAGCAGAATCAGAGAAGAGACTGTCAGGCAACAACCCCCGCCCAGTGAACACCACATGACCAACCCTGTTGCCACAGGCCCACAAACACATCTGAGCAGCCACTGACCAGCTGGCCCCAGTGATGGGCACCAGGCCCTGGCTGCAGTACCCCCCAGCTGGCAGTGGTGCTGGTATGCAGGGCTGGAAGGAGGGATGAAGAAGGCAGGGAATGCAGCGCTCCCACAGCACAGCACTCACCGTCACTGCTGACGGCGTATCCGACCGACGCCCCGCAGGCCACCGAGGTGATGCTGGGCAGCTCCGGGATGACCGTGGGCGTGCTCTTCTCCTCTGCCCCTGTGCCAAGGCCCAGCCGGCCATACTCTGCCCTGCCCAGGCTGTAGGCTCTACCTGGAACACAGTGATACACAGGAGAGGAGAACTGAGCGGGGCAGAAGCTGCAGCAGGGCCAAAGCAGAGCAGGACCTCTTCCCAGGTCTGACTCCTGAAGGAACATCACTCCTCCATACCACACCCCGAGACCCATCCAGAAGGGGCAGGGTGAGATAGAGACCTTCCAGCTCCCCAAAATCAGTAAGGTAGGTAGGTGCAAGAGCAGAGTTCACAACTGAGTCCAGGTTCCTGTTGTCAGCTTCCCTTCGCTGCTACCTCACACCAACCTTGTTTCCTTGAACACTGAGAGCTTGGAGGGCTCCAGCACATCACCCCCATCCCAACAGCTCCTTGGCCAGGATGGGGGCCATGGGATCGCCCCACCCTGCTCTGTGTGACTGCCAGCCCACCTGCCACCGGTTCACTCACTCACCCTCGGAGTCGACGCAGACCGTGTGGTGCTGCCCGCCAGAGAACCCAACCCAAGACTTGGTGGAGTTCTTGAAGCACGTGAGGTTCTGCGGGGAGAAGCAGGGCTCGGTGTCCTGGGTCCCTGCAGGGTGGGACGCACAAAGCCGGGCGGGTCAGGTCCAGGCCAGGCTCTGTCACTGAGCCCTCCACCCTGGGGCTCAGACCCAGAGCCATGCAGGGTGAGCCCTGCCCCCATTCCCATCTCTGGTGCATCAAGTGTTTAGATTTTGGGACCCCAGCAAGCTTCCCCCAGCAGGCTGGGCAGCAGTGGCCTGGCAGGAGATCTGGAGAGACACAGGTGAAGCTCACCCAGCTGGTGGTAGTTGGAGAGGCCAAATCCGTAGATGTGTCCCTCCCGCGTGACGGCGAAGGTGAAATAGGCCCCGCAGAAAGCGTCCTGGAAACGCATTTTGCCTCTTCTCCCTTTGCCTCTGACAGGGACCAGCTGGGGGACCAGCAGCCGCTCTGGGGCAGGAGACAAGGTGTTAACACAAGGACTAAGGATTTACACCCTCCCTGCATCTAAGGATCTGGCTCACTGCATTTAGGTCACTGATTACACATAAGCCCTGGAGCATCAGGGACTGAGTGCCTTTGTTCCTCTGCAAAGGGCAGAGCTGGAGCCAAAGGCTGCACCTCTGAGAACTAAATCCACTCACGCAGCCCTTTCCGTCCTCCTCGGTTGGCAAAGAGGGCTGGCACTCTGCCCAGCTGGCCCTGTTCACCGCAGCCACACGTGAACAGGTCGCCATCCACTGTCAGCATCACCAAGTGGTCATTTCCTGGGACAGGAAAAAAGAGAAGTCTTCAGCAGCAAGTCCTGCTGGCTGAGATTCCACAGGTAAACCCCAGTTGTCCCAGCTTGCAGGGTTTACTGCACTGGAGACATTGACACCCATTTTGCCATCACCTAGAACTCCAGGATCTCCCTCTTCCTAATCCCAGGGATTCAAAGCAGTTTTTCTGAGAAGGTGGTAAGGACACAGGTGTGCCCCCAACTTCCCCTGGGCCCTGGACAAGCCCCCTAGCTGCTGTGCTCAGCTTCCCCAGGCCTCATTAGAGAGCAAGTGCTCTGGCCCCATAGGGTTACAGTTCAAGCCACTCTTGGAAGGCATTCTACATCAGACTGGTCAAATATTAACTCGATATGTGAATCTGTTGGGGCTAAAATACCTGTTTGGGCTATAAGGTCTGCTCTCTGGACAGAGATGAGCAAGTACACCCTTGCACCGGGCTCGGAGCAAGCCAAGAGGGAGGAAAAGGTCATGGACATCCCTCAAGGGTTGTGACAGCCTCGTGTACCTGCCTGACCTTGCACACCCAGGGCCCTGCTCACCTGAAACTATTTTAACAACAGGTGCATTGAGCTGGAGCAGCAAAGGAACAGAGCTCGTCTTCATGGGCTCCAGCAAGCCAATCACTCCATTGTTATCCTGAGGGAAGAGACACCGAGATGAGCCCCAGGAGCAGCAGCACCAGCGCAGCCTGCAGCACCTGGGGGCCGGCGTACCCGGAAGGAGCCCCAGACGAAGACCCTGCCGTCCTCGGTCAGCGCGGCCGTGTGGCTGTCCCCCGCCGACACCTGCACCACCTTCTCCTGCAGCTCCACCGGCCCCGGGCACGTCTCAGACCCTTCAGCCGAGGTGTCGCGCCCCAGGGCACCTTCATCGTTGCAGCCAAAGGTGTAGATCTGCAGATGGGGTGCACGGGGTCAGGGTGGAGCCCAGAGGGGCAACAGCCTGAGTATGAAGTCAGGGGACAGAGACTCACCAGGCTGAACTACTACAGAATCATGGAACGGTTTGGGTTGGAAGGGATCTTAAAGCTCATCTTAGTCCACCCCTTGCTATGGGCAGCAACACCTTCCACTAGATCAGGTTGTTCCAAACCCTGTCCAGCCTGGATTGGAACACTTCCAGGGATGAGGCAGCCACAGCTTCTCTGTACCAGAGCCTCACCACCTTCACAGGGAAGAACTTCCCAATATGACATCTAAAATGGCAGTGTCACCCATCTACTCCCAGTCAGTGTGAAACCATCCCCCCTTGTCCTATCACTCCATGCTCTTGTCCGAAGTCCCTCTCCAATTCTCTTGCGGGCTCCTTTCAGGTCCTCCTTTTGACCTCCTAAAATGTACTGGATCATCTGAGCCCATGCTCACCCCTAGAGCTGAAACAAGATGTGGGCAGAGCAGTGGCTGATTCCTGCCATTCCAAAACACATCCCAGAACTCACTGCACTCACCTTTCCCGTCTGGCTGAGGCACACTGTGTGCATCCCTCCAGCTTCCACCTGCACCACCATCTCGGGCAGCGTGACCAGAGCTGGCTTCTTCCTCTCCATGATGTCCTCACCCAGGCCCAGCTGGCCGACATTGCCCTGGCCCAGCGTCAGCACCAGCCCAGGCTGTGAGCGGTGTGAAGGGTGGCTGACTGCGGGGTGGGAGGGACAGAAAGAACACGTGGGCATACGAGTTTCGTGGTAAAAATCACCCCTGGGAAAGTGGAAGGAAAATCCCCAAGGATGTTTTTTACCTTTAACCTTCTTTATCTCAGGAGACTCTTCTTCTGGCACCGGGTTCTTCACACTGCGTTTTCCTGGCATCTTGGAATCTAAACGCCAAAAAAAACACCTGTAAGGGGTCACCCACCGGGCTGTTCACTGCTTGGGGTGTCCCCTCACGCCTTAAAAAACCACCTGAGGGACTGGTGACTGATCTGGGATTTGAACGCCGATCCCTTCTCCTACGCTGGGAAAATGGAAAGCTTTCCCTTGTGTGTTCTATCCATACTCCCTACCTCATGCAGATGTGAACCTCTCCAGATTTCAGGTCCAGGCAGACGAGGAGAGAGGGAAGGGAGAAAGAAAGCAGAGGAGAAAGCGGGCGAGGGGGAAAGGGAAGNTTCACTCACCGCCCGCCGGCCCCGCCCCGCGCCGCGCCGCGCATGCGCGGGGCCGCGCGGCAGGCTCCTCGCGGCGCTGCGCCCCCTGCCGGCCGGCGGCTCCCCGGCCAGGTCACTCCCCCCGCAGGACAGGAGGGACAGGAGGGACAGGAGGACAGACGGAACAAGACGGATGTAATGAGGACAGGCGGTGCAGGACAAGGGGACAGACACAGAAGGACATGCGGCACAGGCAGGGCCGGCGGGCGGCGGGGGGGGGGCCCCGCGGGGGCGCCCCGCCGGT
>VWZP01002135.1:129096-158580 GCA_013396995.1 Dicaeum eximium | reverse complement strand
CGACCGCAGAGACGCTCCGGGCCGCGAGGCCGAGGGAGCCCGATGGAACCGGGCTGCTGCCAGGAACGGCAACACAACAATGACAACCGACACAGCGTGAAACCCTGCAGGTCTCAGCTGCACCTTGCCCAGCAGCCTGCTGCTTAATGCGGAAAACACATTAACGCTAAAACAGGAACCACACTAAACTCAGGTTAACTGGAAGACAGCAAACTTCCGAGTCTCCCCTTCATCCAATGAGATGAATGGCCCTTATCCCACTCATTAATTCTGCCATTTAGAGGCCTGCATCTAGCCATTATAGCTTTAATTTACTAATAAAATCAAGTTCCTAGGTAAGATCTTGGCTGGTACACCAGCCTCATCTGTTTACGGACAGACCCTGATCCCCAGGTGTCACCCACAGCTCGTGCGATGGCAAAATCCCCCAGGCGCCATCACCAAGCGTCTGCCGCAGGCCCGTGTGACACGGCCATTCCCTGAGCTCCCCGGTCCTTCCCCTGGGGACTCCACGGCCAGGGACAGTCCCCGGCCACCTGCTGCTGCTCGTTAGGCCCAGCAGCTCCTCCCCGAGCTCCCCATCGCCGCCCCTGCCCTGACAGGGTGAGCGCAGGGCGCGGTGCGATCCCCTCCCGCCTCCCCCGGGACAGCAGCTCCATCAGCCTCCACCAGCCCCCGGGGACTCAGCCCTCGGCCGTGTGAAGCGTTCTGGGCCCGGCATGATCCAAACCTGGACGGGAGGTCCGATCCGCTCTTAATGCAGCCCACAGACCGTGACAGAGCATTTCTACAGTTTACTTTTTTAAGACGGGTCAGCAGCTCGCAAGAATTATATTTTTACATAGAGAGGCACCACCCAGGAGCACCAAGTTTTCATGAAGTTTTCCTTAGTATGCAGATCACTCACCAAAAACACACCAAGCCGAAACAAGTTCAGTTTATTGTTGTCTACTGTAGCCAGATACAGATTTAGAGAGCAACATGAGAGCAAGGGCTGCGTTTCAGAGCTTTAACACATCAACTGCTGCTTCCACCCACATCCTGGAATCCACCCACTTCCAGTATCACCTTCCCTGGAATCCTGGCCCCACAAGGTTGAATCCATGCTAAGGTTGCAAAGTGCAGTCCACAAGAGAGCACGTGGCCTTTCTTTACTTATCCCCTATGCCCCCATGCCCCTTCCCCAGCATGCCGTTTTAAACATCCCAAAAGCAGCTCCTGCCTGGACCAGCCCACCCCACATCCCGCGGATCGGCTTTCCTTCCCGGGCAGCTTACCGTGTACAACTCCAGGCCCTGCTCCACAAAATCCGAAAGTGCACGTCCCACGAGGGGACCAGGGATGCCTGGTATTTCTCACGCTCCAAGCACATGTTTTTAAGAGCACTAAATTCATGCATCCCTGGTTCCATTGCGTTTTAACGCGTGTGGCTACACAGCAGCAGCACCACGTAATTTGGGCAGACTTGGATATACTCACCCTCTCTCACAAAAAGCGTATTTTTCTTTGTCACTTCGCCCCAACAGTTTCTGCAGTATTCTGGAAAAAAAGGGGGTTTTGCCGCTTTTTTCTCATGACCCACATCACACAAAGCCAACATTACATTCTGAACAGTTATATTACCTTCAAAAATCCTGTTCCGTTTAAACTTTTTCAATTTTGGAACTGTAAATACAAAATAAAAGGCGTTAATGATCTGCTGAGGAGCTCGTGTTGCTGCTCCCTCCCCGCTCGCACCCGCGTGGCGGTGTTTCCTGCATGGTTTGTCTCCTCTGTCACGGCCCCAGGGCTCAGAGAAGCAGTAGGAATATGCAGGCTGCAGGCTCGGGGCCCGGCTTGCTCTCCAACGTCGTGGAAAGGGACTGTACGTCACGGGCCCGAGGGCCTGCGCTCCCGTGCGCCACACGGACAGAGCCGAGAGAGAGCGACTTCTCCGGATATCCACGTTGGACTTTTGTTTTTAACATTTATAACCCCCCGGACCGCCCCACGCCCCGCGCGGCCCCGCGAGGGATACTCACGCTGGAGCGAGCTGGACAAACCGGGCTTAGCGGGCTGCGGTGGAACCTGTGGGAAAAGGAACTGGCTCTGAGGGGCGGCTGAGGCGGCGCGGGGTGCCCGGCAGCGCCCACAGCCACGCGTAACTCTCGGGAAATTCTAGCGTTCAAATCGGGAAGCAGCGGGCACCCGCTGACAGCACGGCCTGCGCGGCCAGCAGGGCCTCACGCCACAGCGAGGTAAAGGGTAAAGAGGATAAAAAAGTAGAGTGAACATTACCTGTACACCCCACTGCCTCGCCGGGGAAAAGAGGCCGAGTCACACCGCGCGGCGGGTTTTATAGGGCGCGGGGGCGGGGCTAAAACGCGCGCGCGCATCTCGCGTGAGGGGCAGGGACAAACCGTATATGGGCATAGGGGCGGAGGCGACACCTGCGGAAAAGGGCGGGGCCAGCGGCGCTTGCGCAATGGCGGGAAGGGCGGTTGGCGCACGCGCAGTCGGAAGGGCGCGAAAAGCCGCGGCCTCAGGGGAGGCGCCGCCATGGCCGAGCCGCCCTGAGGCCCCCGCAGGAGCCGCCGGCCTCGCTCCTGCTGAGAACAACCGAAGAGACACCACCACACACGCAGGGTTTAAGAAAAAAAAATTCTAAAATACCTTTATTTAATAATTAAAATCTGTTGCTGAGGAGACTGATATACAATGTAGTGGCAGCTGTACAGGGATGCTGTGAGGGAACAGCCCCCGCGGACCCCGGGCCATGGCTGGCGTGTTGCCACTCTGGGCTGTGAACAACACAAAGTTCTCCTCTCCCACCCCACCCCCGAACACCCGCACAAGTGGCATCTCACACGTAGTTTAGTTTTGTGCATAATACAGCAGTGGCCCTACCAGATTGTTTTAAACCTGCATTGAGGAAGGATTTTTCTCTCAGAAGAGAAATACCATCTTTTTAAGGTCACTTTTTAAAACTTATTCTTCCCCTCCTTTTGACCCACACTGAAATTATCAACCAGTATTAAACCAGTAGGTTTAGCTGTAAAAATGAGGAAAAGGCAAGCTTCAACCCTGATTTGGGAGAGTAAAAAACATCTGAGAGAAAGCCACAATAAAAAGGACTGACTACTCTCACAGTTTCCACAAATTAAAAAGTTTTAAAAAGGCAACAGTCATTTTCCTGGTTCTGTAATTTGTTAACCAAGCCTAGATATCTCAAGATCTGTTATTAAGATCACAGCAAGTGTGAGAGAGTGCAGAGCATATGTTTTATACATCTGTTGGGGTTTTTTTTTTCTTTTCTTTTTTTTTTTTTACAAAAAGATGCAGCATATGTTAATATCTATACAATTCCCTTCCAGGACAACAAACTGTTGGTCAGTAGTGATTCAGGGCATTAAAGAAAAAAGCAAAACCCCCCCAAAATAACGAGTGCCATGTCAGTGTCTGCCAGGGCTCTCTGTACACAGCTAATATACACACACGCTTCTGAGCCCATGCTCTCCTCAGCTTCCCAACGCTGCAGCTGCCTTTTTTTTAAATCTCCCTTCCTCAGAGAAAGGAGGAGGAAATGAGGAGTTGCAGCTCAAGACCAGTCTGTACAAGCTGGGAAGGAAGGGGCCGCTCCCCGGCTCGGTCCCCTGGCAGGGGCAGGTTTATTGCTGAGCCACTGAGGCACAGGGTCAGCTCCAGCCTGGTGGCACGAGATGTGTTTGTTCCAGTGAAATGCTACATTCAGACAGGATTCCCTTCCCTGGCCGAAAGCCCTTTTCTGGATTTGTTTGGAAGGCAAATCTTGGAAGAGCCGAGGTTCCACGCTCACTGTGTGGCCTAGGAGAGGGATGCAGAGAACTTCCAGCCCTCCCGGGTTTCTTGCTCCCTCCCTGGAATATTACGGTCGATGGTACCTGAAAGCCAAGTGAAAAATCTGAGTGTTATCCTGGGAACTCAGGTGAAATGGTTACTTGGGCACTAGAGGTGGCCAAAGAGAGTAAACTGAATTATCTCAGAACTCTCAGCCCTCAGGGAAGCTGTTAACATCCAACAATTTCACCTCCTGTGCTCTGCACTCAACTTTGCCACACAGAGCTGGAAGGAAAGGAATCACTTGGGCCATGATCCAGAGGTGACTGCCCAGATTACATCCAGGATAACTCATTACTCCATTGTTTTGTGGCTGTGGCTGCACATCTCTTGCCCCAGAAAAGCTCACTACACCTGCAGCTTCACACTAGTTTCAGATACACCTCAAACTAGACATCGGTCACTGACCCTCCAGGACAGAAGCCCCATTTAAGGAAAAACAACCCACTTTGTGTCTGCTACTGCTCCAGTCACCCCCCAGGACCGAGACAGAGAGGGACAGTCCATCTCCAACTGCTGTACAAATGATTTTTCTAAGGTTTTAGTGTTTTGCCGCTGTCCTTGCAGCACAGCGCTCACAGCTCTAAGGAGACCAAAACTCCTAAGTTAACACATTCTCACCTCGTGAACTGCTTGCTCTCCTCATGCACTTCCATTTCACAGCTCTTAAACTCATTCAGCTCCTTCCTGATGGCTGCCTGCACAGAGAGGGAGATTATTTTGGGAAGAAAAGGGCTCAGATTGCAGCAGCCACCCCACCTTTCACAATCCATTAACACCCAGCTGCATTTTATCTGCCCCTCCCCGGTGAGGGCTGGGCGGTCCCCAGAGGTGGTCGGGGAGGACAAGGACAGATGGTTCCCTGCCTGTGACCAATTCCCAGTACCCCTGCTGTGTCCAGAAAAGAGAATGGGGCTGGGGAAGGGTCTGGAGCACCAGGAGCAGCTGAGCCTGCAGAGAAGGAGGCTCAGGGGAGGACCCTGTGGCTCTGCACAACTCCTGACAGGAGGGTCAGGACAGCTGGGGGTTGACTTCTCCCAGGTAACAAGAACAAGGGGAAACTGCCTCAGGTTGAGCCAGAGTCTGGCTCAGTTGAGCCCTGGTCTGGCTCTCAGTTACCTTGTCAGCTGGTGTCAACTTTGTCCACGGCTTATCTGCTCGCCGGTCATAGTCCTGAGCATCTGTTACTTCCACGTATTCATTAAACCTCAGGATCTTCCTGGCCTGCAGCTCTGCCACTGTAGGCCTTTGGCTAAGCTGAGCACCAGCAAAAACAAAGGAGGTTAGTCTGAGCCTTGTCAACAAAGCAAATCCAGGACTAAGCACCCCAAGCAAAACTAAAACCAGTTCCCTCACTGTGCCTTAACCACAGTCACTACCAGATCCTGCTTGCAGCCTGCAAGGGAATAGGTAAACCTCTTACAGCCTGGATAGTCCCACTGGGATCACAGATCCAGGCTAGGGCAGGACCTGGGCCACACTGTCATGGAGAAGGGCACTGAGGGGTGTGGGAACAGCCACTACATGGGTGAGCCCTGCATGACACCCCTAAACCCAGCTTCAGCAATGGCAGCACTCACACTTCACACCCACAGGCCTTGGGGAAGGCTTTTCCCAGCCACGAGTAACAATCACAAGTACCTTGGATGTAACAGCTAAGAGCAGCTGTTACTCTGCTCAGCTCCCACACTGCTGTTACTTTAGAAATGGATTTTAGGGAGCCTGGTGTGAAGTCGTGGCTGCTGAAGCACTGTGTTAAAGCAGCCAGGCCAGCAAACCTTTCAAGCATCAGGTGCCAAATTCAGTTCTCATCTCGCCAGCTCAGATCCGTCAGTGACAAGAGCATGGCCCTGGTGCCAAGGGCTCACCGTGGGTGACAGTCCCCATTCCAAAGTCACTGCGGGCTGAGGGCACGGGGGACACTTACACAAGAGCCCTGTGACTTCGCCCACAGCACGGTACCTACAGCGTGCTCAGTGCCAGCGCGCCCCAGCCCTGCCAGGTGGCCCAGGTGGCCCAGGTGGCCGTCACCGTGGGAGCCAGCCGTACCTTTCTGGTGAGCCGGCGCTTGATCTCGCGCTTCTCAGCTTGGCGGTCAGCTTCGTTTTTCGCTGCCAAGGGGAAAAAAAACATTTTTCATGAAAGCATCAGGCTTTGAAAAGTGCTTTCTAGACTTGAACAAAGGAGAGTATTGAGCTGGATCAGATTATCTACAGATCTAAAGGCTTAGGACAGGCAGAGAGTGCAGTACAACTCAATACCCTGTGTCACCTCCTGAACTGGCAGGGGCAAATATGCCCCTCACACAGCACCAGTGAGTCATTCATGTCAATTCATATCCCCAAAATACATCCAAGCTACTCTGCTGCTTGCTCCTTCACAAAGCTATTACAGTTTAAAAGAAAATAACAGCACAGATAAATATTTTAAATGGAAACTTCCTGAACTGACATTCCCATTTCCTCGAGATGTTTATTTAAAACTTTTGGAGAACAAGATATGGCCAAGAGAAACAGTCCTGACTTCATGATGCACTGCTGCTTTAGAGATCATGCAAGGCAATGCTGTAATGTCTGGAATGCAAAAGTCCAGCCCAAAGAAAAACACCTTTCACAGTCCTTGCTGTGTAACAGCAGAGTCTGAACCAGCCCACACGCTCTTCTCTGAGGTGGCAGGCATGGGACAGCTACTCTGTCCATAATCATATGATCCCAGAAGGGGTTTGGTTGGAAGAGACCTCAGTGATCACCCAGTTCCACCCCTGCCATGGCAGGGACACCTCCCACTGTCCCAGGCTGCTCCCAGCCCTGCCCAGCCTGGCCTTGGGCACTGCCAGGAATCCAGGGGCAGCCACAGCTGCTCTGGGCACCTATGCCAGGGCCTGCCCACCCTCACAGGGAGGAATTCTTAATTTCCAACATCTAATCTAAATCTCTTTCAATTTAAAATCATCCCCACCTGATACATTAAGATGTTAAAGGCAAACTTATGGTATTTCTCAGGACCACCAGAGAAGTGCTACTCACGCTGAAGAATGTTCCTCTGTTCCAGTTCTTCTGCAGTTGGTCTCTGACTCAGTCGCCTGAAGAGAAGTGTGACAAGTGCAGAATGTTGTATCTGGTCACTCAGCAGCATCAGATGAAGGATGAGTCTGCCTGGTTTCAGTGCACTAGACAGCCTCCTCCACACTCCTCACTCCCCCCTGAGGATCCCTGCTGCCCTGTTTTACACTGTGCTCTGCTCAAACGGCTGCTCAGCCACTGGGGCACAGCTTTGGGAAGGGCTATGGGCTCTCCAGCTCAGCAGCAGCAGCTTTGCAAGGAGCTCAGACTGCCACCAGCCCCAGCTTCATCCACCACCAGCACCCACCCTGCATGCATCCACATCTGTGTTTTACATGTCTGTAATCCTTGAGATTTTCCCCTCTCAGTCCATTTAACCTCTGGAAACAGGGGCCTGTTAGGGGGATATTGTTCAACTCCAGGAGGAACTCCCAACTTTTCTAATGGGGGAGGAACAGCAAGACTCAACCTCCCAGCCCTGCTCCAGCGACTACCCACCCTATTCCAGCACAAGCTGCTTGGACAAGGCACCAGCTCTGTCCAATCCCACTGCACACACCCTGTGCTGGCAGCTCACACCAATCACCATCATTATCTGCACCTGATCAGCGTTGTCCCAATCTGCTGACGGATTTCGTTCCACTCCTCCTTGCTCTTCCGAGGGAAGGCGATTTTCTCCTCCTGTGGTGCAGCTGTGTTCCCCAGCTTTATAGCCAGCGTATCTTTCCTCTTCACTTTGTTGGCCAGCGTGCCTGTGGGGAGGGAGAGCATCAGGATGCAGCTCAAGGCTACCGATCTGCCACAGCATTCCCAGCCCTGTGCCCTGGGAGTTGTGCTCTCCTGAGGGAGAGCTGTCCTCTCTCCTTGCTCTTCCCAAGCTCTGCACAGCAGCAGCAGCAGCAGCCAGCACTCTCGTGTGACACCACATGTTCACCTAATGCTGTCTGACCTGAGGGGCTGGGACAGCACAGGATGTCACAGGAGCCATCTCTAACTGAAGGGGTGCACTCAGCAGGGGAGTGCACAGGTTTGGCTGCAGAGCCTTGGAAACAGCAAGGCAGAGGACATGTGCTACATCATGCAACCAAGAACCAGCTGCTTTGAAGCGCTGTGGGAACCAGTGCTTTGATCCAGATCTCAGTGCAGCCGAGCAGAGCAGTCCAGCAGAGCAATAAAAAGCCACCTACAATGTCGAAGCCTTACTGTTATGGCTTTCATCTTCTTCTTCATCCTCATCATCTTTATACAGGACGGGCCCCTCCGAGTCAGAGTCGCTCATGCCTTCGTCTCCTTCCTGCTCCTCTGGGAGGACCTGGGGTACCAGTTTGGGGATGACTGTGACAGATGGCACATCTCCAATATACACACGGGGACCTGAATTCTGTTCCTCTTCCTGGTCATCTTCTTCCTCTTCCTCATCGTCTGGACTAACGAGAAGCACTCTATTACACCTCTGAACACCTGGCACAGGGGCTGTGGAACACCCCTAGGACCAATACATCCTTAGCTCTCCTCAGGGAAGCCCAGAGGTGCAAGAGCCACTGCAGGATCCTGCACTGTCCCCTCTCTTCCAAGCACAGGGAGCTCTGGCTGAGGAAATGACAGAGGCAGGTTCTGCAGAACCAAACAGCCCTCTGACCCCACTGCTTTGTGACTTGGAGATTCAGCTCTGCTATAATACAAGACAGTCCTTTTCCCATTTATATCTTAGCAAAATGAAAGGCTAAGGAAGGCCACAGATGGATGGAATCTGGGACCTTGCCTGGTCTTGGTGCAGTTACAGACAGTCCAGGCCTGGATTCCTGACATCAGCCTGTGTTTGTAATCTGGAACCCATTTCCCTTTGTGAGCAATAAAATCCCAAAGGCAGGGGTAATTTCATGGGGAAGATGCTCTGGCTCTTAAGAGCCTGAAACACAGATTTGGCCAGCAGGGAAAATGGTTTCAGCAGAGACCTAAGCCTTGCCCAGAGCCGTCCCCACCATCACAGCACTGCAGGAGCTGGGAGAGCTGGCCCACATACAAGGAGGTACTCACACTTTGAGCATCTCAATGGTGACAGGCAGGGATCTCGTCCTGCCCAGAGTGCCGTTGTCTTCTCCGAAACCATCGTTCTCAAAGAGCAGAGAGTGAGCCCTGTGGGACCCCTCGGGGGGTGGGGTGACAGGCAGAGGGCTGGCCAGAGCCTGCTGGATGCGAATGTGCAGCGGGATTTGGGGCAGGCGAGGCAGCATGTGAGGTTCGCCAAACCCTTGCTCTGCCGTCCTCTTTGACACTTCCATGGACCTGAAGTCTTCAGCAGGAGGAGGAGGAGGAGGAGGAGTCTCCTTGGGCAGGTCCAGGGAGCGTGGTGGGTCCAGGGCAGGGGTGGAGGCGGGCAGGGCCACGCGTGGGGGCTCGGGGGGCACGTGGGTGGGCAGCGGCGGCGAGGGCGAAGGGGGTGGATGAGCTGAGGTCATGTGCAGTGGGATCGGCGCGGGGTGACTCGCTGTCACTGTCCTGTCATTGGGGGGCTTGGAGGTGACAGCCTCTGACGTGTTGTTAGGCAGGAGGCCTCTCTTCGGGGGGAGAGGAGGGGAAGGCTTGGACAAGGCTGTACCACTGGTCATTACTTGGGAAAGTTCAGCTGAAAATAAAAACCACAAAAGTCACAATGTTTAACAGGGTATTTTCCAGATAACCTTCACCAGTGTGGAAAAAGCACAGCAATGCACTCAGAGCCTTTGACTAAGCACTCTCTCCTACTTTTTACTGGAGTATCATACCAGAAATAGCCAGGTTGCAAGGCCCTAGTTTGTCCTTCCAGCAGCAAAGGTAAGACTTGGGAGAGCAGCCAAAAACAAGCAGGCTGAGACAGGTTTGTGCATCCTCATCTGCCACTACGAAGTAAGCAGAAGAGCTCAAAAAATACTTAAAGCCTTTAGTCTAAATATTTGATGTTTGATGGAGAAGAGAGGATGAAATAGAAACATGAAAAATGCCTGCACTGGGCAGTCACAGGGTCCTCAAACCCCCCTCTGTTCCTATGGGAACTGCACCAGTAAAGACTGCTCTTGCTTTAGGAGTTTGCAGCTTTTAGCATCCATGTATCCATGTATCCATGGCTTCTGGGGCTTGCAGAGGCTTTGCCTAAAGCAGCTGAGACTTGCTACACATTTCCCTGGAGCGGGTGATGGCGACACATGGATGTCCCCAGAACAGAGCTGGGGGAATCCACGGTGCAGACACCACGAGAGGGTGCTGCAAGTGGGAGAGTTTCCGAGATAAGGCCACATAACTGGAGAGAGGTGGGCACATTTGTGAGATGCTTAGCATTTTTAGACTTTCCCCTTGTAGATTAAGGGCCAGATTGTGCAAAACACAGAGTGCCCTCAGCTCCCACCCAAGGGACTCTAGTGTCTCCTGAGCAGGGCTCCAAGCCTGTCAGGACCAGGCTCCAGGCACCTCTGGGTAAGAGCAAAATTTGAAAGGGAGCAAGGAGCTGGCAGAAGGAAGCTGCTGCTTGAGACACCAGAAGTGCTCAGGGAATGAGCATCCTGGAGACAGACAAAGGGGTGACCTGCACAGTAACTCCCTCCCAAGCCTCAGTGGCACAGGAGGACACCCCTGCAGTCAGAGCGGGCACCAAAGACCCGTGGAGAGCTCACAAAGCCAATTCCACTCCTGCTGTTCAACAACAGTGACAACACAAGGCCCACACAGCAACACTGCAGCTCCAGCTCCATCATGCCTCACCAGAGGGCTGTGGAGCCTCCTCTACATCTGCATTCACACCCAGGGGACAAAAGAAAACTGCTGGTTCTCTCCTCCCCTGCACACCCCACAGGTGCTCCCAGCCCAGCCCATGCTGTGGGCAAGAGGCAGGATGGCTTCAAACATGTTGGATACACTGCAGTTTCCAGCTACGTTTTTTGTTCCACAAGTACCTCCTGCAATTAGCGCTGGGGCATTTCAAATGCCACCTGCAGTGTGTGCAAGCAGCTTAAAGAAAACAAGAAGGTATTTCATGGAGTGCTCAAGCATGGTCGGGCTAATCAAGCTGGTCTGGCACATGGGGTTGTTAATACCACACCAAGGTCACTTGCAAAACCTGCCAGAGTAAGGCTAGCCCCAAGCAGAGCAGAGCCATCCCTCCACACTGAAAGCAGTGGCCCAGGCTATTTCAGATGGCAACCTGCACATCCAGCACTGCCTCTCAAACCACACCTCCCACCTACCTGGTGGGTAACACCTCCAGTTTCTGTGATAACAGTGCAGACCTGTCAGATTGATCTTCCCAGGAGCCTCCCTCCTGATCTGTGCTAACCTCTGCTAACCCTGTTCGACGATTAGGAGGTGTCTGTGAAAGAACTGCCTGAAATGCCAACAGGCCATGGCTGCATTGAAGCCATCCCAAGACTCAACGTTGCATCTTTAAGATCCCCAGAACTCCCACAGAGAACAGAGATTAAATGAGCTTTAAGAAACTCTTACCAAATCTTCTGCTTAGAGAAGTTACAAAGATAAAAACATATAATTCTTTAAATGGGAAGATTCAGTTCAAATTACAGTTGAGCTCCAGAACATCTCAGGGTATAAAACCAGCTCATGGTGTCACTCACCTATTAGCGAGTTGCTGTTTCTGTTGACGGGTTTGGGAGGAGGGATGGGAGGCTGTTTGGCAGGAGCTGTGCTGGTTGTACTGGTGGGAGCAGTAGTGTTGGCACTGGCAGGAGCAGGGAGCAGAGTCCTGGGGGCTGGGGAAGGGGCAGCTGTGGGATTGACTGTCTTTGCTGCCATGGGGGCTGTGCTGAAGGGGGCAGTTCTTGCAGTGCTGCTGGCAGGTGCTGGATCCTTAGCCTGCACTTCGTTTGCCTCCTGGGAAGTGGAGGGAGGTCTTTTTGGAGGAAGCAGAGGTTGTCTGGGAACATGTGGCTCCTGGGGTGATTCCAGTTCGGGCCCAGGGTGGCTGCTGGAGGAGCCTGCAGAGGGAAGCAGCTCAGTTGAAGGCACTTGAGGGCCTGCTGAGGGTGGGAAGGATGAGAATTCAAAACTGGCTACAGGAGGATGTGAAGCTCTGATTTTGCACACATCTGGTTTCTTACCCTGCCTCTTCTTTGGTTCCTCCACTGGAACAGGCTTCCTAAGGCTGGATGGCTTTGTGGCCTCTTCCTCCTGGCTGGGCAGGTTACAGACCCCGGGGCCCCCAATGGGGACGGTGTGGCCATTCTTCAGTGCAGGTGGACTCAGCTTCTCTGGCTCTTCACCATCTGCAAGGGGGCAGGAGGAGAGAGGAGCAAAGAGAAAACACTCAGAAGGCAGGGGAGAGGAGAGGTGGCCCAGCTGACTCAACCACCTTGGAGCCACACCAACTTCTTCCTGGCTTCTGAAACAACTGGTCTTCAGTCACCTTCTGCACAGGAGAGCACAGCAACCCAACCAGCTGGTGCTGAAAGCCCTTGATTTCATTATCAACAAGTAAATCACACAGCACTGTATGCTATCAAGGGCTTTTTTTCTCCCTGTCTGCCCTTGCTCTTGTGTTACAGATTAGAGTGCCCAGGGCTGCGCTGCAGCACAAGGAAGTTGTAACTCAAGTCATAAATCTCCAGCAGCTTTTGCATCCACCCTGCACCACAGGGCAGTCACCAATTCCCTGCTGCAATGCAGATTCCAACATGAGCAGAGTCATCTACTGCACGTGCAATAACAGGCTTTCATAAAGTCTTCAGATTAGTGGAAGCACCTCTGTTTTCCTGGTTTCTACCCTGGATTTGGCACTGCTCAACCCAAAACATCAGCAAGGCAGATTTCCTGACTTTACCTTTGCTTCACTCAGATGTAACGACACAGCTCTAGAATTTGATGTAGCTCACTTTGACTATTTCTGCTTTTACAAATTCTAGCATGGAGGTCCCCACTGTAATAAGCAAGACCTCTTTTTGGGAAAAAACCCCATCCAATCCAACCCATGCTTTTGAGGGTTCTGAAAGTCCTAATCCCCATGAGGAAATACTCCACCATTCTTTGTAATTGCCCTGACAGGACAAATTTTTGACACTATTATTCTCAAAAAAAGATTCAGCATCCACCTCTAAGGGGAAATTGCTCATTTGGGCTGATTTTTAACTCAAGAAAACTTGAATAAATACATCACTCATTTGATTAAAAATCTTTTTCAATTCAGTCTGCCATCTCTGAAGGAACTGGAGTGTGTTGCATCCAGGCTCTCAGGTGGTAGACCCCCAGCACACTCTGCTGTTGTGATTTTTGATAATTTATTCCATTGCCCTCTTCACCTTTCCTCTCCCTCCAAAGCACTACCTCCCCTTCCCTAACCTGGTGTTATTCAGAAGCTTCCCAGGATTTCTTTTCCACAAGAAACAGCCTTGGTTCCTGTGAGGAGCTGGCTCCAGTTATCCAAAGTTTCCAGCAAGGGAGACAGGAACAGTGTGACCCAGCTTTCCTCACCACACAAATCCCAGCCAGGTGACTGGATGGTGATCTGACAACTTACTTTGGCAGCATGATCCCAACTTGGAGACATCAAAGATGGAAAAAGGGGATAAGACTTCCTAGACAGCAGTACAAACTTCACTAAGCCTAATGGTGGCTATGGCACCATACCATGAAGCATCTCTTGGAAGATGTGCCCCTACCCAAGCACTCAGAATCCATCCATTTCTGACTCTTTTCCCAGCCTGAGCCCCGGGGCAGCACCTTTCCTGTCTGGTGGAGATGGTGAGTGACAGTGTGACAGCACAGGCTGGCAGGACAGCACAAGGTGTCTGGAGCAGAACACAGAGAGGGATGGGATGGGAAGTGACCACAGCACAGCCCTCCCTCCCTGCAGGAGGGTGTCCAGGCAGGCACTGCACTTCCTCAGCACCATCTTCCTCCCTGAGCAGGCTGCCTTCCTCCCAGGCAGGAAAACAGACAGGAGGGAGCATTGAAAAGGGCAAGGCAGACAGGAATCACTGCAGCAGAAAGCCCCTATGTTTGTTTCCCAAGAGTGGCCAGAGGAAGATCAGCTACACAGACACAGACAGGAGAAGTTCATTTGCAGACTCACCCTGCTCAGGCTCTTCCAACAGAACCCCTCTTTTTACCAGCTCCTCTCTTGGCTTTCGCATAGAAATCTTTCGTTCTAAAACTGACATTAAATTGAAAAAAAGCACTCAGAAAACAGGGCAAGCTTGAAGTTCAAGAAGATTTTTTTTCTTTTAAAGAGATTCTCTAGAGGAAATAAAAGGGCTTCAAATTTCACTGGTTCTGCATGGATAGAGAGAGAAGGAACTGCATGTTCAGACCTGCATTTTACACTGCACTGCTGATCGTAGAGCAAGCCCTCCCTCCCCACAGCTGCTTGGGGGAGCTTCCCTGAAAGAAAGGAATTAATCTGTCTGAAACTACAGCTCCATGGCAAGGTGTTTCTGGAGAGATTGCAGGTGCCAGCCCATCACCCAAGTCCCATTTTGGTTCTTACACATGTCAGCACTCAGGCTTGTGACAGCAAGCCCTTCTCAGATGGATGGAGATAGGGACACCCACCCAGCCCCTGTTACTTTACCTTCTGAAGTCTCCTTGAATTTGTCACTGCTTTTCTTTTTCCTCCACTTCCAGGGTTTGAAAATCTTGCCAAAGCTTGAGAACTTGCTTTTCCTCTTTGTAGGAGGTGTGGTGTCACCTGATTCCAAAACATCTACCCCCATGCTGGCATCACCTGGGGCGTGATCCACCTCTTCTGCTGCAGAAAAGAAGGAAAAGAATAAAGAATTACTTCTGTGCTGCAGGTAACAGCTCCCATTTCCCACCAACCCACTCCACACTGGGAATGGTGGCACACACCATTGCAGAGAAGGGAACAAGACTCTGCCTGTGGCTCCACTGAGCCCTCACATCAGCTTGGGGAGGCACAAGTGGGCTTCTCAACATAAACAGGGCAAAGGGAAACTGGTAAGGGCCTTCCTGATGAGACAAAGATAACAGAATCCCAGAATGGTTAAGGTTGGAAAAGAGCTCCAAGATTGCTGAATCCAATCTGTGACCAATCCCCACCCTGTCACCAGCACTGAGTGCCATGTCCAGTCGTTCCTTGGACACCTCCAGGGATGGGGATTCCGCCACTGCCCCGGACAGACTGTGCCAGGGACTGGCAACTAAAGAGTTAATGAACAGTTTAAATGAAAAAATTCCTCCTGATGTCCAACCTGAACCTCCTCTGGCACAACTCAGCGCTCTTTCCTCCTGTTCTGTTCCTTGGTCTCCAGGGGCAGAGCCTGACCCCCACCTGGCTGCCCCTGCCTGGGAGGGAGTTGCAGAGTGAGAAGGTCCCCCTGAGCCTCCTCTTCTCCAGGCTGAGTCCCCCCAGCTCCCTCAGCCACATATTGATTTAATTTCACAGTGTCACAGCTTTGCCCATGAACACAAACCACTTCCCTACGTTTTCTCATCTTCATTTGGAAGCAGCTGGTGCTGGACACAAGTCACTACAGGAACACCAACACCTCCCAGCCCACTGAGCTGACGTTCACAACTGCCCGCACCCCAAAATCACCAGACCCATTCCAGCAGCTGGATGTGCTGGATTTTCCCTCTCTGATTTCCCTTCTATAAATAAGGGCAGCAAAGCTGGCCAAGAGCAACAACTCCACAGGAAAGCGACACAATGCAGGCCTGTGCTCCACCTACTGCACAGGAGTCTCTGGAGAACAGCACAAGAAGGACACGGAGGCGGGAAGGGACAGGTGAAAAAGCCAAACCAAAACAAAAAAACCCAGCCCCAACTCAAAAAAACCCACCTCTGAAGCAGAACCAGAACACAAAACACTAATCTGGGGTGTCATCAAAGGCATTTCCCCCACCTTTCCAAGGAGAGCAGTGCTGAAGGCAGCAGTACCAAGCCTGCCTTGTATCTGCCCTTTCCCCTCAGAGCTGCTCCAAGGAATGTCACTTATGTGCTGCCTACCACCCGAGATGTCAGAATGCTACACTAAGCAAAGTAAGTTATTAAAAGAAAACTCAACCATCAGGTCCAGGGATTAATGAAGAGCCCTCAGCACCCTGGAATGTTCTCCATCTGCAGTTAGAAGGAGAACAAGAAGCGTTCCCCTGCCACAGTCCCCTCCGAACAGCCAGGGAGGAGCCCAGGACATGAAAGGAGCAGCCCAAACTGCAGGAGACACACTCCAAAGAGGAGCAGCCAGGAGCACAGAGGGTGGGGAGAACCCACATGTGCCTGCTCCTGGCAGAACCTCTTGCAGCAGCTCCTGCAGCCCAGGCCCGGCTGTCAAAGCAAATACCTTCCCAGGGTGGAGCTTCACTGCCAGCACTGCAGCCACGCAGGTGAACACAGGAGGTTTCACAACACCTTTGCATCAAGAGCAAATCACCTGGTCCTGCTCCTCTGCCTCACTGCTCCCTCAGCCGTGTTACAGCTGCTCCTAGGCTCCTGCTCAGAGTCAGGTGTTGTCCAACACAAACACTCGGATTTGTTGGTTTATAATCAGCTCCATGCCCAAAACCAGCCAGGCAAGAGGGGGAGACAGGCGCACTAGAACACAGAACTGTCCAAATCATTTCCACCACCCTTTTGCTCTGTGTAGAATAAAACTTGACATGTTACTAAACATTCCAGCCCACTGCTCACACCGAAGCCAGGGAAGCAATTCCTTCCCTGATCCCCACTGGAATTCGTTCTGTCCGGCTGTGCAGATGTCAGGAGAGCCTGTCCTACTACCCTTACACAGCACTCTTCCTCTTCCCATCCCCAATTACCACGCGGACACAGACATTTAAAGCAGTCTGTTGTGAAGCAATTATGACACTGAGGACTAATGAGAGGGTGGATCAGCAGCTGGAGGTGAGATTTCCAGATCTGCATTCAAATAACCTTATTGTTCAGTGATTGTTCACATTAGATAGTGCTCACACTCCCTCCAAAACGGACCTTCCCTTCCATTCACAGCCCATTTCCAGCTCAAGTCTCCATGAAATGGTGCAGAGAGGACATCTCTTCCCTGTGAAGGCAGAGAATCCACCTTGCTGAGGCTGTGCCTCCTCCTGCTCTGCTCAACAAGGTACAGGAGGGTCCTTAAGCTGCTTTGTAATGCAAGGGGGAAACCCTTCCTTACCCGAGTCATGCACTGGGAAACGGGAAGGAGCCACAGTGCCAGGCCAGAGAACGAAACAGGGGAAAAGGAGAGGAACCAGACTTCGAGGGAAGGATGGGAAGCATCAGGGATCTGATGCCTTCAATCGACCTGGCCCAGCAGCAAGGCTGTGTCCAAGAGACCAGGCTCACCCCTACCATGGTGCCAGGCTGGAAAACCCATTTTAAATACAGGAAAAGGTTAAATGAGGTCACACAGCCCTGGGTAAGCCAGCAGAGCCCTCATGAGAAGGTCAAGAGAGTCCAACCTGGCAGGTTCCTAAAGTGATCCCCCATCAAAGCAGGACCTTGTTCAATCCTTCTAGAAGTAGCAGTCCATGCTTTGGAAAAGTGGCCCTGGAGCTGGGAGAGCCCCACAATGCCCACCCTGACAGCTGGATGCTGTGCTTTACGTTCCAACAGAGCCCTGGTTGAGGAAAAACCACGAATAAAATATGTGCTGCAACTTCAGCACGTTGCCTGATGGTCCCAGAGGAGATGGCCTGGGACACCTGGAGTCAGAACCCAGCTGGCCCAGGGACAGTGCGATGCCCAATGCTCCCCAGCCAGAGCCTGCTGCCATCTCAGATCTGCCCTCCCAGACACTTAAGCTGTTCTGATCTCATTCTGTCCAAACAAGCAGGTGAATTTGAGCTGTTTAAAACAGCAGATTTGTGTTAACCCAAAATGTTTAGACTGAAATAATCTAGGGAAGCGTCACAGAACTGGCACAGCCCGAACACACAAGAAGGCAGGAAGCTCCAGCAGTGCCAAGCAGCTTGGGATGCAATTCCCTCTCGGTCTGCCTGGCCAGCTGGTCCTTCCAACCCTCCCCTGCAGACATGTTTTTGCTCAAGTCTTGCAGTCAAATTTAATGCAGAAAAAAGCTCTTTTTCCACTGCATCTTGCAGTGTTGAGTGACCTCAGTCATTTTTTTTTCCAAAACAGAGAAATCATTTCAGTGGAAGGAGCTAGAATCCCACAGTTGGTCTCTCACACCCTCAGCAAGTGGCTGTGGTGGTGTCACCTGTTCCCAAAGGTCCTGTCAGGCTTGGGGCTGCCATTCCAATTAAACAGGTGAAGCTTTCACTTCCACCACTGCTCCCAGTGGGTCAGACCGGCACAGCCAGGATCCACGGGGTCAGTTAAAAACCCCACACGCAGTCACACCATGGCCACACACACGGGACACCCCAGCAGGCAGCTCCCAGCTGGCCCTGAGGAACCCCACCTGTAAATGTCATGGTTTAATGGTCACACTGTGGGCTGGGGAGGAAAAGCCACCAGGCGAGCAAGGAGAGTTAATCCCTCCTCAGGGATCAAGTCCCAAAATACCCTTTTGTAGAGCCAAGCACTGCCAGCCTGGAAACAGGCACAGCAGGAACTTCAGGGACCAACAGGAATAACTCAAAATCATTCCTTCCATCAAGGATCATTTCTAATGTGGACGATACCTGCAGCAGTTACATGGAACAGAGGCACCTCTGATGCACAGTGTTAAAGAATTAAACCCAACCTGGATCTAATTCTGGATTCATTGCAGAATTAATCCTGATGAATTTTTAAACTGTTTTATCTCAGGCCACACATCCTCAGAAGTCACCCAGGCTATGGAGAAATTTTGCTTTTAAGCTAAATATCACTTCAGATCCAAGTCTAAGATCACAACAAAGCACGGCTGAAGGCTGTAAAGAAATCAAAGGATTTCATCTCAGATGATGACAATTTGTATTATCTTGTACATACCTGGGAGAAAAACTACTGATCTTTAGTGTTCATAAGGAAAATGGCACAATCCTTTAAGGATGTAGGACAAGACTGCAGAATGGATTTGCTAGGAAAAGGCTGAGAACAAGTAAATTCTGCCTTCATTAAGAGACATCCTCATGAGGGGACATCCCTATTTTGATGTGTAAACAGACTTGCACAGTGTCTAAACCATGAGCTTGGGCCAGAATCCTTCCATCCACAAACTAGAGTTCACCCAGAACCTGATCCATCTCTCCTTGTAGGAGTTACTATGGGATTTCCACAAATCCCAGGAGTTTCTGTTCATAAGGAGCTTGCTGGGCATTTCTGTCTTTGGGCAAATGAGGTACTTTAGTGCCCCAGCAGCAACTCTGCTCATCACCTTTACTTCCTTCCCTAAGGAACGCACCTCCCTGAAGTTCTGCCATCGAGCAAGCCCACCAGGGGCGTGGGGAAGTTCTGCAGGGAATGTGGCTGCTCGTTACACACCTCAGGTACCTGGAACACACCTGTGGCTCCAGCGGGACCACCGCAGCCCCGAGGCACTGGGGGCAACCCAGCTCCCTCCCTTCCCACCCTGCTGTGTCCAGCAGGGCAGTCAAGAATCCAAGAAGCTTCCAAACAAACAGCAATAACTCAAAAAGCAAACACTCTTTGAGGGAAATGCTGTTAAAAGTATCCAAAAAGCACTTCGGGAAATGTTTCTAAACTCCCTTAAAACAGGTTTAAAAATTTGGTGGGCGTTTTCTTGAATCATCCAGAGAAGATGTGAATCCTGACCTTAAAGAAATAAAAGGTTGTGGTCACAAAACAACCTCAAATAGTCCCAGCCCTCGGCTTCCCTGTGTTTTGTATGTTTCTAATCACCATAATCTTCACAGGACTCTCCTTAACAGCATCCTGCCACAGTTAATGCAAGAACCATCTCTTCAAGTTCCAGATTTAATCAGTAGGAACTGTGAGAGCTGTGCCATGAAAAAAGACTTCAGAGAGCAAATGAGCAGTTGAGGAAACACCAGGTCTGCTGGCCCCAGTCTCCAGAAAGCAGAGTATCATTACACAAGCCCACTCCCCTGGAAATTACCACTGTTCTTGGTCTTTGATGGGAGAAAGAACCCAAGACTGACCAGGTCAGCTTCTAACAGTGAATAAATCCAAGCAGAAGATGCTGTTAATCTCCACAGTACAAAGACAACTGAAGTTTTACTTCCACTCCCTTTATCACTTTATTTTTAGCAACTCTTGAACAAGACTAGCTAGAGTGAACTGGTAGTGGGGAAGAGAATCACTGATTTCATCTGAGCCCTAGAAATGCTTGATAGGGTCAAAGTTATAGAAGTGAAAAATAACGAAAATAATAGTCTGTATCTTGAGGGTGCTCTTTGTCTGCCAATGTCTTCTCTAAAAGTCAGAAAATTCCACTTTAGAGATGAGGGTGAACTGATCCCAGCCAGCCAACAGCAAGTGGGAATGAGAGAAAGGCAACAGCGGGATGGGGAAAGTCTCCTCACAGGCAGTGCCTCCCCAGTCCCAGTGCTGGGAACAGCACCCACGACAGACCTGGAGTAACCCTGGCCCCACACAGTGCTCGGGGAGCGAGGCTGCTCCTACAGCTTAACACAGCCGTGTTTTCTCCAGCCTGTTACTGAGATACCTCACGGTGGGGAGGGAAAACAAGCGGGGAGATAATTGCCGAGCCCTTCTCCCCCCAAAACTGCTACAGCTGCCCCAAAAGATGGGCGACATCAACCACAAGGAGGCAATTCTTGGTGGCTTTCGTCCAGGCTCACTCTCGGGGTGACTCCCGCCCCACACAGGTGAACTTTCCCACTGTCCAAGTGCTTTGCTAAGGCAGTGCCCCATAATCCACGCCAGCCAGAGGCTGTCCCTCGAAACAGAAGCTTGGAGCCTGTCGGAAGACAGGAACATGTAGCACGGTGATCGCATGTGAAATCAGGGAGAGAAAGGAAGGAAACGGAGCTGTTTCTCCGGCTTCCCTGCCCAGCTGGGCGCGGGTTACACAAGTTGCACATTCCACCCTCCCGAGCGCTCCGTTCCACCTGCGGGGCTGCAGCTCCGGCCTCCCCTGCCCGCGTTACTCACCGAAGACACCCGGACTGACCGGTCTCGAGAAGCGCGGCTGCCCCATCAGCTCTCCGGGACGAGAGGAGAGTACGCTGAGAAAACACCTGAATCCCTTAACGCGGGGACCGCACGCTCGGGATGCGCACGGAGCCTGCGGCGCTCAGGCCGCGGTGCCCGGCGCTCCTGCGCGGGTCCTGGGCTCGCTGTCCCCCATGGCCGGGCACAAACCAGCGTCCGTGCCAGCTCCCTTCACGCAGGAATGCCTGTCATTCCAGAGCCGAGCCGGCCGGGGCCGCAGCTCAGGAAGGGGAGGAGACAGCAGCGGCGATCCGGCCCCCGAGCCGCACAGCCCCATTACCGACAGCCCCCGAGCCGCACAGCCCAACTACCGACAGCCCCCGAGCCGCACAGCCCCATTACCGACAGCCCCCGAGCCGCACAGCCCCATCACCGACAGCCCCATCACCGACAGCCCCATCACCGGCAGAGGGAAACGCTGCGAGCCGGGACCAGCGGGGCACAGCCGGGACGAGCCGGGCAGAGCGCTCTTCTCGAGGAATCCGTGCACGGAGCACAGCGAGGGGTTCCACCTCCCCAAACAGGATTAAGGAATTTACAGCCTACCTGTGCCAGCTAAACACAAAGCAAGGCAGCAGGGATGAGACAGCGGCTCTCTAAGTGCTCCGGGAGCTGCACTACCCCCGAGCAAAGGGAATTTCAAAGACAGCCTGAGCTGATATGCATCTAGCCAAATATAAAAATACAATTTCATGCAATTCCCCTCTCCACTAAAGTTACCGGGAAGCGTGTCTTCTCACGTAATTTAAATGTAACAATGGAAAATTTAAATTTAACAAGGAAAGTAAAAGTTTAGTTTCTATTCCTGTGTCACAGCTTGATGGTTAAGGTAACAAACATCCCCCTCAGCCATCTGCCTCACAATAAAAGATCTCCAAAGTTTAAATATGTCCATTTGGATTCCTGAATTTATCATTAAAATTTGGGTTAGGACTTCTGTGAACCTACAGCTCGTTTTCCCTGTACACCCTACAACAAAGAAACAGGAAAATCTTTAAGCATCCAGAAGCTTAATCTTAGCCCAGGAAGAAAGGAAAAGCAATTTTCAAAAATATACAGGAATTTGCTGCAGCATAAAGGGGATTAAAATCAGGAACCTGACCACATGTGACACATCTAGGTTGGTTTTTCCCCAGTGCAGGAGAAGTTTTAAACATCAGGATTTGCTGCAGTGCTCAGTGTCCCTGTCGGGCCTGCAGGAGGAGGATTTCAGTAGGACTGCAATCCCAATCAGAAAATCTTCTGTTCTGGGCAACAATCAGATCCAAGACTGGCGATTTGGGCTGGGAACAGTCAATGCTGCACATTGCCCAGAGCAAACGCCACGGGATTGCTGTTCCCAGCCCCAAGGATGGGGGCATGAGGGAAAACCCACATTTCAAGCAAGGAAGAGTAATAAATGGCAAAAATTCCTGTAATAATGAGGAAGGCCATCTGACTGAGCTGCGCAACAACCGAAGAAACCAGAACAACTGTTTTTACTCCTCAGGGACAGGTGACGACTTTTTTAAGATGAAAAACTTGGAATAGCAAAGAGCTTTCTAAAGGAGAGCAAAATGGGAAACAGCTGATTGTCCCTTCAGCATTTTCTTTTAAAATATAGTAACGAAGAAACACCAGTTACATCAAAATTTTATGTGATTTAAGGAGAGGCAGATGGCTGAAATAAAGAAAGACAGGCAGTAAACATTCAAACATGGGGTACATGGCCTTCTTCTGAAGTTTCATTTCCTCTCCATCCAGCCCAGCATCCCATTAAACCCCTGGCATTTCCATGTTAATAATCTGTTTATATACATTGTAAAAGGAACTCTTCTGGATTGTTTCATTTTAAAATCTAATGAAAGCCACAATGAGCCCAATATTAGCTCCTCTAATAAAGCCAGTGTTGTTCACATTTGGGTTCACACCGACGTGAAATGCTGCATTCACCCAGGGTGACTCAGACATTTGTGTTCCATGATTCAGCCACAGGAACATTAAAAAGGACTCCAGCATTATCCCATCCCTGCTGATGGAGCTGCTAGAAACCAATGATACTGGGCGTTTTCCTTCATCACCAGAGTCAGCAGGAGCTACAGGGCCTTCAGGGCTCTTTCCCTGCGGGAGATGCCCCCACTCAAATCCTCACCAGGAGGGCTGGCAGGGAGGACAGAAAGTGGCAGCACCACGACTCTGGATGTGTTTCATTGAATCATGGAATGGTTTGGGTTGGAAGGGACCTTGAAGTCTATCTCATTTCACCCCCTGCCATGGCAGGGACACCTTCCCCTAGACCAGGTTACTCCAAGCCCCGTCCAACCTGGCCTGGAACACTTCCAGGCACTTCCAGCCACAGCTTCTCTGGGAAATCCATTCCACTCCCTCACCACTCTCATAGGGAGGAATTTCTCCCCAGTATCCCAGCTAGCCCTACTCTCTGTCAGCCCCTTGTCCTGTCACTCCAGGCCCCTGTAGATGGTCTCTCTCCACCTTTCCTGCAGGCTCCTTTCAGGTACTGGAAGGCCCCAATTAGGTCACCCCAGAGCTTCTCTCCTCTAGGCTGAACAACCCATCTCCCTCAGGAGGGGTACTCCATCCCTATCATCACCTTGGCTTCACCACAGTTTTTGTTTTCAGCTTTGGAAGAACGGGAAAATTAAGAAATCCTGCAGCTACACAAAACATCTTTGGGCTGAGTGTGTGGAGCCATCACCGAGGGCAGCAGGGCAGGGGAACAGGCAGGGAGTCACTCCGAACAAACCAACACAACGTGACGCTCTTCCTGCCCCCTCACATGAACGAAAAGCCAGCGTGGCAGTGGAAAATGGGCTATTTATAAGGCAGCTGGCATCACATTGTTTGGGTCCTGCAGGCTTTGATGGTTCTGATGAGACAAACGGGAGTGAACTGCTCCTACACCACATGACTTCCTTCGTGCTTCCTGTGACATTTCCAAGAGGGAAACTCCTATTTCCAGAGCATTCCAGTCCCCGTGTCCCCAGCAGTTCGTCAGCACGGTGCTCCACCTCAGACTGCGAAGGGCAGCAGGTCCAGCCTGTCAGGCACTGGGAGCCACCAGCCCTGTGCATGTCAGGGACTGGGAGCCACCAGCCCTGTGCTGGTGTCAGGGACTGGGAGCCACCAGCCCTGTGCTGGTGTCAGGGAAGGTGAGCGTGGCGTGTCCCACAGCCCTCCAGATGTTGACCACGATGGAGCACAGCTGCAGGAAGAGATTGCTGTGCCAAGGATCCGACTGACAGCACTTCCAGCCCCACCTTTGGGAAGGTGCTCCTGGAAAGCCCTGCGGCCACAGCAGGAGGCTGGAACACAAGGAATCGCTTCATTGTCACCCAGAATGGGCTTAGAAAACTGCAAATTAAACTGGGCTTTGGGCCCAGAGGAGCTTAAGGCAAAAATACCTCCCAGCCTTGTTTTCCAGGGGAAATACAACTTCCATTGGAAGTAAGTTTTAGCCAGCAATGGAAAAGCCTCACCATCAATGCCTCTTCACCACTCCCTGCCATTATAACACAGGCCAAGTATTTTCTTGTTTACTAGTGAGGGAATGCTGAGGAATGTCATCTTGACAAAATTAAAGATTCAGTCACATCTTGGCTAACTTAACTAACCCTAATTTGATCACTATGGTGATTCATGGCTTTGCCATCTTGAGGCAAGGGAAACTCCAAAGCTGATGAACAACTTTTTGGAGCACCTTGAAGCAGCATTAAAAGAAAGTCTGGTCAGAAGCCAGAGGAAGCACATATATAGGATACATTCCAGCAAAGCATCAGCGTGTTCCCAACAGGGCAGCATTAAGAGGCAGGATACCCATCTGCCACTTCCAGCTACATTATTAGGAATGCAGTAAGCAAAAACACAGAAAAGAAAATTACATCAATTATTGCATTGTTTAGAGAAGAAACAAGAATGGCATTTAGCTTAAATCTTGTTTAACCCTCTCCTGCAGCAAAAACTCAAGATACTCAGAGAAAAATGTATAAACTGACATCACCTGATGCTCCACAGTTCAAAACATGGGTATGAAGAAAATAAAAATATATTCCCCTTCTTCCAAAGCACTGTCCAGCAGGAGCTTTTAGGGCTGGCCCTGCACAGCACACAGGGCTCTTCCCAAGAGGTGGCTGCTGCACAGCCACATCCATCACAAACAGCCTCACAGGACAAACCTAACTCGTAAGACTTTACAGCTTGGTGCAGGCATCCAACACAAACAAGTCCTCCAGCAGAGTAAGTACATCTATGCCATTTATAAAACCAATGGGACAAACTCTGTTAAGCACAACACTGGAAACCGCAAGCTAACAGCAAAAGTATCAGTAAATATGAAACCTCTAAATTCAGATTAAATTGCAATTAACCCTAAGAGGTAGGACTATATTTAACTCTAAATTAGTCTTCAGTGTATAGGTCAAGGTCCACAGACTCATGATCCCAAATTTCTCTTCCTACCTCTAATCCTTCAGGATGTCAAACTTCAGCTGCAAGCCTCTCTGCCCACACAGTAACTGAAAAGAAAGGCAGTGAGATTCCTCTGTAAAAGTTGTTTCCTCTTTTAAACGTTTCACAAAAATCTCAGTAAATGCATTTGCTCTTCATACCCAAAGCTGAAACTGCAGCAAAAACACCTTTGCTCTGCCAAGCCAACGGGCTTGCAGCAGCCGCACCAATAATCCAAATTATCCTTCAACACCTCCAGCTCTCCAGTCTGAAGTTACATTTTTTCCAAATTACTGCACAAGCCAGGCACTGCCAGGGCATCCTACCACCCCTCACTCGCCTGGCTCTGCTCAGGGAGGCTTACAAAAGCGCCTTGGTTTAGTTTTTGGGGAACACCCAATTTCCCCCCCGCACCTGCTCTGCTTTAATTATTGACTAGGCGAGGAGCTCCTGATTAAAATGCAAGGCAAGTCTGGCACACAGCCTCAGCTTCTGATCATCTCCCGCAGATACAGTTGGAAGAGAAACCCAAATTCCCTGCCACGGTTCAGGAATTAAAAGAAAGGGTGGATCGGTTTCACTTGGGGCACTTAAATTCAGCAAGGAAAATACTTTTTGTACCCTTGCAAGTGAAAACTCTCACAAAATCTGAAACTTTAAACCACAGCTTTAGGTTCACACACAGAGAGAAGGTTTAAAAGCTTCCTTTCAATTGTACCGTGTTTTTACAAGCCGTTTCTGCCAGAGTAAATCTAACAGGTAATTACAGGTCTGACCTCCTTCTATTGCACAAATATGCCTTTGGAAACAATGTGGATAAATATTTGCCCAATACAAGAAGACAACTCCAAGAGGAACCATTCCAGTTTATCAACTCTGTGATTCATGTTGATACAAGCTTTATTCTCTATTTAAAGAACAAGATAATGCTTAGGAAATGCATCTGCCCAAATTATGTTTCACAGTTCTACCACGGGCCACCCTAAACAGTGGCAGGGCCAGGCCTCAGGTCACACCCAGACAAGAGCCACCAGCAGGACAGGGAGTGAACCTCAACTCCAAATATTGACTCTTGCTCAACCACCAAGGTATCTCTGAGCAGCAGCGAGCTGAAGAAGGAAACACGATGAGTAAAACATTGCTGCCAGTGAACAAAGCAGTGCTGGGGCTGTGCTAACATCCCCTCCTTCCCCTTTGGAACTGGGCAGAGAATTGTGGAGGCCCAAAGGGCTGAAAACAGAATGAGAGCACTCCACCTGCACCCTCAGGCCTATCCTGAAATCCCAATCCCAGATGTTCCTGTTTTCTGCCAGACCAAGAGAACTTGGGAGAAGGTGGTGGTGGCAGCCACAGGCACCAAGAGCCAGCCAGGACGAAGGCACAAAAATCAGACAGGAGATTGTGTCCCAAAGCATACAGACCTTGGGTCCCCCAAACCAAAAGCTGTTTACAATCACCCTGACTCACATGAGTGCAGGGACAATGCCTGGGAATTGTTTACAGTGTCAAGGTCGTTCATATAATTAAAGGAAACGTCAAGAGATGAGATAACACCAACAGTTCTGAAGGCACAGCTAATCCTAACTTTGTAGGAAGCTATTTCTCTGAGTTGCTCCCTTCTCTTGCGGGAACAAGCCTTCACACATTCCCAGATTCGTCATTTTACATCATCCCCTTCATCCTGTGTCTGTCGAGCACCAGCAGCAGTGCTGGTACACAAAAATTATGGTGTATAAACACAAATATTAAACTGTTTCTATGTGCACTTTGGGTTTGAAATTAGGGATTTTTTCTTGTGCTGAATTTCCAACTCAAAAAGCTTAGGGAAGGTGCTGACTCCTTTGCTGTGACAATTATCCCCTGAGGTCCCTGGAATTACAGGCTAGTGCCATCTAAATGCCATCTAAATCTGTCACCTTATCAACAGCAGGGCTGGCTGGCCTCTGGGCACTTAAACTGGTCCAAAATCCCAGGTGGCCCCTTGGCTATACCAGCCCCCACATCCTCTGGGTGCCTTCTTTGAGACAGCCCAGACACTTTGTCATTACCAACCCTGAAGCCTGTTTCTGCAGTAAATGAGCTCCTTGATCTTCCAAAACAATTCTCACCTTCCTCAAGGGAACAGAAAAGAATAAAAATAAAACCGCACCAAAAAATCTGCAGTTCTTAACAAGATCAGCCCTTAAAAAAAAAAAATCAAAGCTTGGAAATGAAAAGCTGACTGATCCTTTAACAGCAGAACTTTCCTGTATTTATGGAAATTTCTGGTTTGGCACAAAAACATCTGCTCATTTAGTGAGTGTTATAAGTATCACTTCTATACCCTGGTGATGCTGAAACCAAGAGGCCTGGTTTAGTGTGAGCAGAGAAAAGCATTTTCTGTGACTTTGGAACCCAAATTCTAGTTCTCACTGGGGTGTAGGGCTTCACCTCTCCACTATACGTGGCCATCCTTGAGTCAACCCACTGCCCCAAACACCACGGCCCAGCATTAACTCTAGGAAGGCTGATCAATACTTTATCCTGAAAAGGAACATAAGAAAAAGCCATGAGCAGGGCAAGGGTGCCAGACTGACTCACCTAATCCCATTAGAGTTATCCAGAGCACTCAGTTTGCTCAGTATCTGAGAGATAACAGGATTAACTTCATGTTCAACATCATTTCAGCCTAATAATTGCGGAATCACTCCTACAGCCCTAATGTCATGGATTCAGCAGGGGATTCCCATCACCCCCCACGAATCCCAGCCCTGAAAGCCCCTTCATTAGCGTCAGCATCTTAAGTTAATTACTTGGAGAGATTTTCCTTTCCTCTCCCAAAGCAAAATGTAACTTAACCCCTGCAACCTACAATGCCTGGGCAGAACAAGCTCCCGTCTCCCCTGCAGGAACAGACCCTGTTTACTTTCCTAATCACCACTTCAGTTCCCGAGAGTTAATGTTAAGACCAAAGAGCTGGAGGCGGGGAGGGCAGGTTTTTCATAATTATGGTTGAATTTCAACAAAAACATGGCAAAGGCTGGTTACAGTCCTCTCAAAGATCAAGGTTCAGCCCCAAATCCCTGCCTACCTCTGCCTTCCTGGGGAGAGGGGGTTGATGTGCTCTCTGAGAGCCAGCCTGGCTCACCCCAGAGCCACCAGGAGTGCTTTTCCTTGCCAAGCCATGGCTCGCTGCTCACCTCGCCTTGGCAACGAGTCCCTGAGTGCAGCGGGGCTGGGGAAGGAAAGGGAAGCACACAGAGCAAGTGGAACACAGAGCTGCTCCCGACCGTGCGGGGAGCAGAGCAGGGGAACCGGGATGTGTTTTTATAGGGGATTTTTCATGGAGTGCAGAACACTATTAAATTCTACCCTTCAAGGGCAGCAGGAGGCTGTGCTATACCAATTAGGCCGGTGTTGTTCAGCTGGCACTAAGCCTAACACGGTGCCAAATCAGACCCCACTGCACTGCCTATGAAAGCCAATGTCCAGCCCTGCTTGGCTGCACCTTCATGGTTTGTCTTTTTTATACCCGCAGAGAAGGGCAGGGAGGGGAGGGGGAAAATCTCCTACACAAATGCAATTCACAAAATTCTAGAATGGTTTGAGTTGAAAGAGACCTTCAAACTCATCCTGTTCCACTCCCTGCCATGGTCCACTATCCCAGGCTGCTCCAAGCCCTGCTCAACCCGGCCCTGAACACTTGCAGGGACGCAGCAGCCACAGCTTCTCTGGACAACCTGTGCCACCCTGACAGGGAAGGATTCCTCCCGAACATCGCATCCAGCCCTGCTCCGGCAGTGGGAAGCCGTTCCCGTGTCCTGCCCCTTGTCCCCAGTGTCCCCAGTGTCTTCGTGTCCCCTTGTCCCCAGTGTCCCCAGTGTCTCCGTGTCCCCTTGTCCCCAGTGTCCCCCGTGTCCTCAGCGCTCCGCGGTCCCGCGCGCCCTCTGGCGGCCACAGCGCAGCTCTGCGGCCCCCGCACAGCCGGGGCTCGGGGCCGAGCTCGGGCACGGCGGCGATGGGGCGTGAGCAGGGACGGGAATCACACCTGGGATGGGGATGGAGCGTGAGCAGGGACGGGAATCACACCTGGGATGGGGATGG
>VWZP01002135.1:109027-128980 GCA_013396995.1 Dicaeum eximium | reverse complement strand
AGGGACGGGAATCACACCTGGGGAGGGGCTGGAGAGTGTCCTGAGACGGGAATCACACCTGGGATGGGGATGGAGAGTGTCCTGAGACGGGAATCACACCTGGGATGGGGCGTGAGCAGGGACAGGAATCACATCTGGGAAGATTTCATAACCCAGACAGTAAATCCTTTTGAAATCTTAAAATCTCTGCTTCACAAAACAAGACAAACCCAGGCTGGGTTGAAGAGCCATGTTCTCCCTAAGCAAGTCAAGGTTATCCACTCATTCCACACAGCTGGATGGGTCCAACCTGTAAAAAAGACACCTGGTATCTCTGGTTTATTTGTTTCAGGATACAAAAGACACCTTCAGCCATCAGAGCCAGGGCTCCTTTCCAAGACAAAGGAGAATCAAGCTGATAAAGTGGTGATGTCAGCAGTGACAACATCAGTGTTCACACTGGGACTGGACCTCAGAACCAGCCTGAGGGCCTGGGAGTAGCTTTGTCCAGCTAACAGCTCAGCTAACACTATTTACAGCTCACAAAGGCAGTAAGATAATGAGAACATCCAGTATTTTGTTTTTAAAAGACCAGGTTTGCCACCCAGCCTGGACACATTGCTCCTGTGTGAAGAAACAGTAATAACAAAAATCACATTTATACTAAACCTGCTTGTCTCTGGTTCCAGGCAGGCTCCTCTTCTACTCTCAAACCCAATAAAATCAGCTACTAAAATCCCTGGACAGAATTTACAGGCAATGTTCCAGGATCAAGGTGAATTTAAGGTCCAGCAAGTTAAAAAAGAAAACTAGAAACTCTGGAAACCTCCTGCCCTGCTCCATGTCCTACTTACTGAGCCACAAGAACTCCACACACTGTTTCACAGCAAGTCACCCTGAATTACCCAGAGGATTGATTGCAGGTCCTACAAAGTCTTATCTCTTCACACAAGGAATAAGATTGTTCAATTCTGTCACAAAGCACTTCAGACATTCCTCACTCAACATCAGCCTTTACCACCATCTAGCTCCAACCAGCCTGGAGGCCAAAGCACATCCCTCTACCCTGCACATCCACAGCTGAGCCCGATCTCCCAGCCTTACAGAAAGATTAAATATTAGAACACAACCCTCTGACAAAGACAAAGCTCCAAACCGAGCTCAGATCATGGTAAGGTGAGTGAGTGGTCTTTGGGAGGGGGCCTGGGTAGTGACAGGCAGCAGATGAACAGCAAAACCAGGCTCCCAAAATAGAGTGTGAATCTTCACCTGCACCACAGGAAGGATCTGAAGAAGGGAAAGGTATTCCAGAGACATTTCCCCTCAACAGATCCCTTGTGTAGGTGGGACCTTGAGGAAGCCTGGCCTGGCAGCATGTGCATATTTAGATTTCATTTATTCCCCTCCCTAATCTCCTTCTTCCCACTGGCACCATCAGCTTCTCCAGGGCAGCGCTGTCCAAGCCCCTTCCAACCTGGCCTGAAACACTTCCAGGGATGGGGCAGCCACAGCTTCTCTGAGAAATCCATTCCAGTCCCTCACCACCCTCACAGGGAAGAATTTCTTCCTAATATCCAACCCAAACCCACCCTCCTTCAGTTTAAGGCCACATGTGGCAACTTAACCTACAGTCACTTACTCAGGGCCACATCCCAAAGTTTGCCAGAAGTTTCTGTGTATTCTTGTCTATCCTGAACTCAAGGCAGGGTTGTGAGCAGATTTTAAGCTGCGTACCTGTTCTAGAATACCATGTATGGACAGCTCTGAAACTTCACTGCAGCTGCCTGGAGACCTGGCTTCCACTCGTCCTCAGGGATGAGCATGAATTAAAATCTGAAGACAACAGCAAATTTCATTTTTAATTAGCCAGGGCAGTCAGCCAAGGCAGGCTCCCCACCCACCCACGGCTGGTGGAGCCTGGCAGCTCGGAAGGATTTGCGCTTCCCTGCGCATTCCCCGCGGCCATGCCAAGCTCAGCAGCTCAAACCAGCGCCAGCCATGCAGCCCTGGGAGTGCAGTTAATATCCAACCAGGGAAGTCAGCAATGCAGCAAAGCACCAGCCTTGAAGGGAACAAAGGGCACTGACTTGGACTTCAGCTCGGCTCCATCTTACCTCATCTCTGGGATCAACCCAGCAGTCCTGGGCTTAGCAGCACTTGGAGAATGAATATCCATAAAAGCAAAGGAATTTTAAGGAAAATTATAATAAAAGATTTATTCTGTCTTTAATACAGGGCTCTTGGCTGCCAGCACTAAGGAGATAAAGTGTCACAACCAGCCATGGGGGTGTCTGTGCACGCCAAGATCCAGCTCCATCCTAAACTGGCATCACTCAAGCTGTTCACAGGGAAAGGGGAAGTAACTTTACTGAAGCTGGCAGAATGCAAACAGAACATGCAACTTTTCACATCCCAGGCCACCAGCACTCATCAAAACAGGGACTCTCAGAAACATGAAAAGGCTCCAGCTCTGTGTCTCACTGATCTAGCCAAAAAATGGGGTTCAATGCACATGAAAAGGGACACAAAGCTTAGTGATGTGAACAGAGGTGGCTGGTGGCAGTCCCAGCACAGGCTGAGTCCTGTGAATGAGGAGAGCTCACCACCACCACCACTGAGTGGCCAGGGATGGGAGGGACCTTGAGGATCTCGTTCCACCCCTGCTGTGGCAGGGACACTTTCCACTAGACCAGGCTGCTCAGAGCCTCATCCAACCTGGCCTTGGTGTTGCTCAAAGCCATCCCAGTAATTCAAGCTCCAGAGACTGAAAATGGCCCTGCTCTGCTGTGCTGTGTCCCGGGGCTGACTGGGAGCTGCCACCTCCACTGGCACTGCTCCAGCCACACTCACTTCCCTTCCCCCTCCTCCACAAGCCATCTTTTGGAATTTGCCACGAGCAAATCAGAAGGGAAAGCAATCACCTCAGATTAAATGTGCACCTTACAGCCTGACAAAGAGGGGGCACAGCAGTTCTTGCCCCCAGGACCACAAACACATTACAGTTTTATGCAGGAGCTCTTGGCTTGCAGATGATCCAGCCAGGCCACTGGGCTCCAACACACCAGCTCTGTATGAAGCCAAAACCTGACTCCATCTGCCTCACCAAGCACACTGCCCTGCTGACAACTACAACCATTCCCAAAGTTTTCAGGATGGCATCACCTGACTGCATAGAATAACCTAGAACTATTATTTAGGAGTTAGAATCACCAACTGCAGTATCACAGTCCAGAAGATGTGAGGTCAATATGCTGCATGGTCACTGGTTTTCCCATGGTGCAGGCAAGAGCTTTCATGCAAATCTCATGTCAATGGCAGGGAAAAAAATGGGCATTTAACTCCTTTCTTGTAGCCATTTTAGGCAAACAGATGGAAGAGCTCTTCAAGGCAATCTCTAAGCCAAAAATCTGTGAGTTTTAGTTACAATAAAATCCTTGCATCAGTTAAACCCACCAGCAGTGAATTTGATTGCTTCAGGGCAAGCACTACACACTGCCTAAAGCAAGAGATTTAAATTTTAATTTAAAAAAAAATTTAATTTTTAAAAAATCCTGTATCTTCTGCAACACAGAGCAGCCTAAAGGAATAAATACAGAACAACAGGAACAACCAGGAGCTGATCCTCCTTTATGCCTTGTCATGTGCCTTGCTCAAACCAGCCCATTGCTTCTGGCCTCTTCCTTATTAAGAAAGGGGACCTTACTTGTTTTCAAGAACTTGGGACAGCCAAGAGACCAGTACTCCAGGTTTCACAGATGGGAGATTCCAAAAAAGATCTTCCATAAGTACAGAGCTTTAGTTAGATCTGGTCCACACCACCACGAGTGCAGCTGATGCATCTGCCAAACCACATTATTTTCTAATCACCTTCTACACTTGAAATGAGGACACCAAGTTTAAGGTACTCAGGTTCTTTATGACCTTAACCAAGGAGGACAGGTCAGGTCCACAATCTGTGCCAAGACTAAGGCCGTACTCACCGGCATTCTCTTCCATTCCTCTTGTGCACTAGTGTCCAGAGAAATTCCTACAAAAACAGGAAACAAAGTCAACACACAAAATCCCAAGTGTGAAAAAAGCTCAGATTTAGTTTTATTTCTTTATCAGCTCTGCTCAGCCTACACAAAACCGGCATGGAGGGAACCTAGAGCAGAAATCCTGCCCCAAACTAGAAAGTGTGACATTGTCACCCCTCTTTGAGGACATCAGAAGCTTCTAATCACACACATGCTGTGATGGAAAGAAAAGAGAAACAAAATTAAGGTGCCATAATTACACAGCAGCAGTATTTGTTCCCAGGGAAAACATTCCACATCTGCCTCTTCAGGAAGGGATGACTGCTTATCTAGCAAAGGCAGCACAGCACGTGCACAGGAAGTATTTCAGATGTCACACAGCATCAAGGCATTTCTGAACATACTGTGAGGGGGAAAAGGGGGAAAAAAAAAGGAACCAGGATTTTAGTAGAAAAGAGTTTTTCTCTGGAGAAAGTTCTGCAATGAGGTGCCAGGGGAACTAAGTTTGGGGAAATCATGTGTCTTGACTTTGACAGATTCTGCAGCACAGTAAAAACAGGCTCAGTATTTTAGAAAAAGGGATGTTCTGTCCTCAACGTCTCGCAGTTCAAACTTAGATAACCACAACTGAGAAGAACACAAAATCCACAATATCTGGTTATTAAGAGAACAAGCATGAAAGGCACACTGGGGAAACAAAAGTGATGCCAGGGTAGAGGAGGAAGGAGCAAAGTCCGCGCTCACTGGCAGCGGCTGCCAAAGCCCAAAGCAGAGCGCGCAGCTCCGCCCGCGCTGGGAACAGGCTCTGCTCTCCAAAGGAGTGGATTAGGCAGCGCAGAGCCTGCTGCCAGCGTCAACTACGACTGGCTAATTGGAAAGCTGTATTCTGGAATAATATTTGAGATAACCCACTCCAAGGAGCAGAAATTCGCTTTTATCCCCTACTGTCACAGGTTTCCCAGATACCTACTTCTGAGAAAACTTGGATTTTTCATTTCCTCTAGCATGACATGCCACAGCTCCTCTGAATATTCATGTCCTCTGAGTGCTCCCCATTCCCTGGGCCTGACAGCTGTGTGAAATCCCTGTGTTTCCTGAGCCCTTGTTGCCAGCACAGCTCAGGCACTTTCAGTGCTCAGGACACTGCCCTGCCCTCGGTAGTCCGGCCACCACAGCAGCAGAACCACGGCCTTGAGAGTTCCAACACCTTACAGCTTTTTCCCCAGCTCTTTGTACCACTCGAAGAATACATTCCTGTTCCATTGACCCGGCTCTGAACTCCCGGCAGAAAGGTGATGGCTTTTTTCCAGCTAGGCAGCTAATCCACACAGAATAGAAAACTCCTGTTTCGCAGCAAGCTGGAGTGTTTTCCACCCTATTTCTTCAGCCTGAACACTCTGCCTGCTGCACAGGGAATTTTGTCTTTCCCAGCTCCATCACATTCTCCCACAGCAACACAAACCGGCCCAATTCCAGACCTGGGGCCTCCTCCCATGCCCTCCCACCCATTCCCTGCAGCAGCTCTGACCCAGCTGCTCTGGGAGCAGTCCAGGCTGGCCCAGGTGCAGACCAAGCGTGTCCAGAGGGGCAGGCTGGGGACAGCGGGACCACGACAGCCCCAGCCCAAACCACCACCAAGGTGCTGCTGTTTGTGCCAGCCTTGGGCAATCCACATCCCTGAGCTTCACTGAATAGCCCTTTACAGCCTCCCCCTTTCCTCACGGCCTCATTTTCAGCAATCCCTGCCCAGACCCCTGGAACATTAAGCATTCAGCTTCCTGCAGAATGAAGCTCATTAGCTGGAGCCCTCTGTCCTCACTGCTCATCTCCTCCAGGAACATGAACAGCTTCCTTCAAAAGGCTACAGCATGCTTCCACAAGTCCACCTAAAACCTAAGCCAATGTTGGTTGTTTTTCCCAGCTCAACTAGAAAAGTGACAACTCTTCCAAGCAGAAGTGGCACATTACTTCTCCACAGTGGCTGCCAACAGGCTTGCCTTAGGCATGGAGAGGCAGCTCCATGCTGGCTCAGCTCTAAATCACCATTCCAGAGAGGGACACGACAGCAGCTGGGCAGCTAGTACAGGGCTTTTACTGTAATGAGACAAAACCCAAGGCTGTCTTGGAAAAAAAACGCATGTGGGGGAGAGAAAGGATGCTCTTATAATGGTTTGGAACTATATCCACCAATTGGAGGGAAGGGAAGGGTTAACACACACCCACAGCTTGAGGAACATGGTCCTGCATTAATACAGACCATGACCCATGAAATTAAACTATTTCACCTGACACCTCCCAGATGATTATTCATTTTGACCTAATATGGTGCTAGTAACAGCCAATAAACAAATATTATATTATTGTTCATTCTGCCACTTCAGCCCTTTGCTTCACACTACTTAAAAAATTACATGACTGCAGCAGCACCCAGAAGGCTCCCACTGGGCAGATGATGAGGGCTCAGCAAAGGGCTGATGCTGCCCACAACAGCTCACCATCACAACAAGAAAAATAGACCAGCTGGAGATGGAAGCCAGGCAGAGAGCAGCCTCCTCTTCATCACTCAGAACATCCTGAGTCTTCCTCCCTGCTTTGCCAAGCTCCACTCAAACGGCTGATCCAAGCCATCAGGACTCTTCCCAGCTGCAAATGTTTCTCAAGGGCCAGACTTACAAACCCTCCCCAGCTAGCCCGTGGATCTGGCTGCCCGTTCCTTTTTATAAATGCAATTTCAAAAATAAAATCAGCATTTTATTCTCCCACCAATAATTACTCCTTCCAGGAAGACAGATGAACGGATTTTTGCAAAGCTGAGATAACTCCACCTAATGCCATGGGTCTGTTGGCCATGAAGCTCCGTCAGGTCCTCAGGGGGAGGGCTAAAGAAACTCATTTTATCTGCCAGCAGTGAGATTAAGAGCATGGTAAACAATATTAAAATTCTGTTCTACAAGGCAGAATACCTCAACAGCACCAAACCATTCTCCCAAAGGACAGATTACAGCACGGGGTGCACAACTGGAGTTTAAGTATTACAAGGGAAACTCTTAAAAAGCCTAAATAGATCAACCTGCCAAACGCCCTAGTACAGATTACAAGAGAAGGTATACAGGTATAATTAACCTCTTGTTGGACAGAGTGGTACAAAGGGGAAGAGATGCAAAAGCCCCTTTTCAAGTCAGTGGATGCCAAAAAGCTCCTATATTTTTCTGACTCTATCTAAAAACAAACCAGCTCCACCTAGAAGTCTTGGTTTGCTCATGTCCTTCACTTATATGTTCTGAACATCATTTGCTGGTTTCTGCAAATTGCTGGAACTACAAATGCTGGTTTCAAAATCCTCTGAGCAGCCTCTGCTGACCCAGTTTGTTCTGCACTAATCACACACTGAGTAGAGAGAGGTCAGTTGGAGGGAAATCAGAATATTCCTCCTCAGTAAAACCACACAGATTAAACCCAGTTATTCTGCAGCCTAATGTGGCAGCATGCTAATTAACGGGGTGCACCACTAATTAACAGCCCAGCAGTTTCCCTCTCTTTCCAAGGATTCCAACACTACAAGCATTTTTGCACTTGTTGGGAAGCAATGGCTTTGAGCAGGAACACAGCAGCTGGTTAGCACATGGAATGGGTCTTGTGGAAGAAGTCGAAAAAAATCAGACAATATTATAACAACTCTATGTGCAATTGAAATAGAAAACGGGAATAACCAGGATTGAAAACCTCAATACAGTTCACATTACAGTCAATGAAACCAGTAGCTTTTTGTCACAGATTTAACATCTGAGAAGTGGCTCCCCATGCAAACAACAAATGTTTTCCAGCAGCTCAGTAGCTGCCTGTGGGTGGCACAGTAATATAAGGTTACCAGAGAGGAACTGGAAAGGGAAGGGAGCTGCATCCTCCGGGGCTGCGCCACAGGGAAGGTGAGCGGCTTTTTCCAACACTTGGGCAAAAGAAAACCTTAAAAGTACTCACAGACATTGAGTGTTCAGCTGTGCAGAACACTGGAGGGGGACTCCAGACCCTGCATCCTCACTGCTCTGGCACAGAATCTCTGGGGTTGGAAAAGATCTCTGGGATCACTTCTCATGCAACAGCTCATTCTTGTACCACACCTCACAGGGAATTTCAGTTCATGCCCCATCCCTGGAGGTGCCCAAGGCCAGGTTGATGGGACTTGGAGCAACCTGGGGTAGTGGAAGGTGTTCCTGCCCACGGCAGGGGGTGGAACTGGATGAGTTTTAAAGTCCCTTCCAGCCCAAAGCATGCCAGGATTCTGTGGGTTATACCTGATGAATGCTCAGCAAACATGAGCTCCGTCCTCTGCTCGTGCCCGTCTGCCATGAAGGATCCAAAGGAGCTTGTTAAGATACATCCAAGCAAACCTCTCCTCCTGGACCCACTGTCAGGGAGAGCAGCTGAGGACTGTGCGTTGCACGTGTTATCTGAGCTATAATAATCTGAGTCAGTTCTCTAACACACCTCCAAAAGGCACAAAATAACAGGGCTACTTATTTACCTCTGGCTTCTGGGGCAAAATTCAAACCACCTCTGCCTTCATTTTGTGGTTTTCATTTTCATCAAACTTTGAATAAAAACTTAGCAGCTGAGTACTCGTTGAGTGCTGTGGTCGTGCCCCTGTAATTATGACTCGATAGACAATTTCATTTGCAACCACCATTTCCTCCCCAGAATGAGCCACTTTTAGTCTCAGCCACTGCAGCGCCTGTTTGAAAAGTGCTTCTTTTCACCTCGGTTTAAAAAGTGAGAGGAATGAGCTTAACCACCACCAAAGCACTAAAATGAATTTGTTAGAAAGCTCACCTGAACTCCCAAAAATCCTGCAGCAGCAGAGCTGAATTTGCAGTCTTGCCATAAAGGTCTTTCCCAAAGCACCTGAATGCCCAAGTGCTTCCTGGGATAAACAGCCCACAGGGTTTGTGCAATCAGATTAAACTCCATCCTTCCCTGCTGCACGTTCCAGCACATAAACCAGGCATCTCTAATCAAATTCCACACTCAAAGGCAATGCAACCTTCCCACTTGAAAAAATAGGAGATACAGGAAACCTGTGCTGTGTAGGTGTCGTTATCAACTTCCAGAGTCAACACTGTTTACCTGGGAACAGCTCACTATTTAAAATTAAAGCTCTTTCTGAATCAACACTCTGGAATTATAGCACTGAATCTACAGGAGCATTAAATCTCACCTTTTGAGGCAGATTTTGCCAAGCAGTTCAGGTAGTTTGAAATTCAGTTGTAGCCTTATTTTTTTCTTTCACAGACTCACTAGCATAATTTCTAATTATTTCTGATTAAGATATAAAATTTCCTTAAAGAAGCCCTCCTCAGGCAATTATTTTCTCACAAAGCTCCAGCTTTAATAAAAAGGTGCCCAGGCTTTAACTAGGACAACAGAGAAATTAATTCCTGGTACTGATCTGGCATAAGTCTTTATAACATAAGTGCAGGCAGCCAGGCATCTCATTGTGAAAATAAGCCCATAAAGCTTCTGAATGAGAACATTTTCTTTAAAAAAAAAAAAAAAAAAAAAAGAAATCTTTTGTAGTTCTCATGGTTGTGCACAAAGTTTATGAAGCAGCAACACTGATTGCCTGGGGATGGTGCTTAGTGCAGCCATCTGACCTACTGGGCTGCAAGTTGATTTTAATCTCAGGTAAGTTGTGCCTTTCCTAGTGCTCTTCCAAATGCTTTCAGACAGGGACACAGTTGTGGAATGGGTTGGGTTGGAAGGGCCTTTAAAGATCATCTAATTCCAACCTTCCTGCCAAAGGCAGGGACACCTCTCACTAGACTACATTGCTCAGCACATGGTCACTCATCTTTTAGGTTTTGGTCTGATATACTCCTCCAAATAATCTTTAATTAAACCTTAAGTGGGATAATCTTAAGGACAGTAATGTCCTGGAACTCTCCCAAGAACAGGAATGTTTCAGCTCTGTTCTCTCATCTTCACTCTAACTTTCCATTAGAAATTACATTTTCCAGCCAACACATTTAGCTGCATTAAGAGCTCAACAAAACTATCAGGGCTTCTTTCCAGCCACAAAAGGACCTTCCACAGTAACAATGGTTAAAAAAACACCCAACTGAAGGCACAAATCTCTCACCGTGCCCTGCGGGCAGGCTGGCTGACCTGGGCCAGGAAGGCCACCAGGAAAAACAGCTCTTCTCCAACTGTGCAAACTAAATCAAGGGAATCATTATAGCACCAAGAAACAGAGAGAACTTTAAAATTAGAGAAAACATCAACATCTGGAACATTCTCAAGGCACAGGAGCTGAGGAGATGCCTTGGGATGGGCTGTATTGGCAGGAAGGTTGCTGGCCCTGGCTCTGCATACCCAGCATGAGGAGCCCCTGGTCCATAGGCAGAGGATCCTGCCCAGGACACGCCTTAGGAGCAGCCCAGGCACATCCCCTATCCCCAGCCCTTCCCTGCACAGGAACCAGAGCTCAGGGAGCAGCTGACCCCAGCCACAACCAGCCTGTGCAGGAGCAGCTGGTGGGAATCCATTCAGTTCCTCAATTTGTTTGTCACGTGGGCCACGAGCAGTTGTTGGAGAATAAGGGAAGGCAGGAATACACAGGACCTGCTAAGCACTTTTGGATGTTTACACAGCTGCAGCCCCACACAGGCTGCCGTGTCTGTCCTCACAGCCAAGGCCTTGGGAGACATCAAGTCACACTTCCAGCGCCAAACAGGCTTGAAAAATCTGAGAGAAACACAGATCCCACCCACTCCTCTGTCCCTTTTCCCACTGCAAACACCACAGGAAGGTGCCACCCTTACCTCTCCGTGCTGTTTGAGCCAGGGTGATCACCAGGCTGTGAGTACCTATCCTGCATAATCTCAGACAAACCAAGATTGTTTACTCATATTTACAAGACTGAGTTCTCTGCTACAAAACTATTCTTAAACTCCTCCAGTACACCTAGAAGCAAAAACCTAAAGCACCAACTGATCCCAAAGCACCAGGATTTGTCAGCCCTAGGTTTTGAAATAAGCAGGACCTCACTGATCATAACTCAAGGGCAGGCACTACCCAGGAATTCCAGTTTAACCAGTTCCATGCTTTCTAGCCCTCGTTCCTCCCACTTTCTTGGAACAACGGTGGCAACAAAACCCTGCCCCAGCCCATACCGGAACAAACAATTCATGGCGATGAAAAGCCACCTGCTCCCCCCACACAGTTAAAAGCATTTCCAAATTCCAGCCCTCTCTCAGCCAGCACAGATGGACACACCAGGCACACACACACCCGCTCTGCTTCCAGCACAGCCTTTGTCCTGCTGCGACACAAAGCCCGATGGCAGAGGCTGCCTCCATCAGAGCTGTTTTGTTAAGGGATCACGACAAAAACCAGCAATCCTCCAGCCACAAAAACAGTTCAGGCTCGCTCCTAGCCCAATTAAATTGCAATCTGCTAAAACACACAGGCACTCTGGCTTTTGGGGACCACATCCCTCCACTGGCAGATCACATCCTGAGACCTGACTAAAGCATCACCTGCCCCACACGTCCCCAGATGATTCAATTTACACGTTACAGCTCAGTCACCAGAGCTTTTCACCTTCTTGCACACCCTACTTCCATCCAGGGCGATGCTGAAGGAAGGAAAGAATCCCTTTGCAAAGGAAGTGATAGCCCCAGGAGCAGGCAATAAAACACTAAAATGGAGCCTAAATCCTGCCTTGCTCACTGCTGCTGGATCTGCCCTGTAACCACTCAAGGCATTCAGGGCAGCCTTGGCTTTGCAGCAGGATCAGGGCTGTTCTAGGCAAATGGAAGCCTGGCCTCCAGAGACTGCTGAATACTCACTCTGCCTCTGCCAAGACCAATCAGCACAAGAGGCTGTTCCTGCAGGGCACACTGAGCTCCAAAAGCACCAGACAATGACATCTCCTCCTTCCCTGCTCCTTGCTTGTGGCTCCTGTGCTGCTCAGCAAGCCTGGACACCTGCAGAACGCTGCCATGAGGAACTGGGTACACCCAGGACGGGTTCCTGCTGTGCTCCATCACTGCCCCAGACCCGAGGCAGAGCTGGCACACCCTCCTGAACACACTGCACGGCCCTGGTGCCACTCTGTCCCTCCTGGCTCCCCAGGCACCAGGGGAAGAGTTTCCCAGCACAGTGATCACGCTGCCCAACACCAATCCTCCCAGTCCCCTCCAGTGTACAGGGATCTCTGTCCACAAGGTTCATTCATCCTATCAGAACAGCTCAGGAACTCCTTCTGTCATCTTTTGCCTTTCAACTTAGCTTTCTTTGAAGACAAATGCTAACAGCCTTTAAAAAAAATCCAAATCTGATCCAAAACCAGACTCATCACTGGCATGAATCACACAGCATTATTAATTCTCCCACCCATCAAAACAGAAATGTCTCACCTTGAAAAGCAATTGTAGTGGTTGCCCAGGCTCACAGAAATCTGTCCCATCTGTTAAAAATCTGAGTGCACTGAATGAGACTATTTGACAAGCACTCTGCTGAAAGGCAGCAAACATTTCAGCCCACAGTGGCTACTTCAAGCCTAGACAGTGATTACAGGTAGCTCAGCTAGGTTCCTGTCAGCCAGCACAAACAGCATCCCAAGAAAGAATTCCTTTGGAAAACTGAGCTTGTAGGGACACTAAATTCCAGGATCAAGCCTGCAACTCTGAGAAAGCTTCACAAAAATCAAGCTCGGAAGATCTCACACTCCAAATGCTACAATCAAAAGCAGGGAAAAAAGTGTTCCTGCCTTCAACACTAACAGGAATGGCAAATAAACCAGGACCTCCACTTTACCAGTCTGCCTCATAGGCAAAGCTTCTCTGATTTCCAACTCCAAGGGACACCCACAACAAAACAGGAGCTATTCACTATGAAGGAGGAGACAGGAATAGCACCCACAGAGCTGAGCAGCAAAGCCACCTTGGAAATACCAAAGAATTGAAGTACTCGAGCTTTCAGTACAACAGGACCAAACCACAGTCGTATCACGAGCCAACAGGTAATACCAAACCCTGAGGGAAGCGTTTGTGCAGAACACAGGCAGACTGAAGTCTACAATCACAGGCTGAATTATCTTAAATGATAATCAAAAGGTAGCAAGATAAACATTCACATCAGCATAAGGAATCCTACTCTGCATTTACTCAGCAGTGCAGCCACTCATGACAGGACAAAGCAATGCTCATGACATAATATTAAAAACTGTAATACTATTAAAATGAAAGAGCTGTTTCAGTGCTCATTACAGGCACCAGAAACACAGAATAGCCTTCAATATTATCCCCTATGAAACGTTCTGCTCAGCAAGAGCACAGGAGTGAATCGGCCACAACATTCATGCGAACCTGCAATGGACTAAGAGCAAACTCCACCTGCTTGTTAAAGGTTTCACTGCTATAGAAACTGTGATTAAATACACAGAGCCATGAATCAGCCACCTGAAACAAAGGTACGCCTCGGCAGGCACAGCAGCACCCAGCACACTGACACTTCAGCCCCCCAAAACTGGCATTGTGCAGAAAAACAGCTTTATCCAGACATTTCAGCTCCCATGAACATCTCATCTTTCTTACCTTTAGGGCTGGTTGTTTTTGGGGCGCTCTTGGTTCTGGCAGTGCTTTAAAGCTGCACATGCCCCTTACAGGAACAGCAAACAGGCTCCAAATCCATTTTGCCACAACTGGATAAAGCACCTAAAAGCAAAGCCCTGATGCCTCTGGACCAGCTGTGTCCCTGCACTGCAATTTCAATCAAGCCCACAGAAAAGCAGAAGGAAGATGGCAGAGCTTACCAGCAGTTCCTCAGTCTAGTCTCTGAACAAAGTGGATTTAAAAGAGGTTTAATTTTCCCAGAGGCTAATGCTCTCAAATCTAAATAAATCCTCCAAAAGAAGAGATTATCCATAAATTTACTAGTTAGAAATGTTAATGTATCCAGTGCTTATGCAAGGACTGCTGCTCTCCATGCAAGAGTATCACCTAACAATTCCGTATTAAAGGAGAAATGAATTTTTGGTAGTTTCTCCCCCACCTCCATTTCCATGCTGAAATGTAGCATAGCAGCTTTATAAATCCCATTTCCCAGGAGCAGCAGGAATTTACTGCAGAATCAAGGCAAACATTTTTTAGATTTGACTGAAAAAGCCCTCAAAAATCCCCCCTTGCAAAAGAACTTAATACAAAAAGCAAGATCCACAGGCAGAAAAGCCTGGTGTGAAACTTGAATAAGCATTTAAATAAAAAAATTGCAGAGTTAAAACTTCAAATGACATATTCACAAAATACAGGACAAGGTGAAAAATCAAGGAGCAATTCCTTGAACACAGCTGATGCTGGACTTACCCAACATACCTGCTACTCAAACACTTCCTCCTGTTATTCATATTCTATTTACTAAAGGGCCACGTACACACCACACGACAGAGCAGGATGGGACTAGACCAGTAGAACCTGGCTGCTAATTATGGCCCTTAAGGCTGAGATGAATTAATTTGTCCCTCTAGCTATAAACAGGAGGATGACTACATCCTCACTAAGCACAGGTAATTTTGGAGAGGATAGGCAGAAGGATGAAACAAGGAAAAAGTGACTTGCCTGACCTCAAACACCACGGCAGCAGGGTAGCTGGGAGCTAAAGCAGGCCTCCTGTCCACCTGAGCATGCTTATTTTCCCTGGACTCACAGCTGATAAATAGAGAGAGCACAGCCATTAAAATACAGATTGAAGGCTTCATTTGGAGGCTAGAAGCAGATGTGGAATAATACTGATTAGTGTAATCACTGGTGTCACATTGATTTTGGGGATCCAGCAGCCTCACAACAATGCTCTGTCCCACTTCCCCAAACACCCTTTACAAGGGAACAAATCTGGCAGGAGCTGGACTCCATGACCCCGATGGGTTCCCTTCCAATTCGGTATATTCCATGGTTCTGTAACAGCTCCTTTCCTGCTCCTCCTGTTTCCCACATAGCAGTACATTACACCTGGTCTGCAACAGACACTAAACTTAATATTGCCAAAAATAAAAGCCCAAATGTACAAATCTGACAGCTTATCACTATTTCAGTAATTATCCTCCTCCTCCTCAGTCCCAGCTGATAAAGGTAACCTCATCAGCCCAAGGTCATCCCTCCAGGAACATGGAGCAGGCATTCTGTGGACCCATCAGATTTCCACTGTCAGCACTGCAGCAGAGCAGCTTTAAAAATGCATTCCCACAGAACCTGAGGCAGCCAGCAAGGACCAGCTCAAATCCCCCTAACCTTGCTTCTATCCCTGCACAAACCCACTGAAGTCTCCCCTGCACTGGGACCCCAGGGCTGGTGGGTGTTGGCTGTACCTGCAGACCTGCTTCCTGTGATCTTGGCACGGCAGCAAACCAGCAAAAACTTTCAGACAGCTCTGGAGAGGAGAGGAATCGATAACACAGCAGCAGCAGCACTTTGTGATCTGCAGGGGAGCTCCTGCCAACACAGAAATAACATTGACCAAAGCCCCCTTCCAGCAGGCACAGCCAGAGCCCTGACCTACAGCAGCGAGTTCAGCTCTGACAGACGTCCCTGATTTGATTTTGGGTAGGACACAAGATCAAGAGAACACAACCTTCAAAGGCATGTGACCACAGCCAAAGTCCCCTGAAAACTGGCACAGTGACATGCTTTGTTCAAAGCTCAAATACTCTGAAGATGACAACTTTGGCTTCATTCCCCATCCGTAAACACCTCTGGAAGCTTCACCTCCATCAGCAGAGACTGAGACACAGCTCGTGATCCCAGCCTCAAGGCCACATCCAGCAATAACCTCTTTTTTTGCTAAACCACGCTCTGCAACACAGTGTTTGCACAGTGAGAGGTCTGAGCGTGGCCCACCACTAAACACTGTGCAGACACCAAACAAGCCAGTGCCTCCCAAACCTTGATCCAAGTTTACAAATCAAGGCTTTTCTGTATGATTAGGGCCAAATTTTTCTTGCTTGCACCCTTAAAAGCTAAGGGAGAGAACTTGGGAGAGAAAAGCACATTAAGAGAGGTTCACCCTTCCCACAGACAAGAGTGAGGTGATGAAGGAAGCCCATATGGGACAGCCTACGGTTTAAATCAATGGTGGGGATTAATCTTGATGGATTTTAGACAGCTACGTCTGTGGCAACCCAGCTCTAGTTAAGGGGTTAATTTTGGGGCTTGGTTAACTACAGGAAAACCTTTAGGTCCTGGCAGGCAAGAGACTCCTGCTTTTAGCAGCAGCTTTCTGGAGCTGACAGTGAAAAGGTTCAAACCTCTAACGGCAGTAAACTTTACCGAAGTCCAATGATCTTTCCTAAAAGTGTTTCAAAAGGCCCCGACTGCACAGAAGTGCCAGGCTTGCACAAATCGACCTCATCAGTATGCACCTTGTTTTGCCCCATGACACTCAGCAGCTGTGCTTAATTAGTCCTTGGTAATGAATTGCCCATCACGACTGCATGCAGCTGGTAGGTGAGCGACTCCTAACTGTGCTCTGGAATCAGTATGCCAAAAGCACAAACACAAAAGAATAAAGTTAACAATCTGTTTACCCCTTCCCTCACTCCTCCAATGCTGCTACCAGCCAAAGGCTCGGGGAAAAGAAATAATAGATCTGTTTCCAGGGTTCAGCAGAGAGAAACCGTTTGGACTGCTCTCAATTTTCATATCTTTGCCACCAATGCTTCGTGTTATTTCTCTCAACTCATTCAAAGGAGATGCAGCCTGTTCTTTTGGCTAATAGCATTTAAAGCCTCTCCCTGAAGATAATTAGTCCTCCCTCCCCCATCCCGTCCTCAGCAGAAGGAGCAGAGTGTCACTAATAAACAAAGAAACTCAGGCAGAGACAACCAGGGTACAGTTGAGACCAGGGCTGCCTCTCATCTCATACAAATGACACCACAAGCAATAGAATGAACAACACAGGAATTTTCAGAGTAAGGGCTTTGTCATTTTGGAATCAGGAAAACAGCAACTCCTCATCTACAAGAAGCAAAGCACCAATGTGCAATCACTGGATGTTCTGCCTGGTCACCTCCCAACCCAGACAGATCATCCCGAGTCACTCAAAATCAGCAGATAAGAGCAAGAATTGGGAAAGCTGCAGCTTTTTACCTCTGATTCCAGGCCTGTCACGGAGCCATTGGCAAATCACAGCAGCCCCCACACCTCAGCTCCCACTGGGATGCAGTAAATCCTCCGGGCAGAGGAAAACGAAGGGCGGTCAGCCATGGGAAAGCACCTCTGCTGCGGACTGACAGAATTCTGTCCATCTGTGTGCCAGCTCCTGCCATGGAGCCTGCCCTCGGACTCAGGGGCACGGCTTGGAAAGAGTTAAACCTGCAGCCCTGGGGATGAGCAGCCAGGCTGGCTGCTGCATTCCCTGCCTAACCATGACCCCACTGCAGGGAAGGACTGGGAATAGTTATCACCACAGCACTGACACGTCAGCAACAGCGACTAATTAACTGATAAAAATAGAGCTCTGAAAGCGCTTTTTTCCCCTCCACACAAAGCCCAGGCCCAACGCTGCCACGGCTGCACATCCATTGGTTTTCCACAGGATCCAAACTCGCCAGCAAAAAATAAAAGCATTCTCACACTCAGGAAAGTAAACCCACATGGCACTTGTGTGCAGAAAATCACTGCTAAAGAGAATTAGGGAACTGATATGAATGACCTGGAGCAGCTCCACTTCCACCTCAATGGATGCAGGAGCAAGATGACATCTTTGCCCCCCACAGCCCTACCAGCTTCCCTGCAGCCCAGAGTTCTGGTTTTGCCTGAAAAATGGCATGTTTTGAGGTAATCCAAATGATCCCAAGGATATTTGCAGCTTTCTTCACTCGTGGTATCACTGAGACCAGCCAGAAAAACCCAGCTCTGTTTTAAGCCCCTCCACACCCCCACCCCAGCCAGACACAGGTTTTGTACAGCTTGTAACTAAATATTCATCACCAGCTAATAAACCTGCAGGAACCGCAGCCTCAGCGATTTTTAATACATATAGTGCTCCAACACATGCCAAACACAATGAAATCTGATCAAAATAGAAGCCATTTGTTTAAATACAAATGATTTGGCTCTCAGAACTGTCATCAAATTAAACTGGAAATCAAATTAACCAGTGCCTGAATGAAGTAGAAGGCTGTATAATCACAGATCATTGATCCAGCAGCACCAAAACAAGGATGCAATCACATTCCCCTTGCTGGTGGCACTGCCCCTGCTCCCGACAGGACTCCCACTCCATCTCCCAGGAGGTGAGTGTGCTCTGCCTCAGGCACAGCTCATTCCTCGGTAACCCAGAAAGAAAACGCTCCTTGCAAAACCACTCTGATACATTATCAGATAACAGAGTATCACCGGCAGGAAGGACACACCGACACGTTTGAAACCACCTTGACTTGGGACAGAACAGCGCAGTCGTTGCCAGCACTATTGACAAGAACAGGTTTAACCTACTCTGAATGAGAAATGGGTTTTGTTGCCATTTCTGTCCAGATCCTCAGCTTCAGCTGGTGTGACTGTGACAGCCCCAGCCTCATCTTGGCTCTGTTTTGCCCCTTTTTGCAGGCTTCACAAAAAGGAATTTAAACCACCTAAGTTTATGGTTTTAGGTGTTGTCTACTCTTAAAAGCCGTTTGGATTAATTTAAAAGGCCTGTTTGAAGGGCACCAGGCATTCCTGAGGAAATCAGGGAGAGGAATCTCATTACACTGCCTTGCACCTTCTGCAGCACATCAAACTAACTCAGCTGAACATCCTGAACCCACCACGAGTGGGCTGTGGGAACTTCATCCCTTCCCTGATTCTGCACCACAAAAACAGCAACATCACAAAACTTCACGTTTAACTCTCACTCCAGTACAATCCCAGCTTTCTTTAAGCAAGAAAGAAGCAATTACAAGAAGAAGAGAAGGCTCCTGGGAAATCTCACCACAGCACACCAATACTTGAAGGAAGACTGTAAAAAGAAGAGTGAGGTTTTTATACAGGCAGAAAGTGATGGGACAAGTGGAACAGTTTTAAACTCAGCAAGGAGATTTAGATGGATCTTGGGAATTAGGAATTGTTCCCTGTGAGGGTGGCAGGCCTGGCACAGGTGCCCAGAGCAGCTGTGGCTGCCCCTGGATCCCTGGCAGTGCCCCAGGCCAGGCTGGACAGGGCTGGAGCAGCCAAGGGAAGTGTCCCTTCCATGGCAGGGGTGGCACTGGAGCAGCTTTAAGGCCCTTCCAGCCCAAGTCATTCTGGGATTCTTTGACTCCCACTTCTCTTTCCAGGCTTGTGGAGGCAGTATTTAAACATCCTAAAGCTTAAGGAGCTTTATAGTTCATTCCAGCCTCAGCTGAGCACCTTCGCACATAATTTACTTCTTTTTGCAGTATTTCAGCGCCAGAGAAGGGCACCGAGCCCCAGCCCACCTCCACCTGCACAAACACAGCCCAGTGAAGGCACAGAGGTAAATAATTCATCTGCGGGCAAACACAGGGAAAGAACAATTAAGCCAGAAAGCACAACGGGGACGGTTCAAATTTCAGTCAACATTACGGCAGGAGAGATCAAACAAAGAAATTCCAGCGGGGCTGCCTCAGCGGGAACCTGTGGGAGCTGCAGCACCGAGGGCAGGGCGCGGAGGGCGGCACGGGCGAACAGCCGGGATTTACCGGAGCGCGGCCGGTCGGGGCTCCGAGCTGTCCTTCGGCGGCCAGCACCACCGGGACGGGAACTCCGCTCCTTGCGGGCTGCGTTTGAGCCGAGCCGGTTCCCCGGAGCCGGGACGGCCCCGGCGCGGGCCCCGCAGCGCTCGCACGGCCCCGGCCCTCCCGCGGCATCCCCGGGCTGCCCCCGGTTCCCCCTCGTGCCCGCCCCCGCCCCGAAGCGCTGTCCCGGGCAGGGGCTCAGCCGGGGCCGGGCTCTGCGGGCTCTCCGGGCCC
>VWZP01002135.1:87236-108938 GCA_013396995.1 Dicaeum eximium | reverse complement strand
GAGATGTAGTGCGGCCGGGGAGCCCCGCCCCGGGCGGGAGGACACGGCCCCGGTTCGGGGGGACAGCGGGGATTTGGGGCTGGGGGCGTGCGGAGTGAGGCTTTGGGGTCAAGGGGGGATTTGGGAGGGGCATGGTGCGCTGCTGGGGGGACCTCTGAGGGCAGGGAGGGGCCGGTCATGGGCTTTGGGGTGGGGAGGGACCGGGACACCGGGGAGGGACCGGGACACCGGGGAGGGACCGGGGACAGCCCGGGGCCGGTCCCGCCCGGCTCTGTCTGGGGTTATCCATTCCCACCCGTGCAGCGGGTCCCGGTGCCGGCTCCCACCTGCAGGGAGCGAGCGGGGCACGCTCAGGGACATTTCCCATCCCCAGCCCTGCCCGGCGAGCGCAGCTCAGCCCCAGCAACGCCGACTGGGCAGGGCACTCCGGGCTCCGTCAGTCCTGAACTGCTCCTTCAGCACAGATCATTATTATTATTATTATTATTATTATTATTATCACTACTATTATTTCCTGTTGCTTTGATGTGTGTTAAACACCACTAACACATTATGTTTTCAAATTGAGGGCAATTGTAGTGAAAAAAAAAATAGCAGCTATTGGGATCATAACTATCAGCTACAGGTAGGGAAATTATTAACATACCTGCCCTGCAAGACAACAGTGAAAGCTGTGGATAAATATTATCCACAAATGTTAAGTATAATTATATATATGTACACAAATTGCAGGCTTTGGTTATGCACCGGACAAGGAATTTATTGGTTTATAATTGTGACCAACTGAAAAAACAAAAGGGGTTAAAGGGATGCAGTGACCCGGGGTATGAGCTAAAGGAGATCCCAGGGCTCGCTCAGGTCCCCACACAGTGTTCACGGGTGCCACAGTGACACCCTAAACGTACAGCACTTGGCAGGGGCTCTGCTGTCATCTCCACCAGGAACTCTGGCACAACCAGCAAAGCCCAGGGTCTCCTCCTGCCTCAGTTTCCCAAAAAAAGCTGCCTTCAAACCTCTTTCCCCCAAAATAGAGACTCTGCCCTATAAATCCCCAGCAAACTCTCCCAAGCTCTGTTCCAGCTCCCTGCTCCCCACATGCTGCTCAGAGGGGCAGAGGGTCCCAGGCAGCCCCAGAGCAGGGTCTGGCTCCTGGGGCACTCAGGGGTGTCCCCTGCCTTCCATCAGAGCTGGCCCTTCCCAGGGATTTTATCAGCAGCTGCCAGGGGCCCCTGCCCACACCCTGATAAGTGCTGGGCTCCCCATCCCGGGGTTGGGGTGTCCTGCTTTGCCCCCCCAGCTCAGCTCCCTGCCAGCAGTGGCTCAGAGCACCCATGGGACACCCACAGTGGGATCAGTGTCGTGTCTCAGTCCTGCCTTTCCAGGAAGATGTCACAGTCACCACAGGGAGAGTTTACTGGATCAAACCCACCCCCTCAGGCAAATGGGGAGTACCCAGACCTCCCACAGCCCCCCTTGGGCAACTCAGGGATGCTCCCAGGCACTCCCAGAGCAGCAAGACCCCTGCACTCTACACTGCCAAACAGGAATAGCCCCTGGGCTCACCAAGGGGAAAGCGAAAAAGGAAAAAGAATAAAGAAAAAAATATTTTATTTTTTCAAACAAGATTAATTGCAAAGTTACAGAGGCATTTCCATGCCTAGTCAGGAGTTAATATATCAAAAAAAATATAGAAATAACTTAACTTAACTGGAGCTATGGTTCAACAGCCAAACCAAGGGTGGTGATGCTGCTGGCCCTGGATCCTGCTCCCCAACAGGCACCTGGGAGTGCTCCAGCACATCCAGATAAAGCCATGGCCACCCCATCCCCCCTGCCACCCTCACAGCAGGAGAGGGGCTGGGGCAGCCTCATGCCCCAGCACTGCTTCCCACCTCCTCAGCCCCTAAAGCTGAGGCAGTGGAGATGTGCCAGTGGTTGGAAAACGATGCAAAAGGGTGTAAAACACACTCAGGTATTCTTACTCTTTCCCTGCTCCTGCCCTGGCACTTGGGTTAAAGGCACTTCACATCCCACCCTGCAGGGGATGGGGCAGAGAGGTGGGAGGGGAGCCTGGGCAGCACCCCCAGCAGCTGTGTCCCCCAGCACAGCAGCACCCAAAAGCAGGGATAAGGCTCATGATATCCTCTGGCCTCTCTGGCAGGGGGACAGTCCTCTTTGGTGGCAGCCTTGGTGCCAGGACATGTCACAGGGGTGTGACACCAGCACTGCACCCACAGACATCCCAGTTTGGCTTCCCTCGGGCCAACCCCAAAAAGGCACGGAGCAGCAGAGCACTCACAGCTCCATCAAGCCCAGGGCAGCACTTCGGGGTCTCCCCAGCACCCACAGCTTCCTGGGGGCTCCCCTTTCCTGGGAGAAAGCCCAGGGAAGCTCCTGCTTTACCTCCATGGCTCTAAGCCCATTCAGCAGGGAGACAACACTCCAGAGGGATTTTCAGGTACCAGCTGCCCCCGGCCCCTCCGCACAGCCAGGGCAGGAGGAGGATGAGGAAGGAGCAGAGGCAGCTCAGGTCATGTAGCGGGTGACGGCCCTGAGGGCGTAGAGCAGAGCTGCCTGCATGCGAGCCTCCAGCAGGAGCAGGTTGATGTGCACCTGTGGGGAGAGCAGAGTCAGGGTCAGGGTCAGGGTCAGCGCCCCACGCCCTGCCAGGAGGGAAGGGACGGGGCAGCACCTTCTCCGAGTGTTTGAAGTGCCTCCAGAACTGTGTGTAGATCTGCTTGCTCGTCCTCTCCGGGTAGCAAGCCACTGTCTTGATGTAGATCTTCAGGTTGCGCTCCAGGAGCTGGTTCACCTCCCCGTAGTCGTAGTCATCGTAGCTGCAGAGAGGAGCACGTGCAGTTCCAGACACAAGCCTTGTGCATTCACAGAATCCCAGAATGGTTTGGGTGGGAAGGGACCCTAAAGCCCCTCCAGTGCCACCCCTGCCATGGGAGAGACACCTCCCACTGTCCCAGGCTGCTCCCAGCCCGTCCAGCCTGGCCTTGGGCACTGCCAGGGATGAGGATTCCACCACTTCTCTTTGGGTAAACTCTGCCAGAGCTTCACCACCCTTATTGTAATTTTTTACTAAACTCTCCTTTCCCAGGATTGTTCTGAACCTCAGCCAAGCCTGCCACCAGCATCACTTTGCCCTGGGGAAGCAGCAGCAGCAGCACTCTAACCCAGACCAAGCCACTGGCCCGCTCCTGGGCTCTCCCCAGGTGGGGAAGGAAGGCCAGCCCGTGCTGGGCAGGTACCGGATGCCGAAGACGCAGTGCACGTAGTTCCAGATGGCGCGGCGCAGCACGGACGTGTCCACGCCGCAGTGCATGGCAATGGTGTTGTAGGTCAGGTTGTAAACCACCTGGAACTTCTCATCCAGCAGCTGCCCCACGTCGGGGTACAGGCGGTTGATCAGCGAGAAGCCGTGCTCCTCCCACGTGTAATCCTGGTGGAGAAAGGATGCCAGGGTAGGGTTTGGTGGGGAGAAGTGGGGTCCCTCTGTCCTGCTTTCAGCAAGGGTACAGTTAACTTCTTCTCAGTGGCTGTTCCAGGGCTGTGTTTTGGATTTGGAATGAGAAGGGTGATGGTAACACACTGATGGTTTGGGTTTTTTGCTAAGTTGGGTTTATCCTGAGTGAAGGACTTTATTCCTCTTGTTTCAGGCTCTGCCAGTGGGAGGGAGCAGAGGCAGGACAGGCGACCTGAGCTGAGCACAGGGTTATTCCACACCAGACAAGGTCGTGCCCAGTGTATAAACTGGGGGGAATTACCCAGAAGGGGCCAATCTGGGTTTGGGAAGGGGGGTCTGGCATCAGTCAGCAGGTGCTGAACAATTGCATTGTGCATCACTTGTTTTTTCCCTTTTCATTGTCATTATTATCATTATTTACCATTACCATTGTATTTTTCTTTATTTTCAATTATTAAACTGTTCGTATCTCAACATAAAAGTTTTATTTTGATTTTCCTCCCTGGGTTAGGGGGAAGAAAGTGGGGGCTGAGTGAGCAGCTGTGTCACGTTTCATCTCCAGCTGGCCTTAAACCCCAACACCCCCCAAATACAGGGACATAAGGTGGGGTTCCCCCTAAGTTGACACCTCCCCCCAGTTCTCAGCACCTGTTTGCTCAGCTCCAGCCCTTCACCCACTGCCCACAGTCCTGGGAACAGCCCTGACCTCAGGTCCCCCCAGAGCTGAGCCCCTGCTGAGCACCCACCTGTGCACGGAAAGTGGGCGGGGCCTGCTCCCCCCTCCGCGTGAAGTCCTTGTATCCAAATTCAGGGTCCTCCAGGAAGCAGCGGATGTTGGACTGCAGGGAGGGATCCAAAATATCTACAAGGCACCAACGCGGTGGCCGTGAGCCCAGGTGGAGTCAGCGCTGCTCTGGGGAGCTGATCCTGCTCTCTCTCAGGCAATTTCTGGTTCCTTTCTCCCTCCTCAGGCTCCCCTGCCCCATGGGGACCTCCTGCCCCCTGCCCCTCCTCACCTGAGGAAGGAACCAGCAAACTCTCCGTCTTCTCCAGCTCGAAGCGCGTTGCCATCTCCTCCTGTGTGACTCCTTCCTCCTCCAGCTTGTTTTCCTGCAGCAGCTTCATCCTCTCCATCAGCATCTCCACCTCCTGCACGGCATCTGTGCCCTGGGGAAGCACAGGGCAGGGTCAGCCCTGCCCTGCTCCACCAGAGGGGCCCCGAGCCCCAGATCTGCTGGCACCTGGGGGAGCCCCTGGGCATCTCCCTCTGGGTTTGTCCCGCCCAGATTCCAGCAGCTCCCATGACCCATCCCCAGGCCTGGGAGCAGGGGGAAGTCCTGTGGAGGATGTGCAAAGTGCTGCAGGGCTCTAAAGCATCAGCTGTTCCCAATAAAGGCCACGGAGATTCTCCTCTGTGAGAGAGCTGGGCCCCTCTGCTCTGGAGACAAGACTGGGGTGGAACAGGATCAGCTTTAAGGTCCCTGCCAATCCAAGCCCATCTGTGATTCCCAGGGGAAGCCCCACAAAGCATCCAGCACCCCAGGGTACACTCACACCCCTGCAAGGCAGAGCCCCTCTTACCCCAGAGCCCCCCAGGCTGTCACCAGAGGCAGGGCTGCTGTTGCTGTGGGGTGAGGGGGCCCAGCAGCCGCTCCCCACGTCCTGCTCCTGCTCCTGCTCGGGTTTGATGCCGCAGCCAAAGACGAAGGAGGCGAGCGAGTGGTAGTGGGTGAGGAGCACCAGCGCTTGCACCAGCTCTGCCAGCGACCAGCTGTCCTGTCCGGGCTGCAGCAGAGCCTGCAGCACAGCAGGGGTTGGAGAGACCCCAGCCCTGGGCCGAACACCCACCGCAGCGCCAGGGATATGGGAACGTGTTTGGGAGTGCCTCACCCACAGACCCGCCCCTTCCCGTCCCACTGACCCCCTCCAGCCCGCAAAGGGTTAAACCCTGGGGGCTGTGCAAGCAGGAGGTGGCCCCGGGGGTCAAACAGGGTGTTTTGGGGGATCTGTGCTGGCAGCACCAGCTCTCACCTCGATGTGCTCCTTGGTGATGAGCCAGGGCCGGTGCGCCAGCAGCTTGTTGATCTCGCTGAGGTTGCGGAGTTTTTGGGGGGCACGGTGCAGCCCCTGCAGCCACACGGGGTTGCCCCCCACCTGCAGGAACTCCCCCATGTGCAACCCCACCAGGTAGGAGCACCGGTGCCGGGCTGCTGCCTGCAGGGAGAGCCAGCAGTGAGCCCCAGCACTGCCGGGGGGCCCCACCCTGCTACAAGCCGTGAGGAAGCCAAGGCAGGGAGCCCACTTGCCCCACATTGCCCCTGGAGGATTTTCCCTGGGCATACGAGATCCAGACAGGGGGCATTTCCACCCTCACTATCAACGCCAGTCCCCAGGGGTCCTGGAGGGAGGGCACCAACCCCAAAGGGGCTTCTGAGCTTTTGGGATACCAGATCAGGGAGAGGGGCCCATCTGTGGGCTCTCAAATGCCTCCTGAGCAGCAGCGCTGGGCCCCACCTGCACCCCCTTGTCCCCCCGCCCCCGGGCCCCACTGCTCACCATGATGGCGATGTAGTGGCGCTTGTGGTAGGGCAGGGGCCCGTCCATGCGCAGCAGGAGGTACTGGGTCTTCCAGAAGCTGCTCAGGTACTGCGGGTGCAGCCCCATGACCATGGCGACGTGGTCCACCCTGCCTGCCGAGGCGAAGGCCTGGAGGAGCTGGCGCAGGCTGCTCTCCCCACCCTGCTGCGGGACCTGCGGAAGGAGGAGAGCAGGGAAGGGAAGGGCTGTGACCTGCAGGCTCCCACTCTTCCCAACAACCCCCTACTCTGAATAGAGACCCCCCCCACAAGCAGCCCCCAGGAGCACCCAGGTGCGACCCTCACCCCTCGGGAGGCGCCCCCCCTCCGGAACGGGCACCGCCGGGGGCCCCCGCCGTCCGTGTCCCCTTGCCCAGCCCCGGGGGCCGCGGGGTGCTCGGGGGTGTCCATGGCCGATCCCACACAGCCCGAACAGCTCAGCCGTGGGGCCGGTTGTTTGTTTGGGCTCCAGGGGAGGAGATGGGGGTCAGCCCCCAGCGCAGTGACGAAACGCGGCGCTATCTCTGCCCGAGGAGGAACATCTGGAAGGGTGAATGTGGGTGCTGAGATAGGGCTCAGGTGCCCTGCGGATTTCAGGGCAGAATGTTGGGGGCGGGCAGGGCAAGGGTGTGGGTGTTTGCATCGCGAGGGAAACACAGATGTGTCTGGATGAGTGGGGACACTCAGGCACGGGCAGGGCAAGCAAACACCAGGGTGAAATACAGCTGTTCCCCCAGTCTCCAGAACGACTCCCCCACAATGCCACAAGGACCTGCCTGGGGGGGTGACCCCTCTCCACCCCTTCCTCAGCATCCCACCCCCACCGGGCACTAGGAACTGGGGGTGGGAATCCTCCCTGTCCCCCAGCCGCAGCAGGGAGGAGACCCCACCCAAGTCAATCCTCATGGCTTTACCTCTCCCAGGGGAATGAAGGTGCTGGGGCCCCTCGGCAGCTCCCGGGGAGCCTGGGTTCCTCTTTCCTAGGAAGGAAGGCACAGCCGGGAGTCACCGGAGCCCCGGAGTACCCCCGGCAGCGTCAGCGGAAGGGGTGACTCAGGCGGACACCGGCAGGGCCGCGGGGCCATCTCCCCACGCCCTTTGCGTCAGACTGGCAGCGCCTGATGAAACCGGGCTGGGATGTTGCTCCGCTCCCGTGTGACACAGCGGGACAGCGGAGCTGCGGCCCCACGGCTCAGCAGCGGTGACAGCAGCGGTGACACCACCCCCGAGCCGTGGTTTGCAGAGCCGTGGTTTAGAGGCAGAAACGGGATGCGGGGATCCCGCAGGACGGCAGGGGGATCAGGAGCAGCACAGCCCCCGGGGGTCCCACCAACCTCTCCCCGGGCACAAAATGTCACTAAGCATCACCATTCCCTCCCTCCCTCCAAGTTCATTAAGACAGTTAATCCGGAAATGAGCCCTTATTGCAGGGGCTCGCCCTGCTCCAAGCACGGGGGTCAGGTCCTTGCCGCCTCGCACTCCTCAGGGCTGGAAGTGGCAGCTGCGCTCCACAGCACCCGTGAGTTACTGGGTGAACTGGCCGAGCTGCTTGCACAGACCCGCAGAGGGGACATCACGGCATAACTCAGATCCCTGCGGAGGCGGAAGGCGCAGCCTGGCAGCCCCTCCTGCGCAGCCGAGGGGTGGGGATGGCACCGAGTGACCGGAGCAGCTGTCAGCGCGGCCACGCGCTTCCCATGCGGCGGGCGGCGGGACACGGCACCGGGACGGAGCCAGCGGCCCCGGGCAGGGGTCAGGGGGACACCCCCGGCGCTTCTCCGAGGTGCCCGTGCGGGCTGCACCCCGTGTGCGCCCGGGAACCCTTACCTGGCCCCCCCGCCGGGCCCCGCAGCCCCGCTGCTCCTCGGGCCCCGCGGGGCTGCACGGCGAGCCGGTGACCAGCATGGGGCTGGGCTGGGGACAGCCCCGGGGACAGCCCCGGTCCCCTCGGTCCCCCCGGTGCCCCCCGCGCTCCGCAGCCACCCCGGGACCCCCGCCCGCCACGCTTACATAGCACGGCCGGGGCCACGCCCCCGGCCCGCCTCAGCCAATGGGAGCTTGCGGGCGTGGCCGATCAGCAGCAATCAGACCAATGGCAGTAGGGGGCGGGGCCAGCACACGGCCATCAGGTCTACCCGAGCCCGCCGCCCTCTCCCGGCGCTCGCACACCGGGAGCGCTGAAGCGCGGCCTGGAGCGAACGGGGAAATGAAGCGAAGGGACGGACACCACCTCTGCTCCGCTCCCCGCCGCACGGACCAGGCGGGGCCAGCTCCGGGCACCCACAGCACACAGATATGGAACTGCTGCAGTGAGCCCAGAGGCGGCCAAAATGCTCCAAAGAGAGCTGGAGACCCTCTGCACTGGAGGAAGACGGGGAGAGCTGAAGGTGTTCAGCCTGGAGAAGAGAAGGCTCTGGGGAAGCCTTAGAGCTCATTCCAGAGCCTAAAGGGGCTCCAGGAAAGCTGGAAAGGGACTGGGGACAAGGGCCTGAGGTGCCAGGACAAAGGGGAATGGCTTCTCGCTGCCAGAAGGGAGGGATAGATGGGGCATTGGGAAAGAATTCTTTCCTGTGAGGGTGGGCAGGCCCTGGCAGAGCTTGTCCAGAGCAGCTGTGGCTGCCCCTGGATCCCTGGAAGTGTCCAAGGCCAGGCTGGACAGGGCTTGGAGCAACCTGGGATAGTGGAAGGTGTCCCTGCCCATTGGAGGGGAGCAGAATGAGATGAGCTTTAAGGTCCCTTCCAACCAAAACAGTCCGGGATTCTCTTTTACTGGGTTTGGTGTTTCTCCAAAGGGACAGGAATGAATAAAAAGGTGAAAAGAAAAACAATGAAGAAAAAGGTGAAAAGAAGGGATAAAAGCCCACCCTCACAGCCAAATTTTCTCCATGGAAATCTCATGAAGGGAAAAGGGAAACCCTCCATGCCAAAGGAGCAGGTCTCTCTCAGTGTCAGTTGTATCCCCTTGCCAAGATCAGGAATACATCTCCTCAGATACAGCCAGCGGGTCCTGGGAAGATGAATGTAACCAAGTAACCACGATCCTAGCAACAGGCTTGATGGGAGGATTTAAAGATAGAAAAAAAAGTAGGAGCAAAGCAAACAATGGGAAAATACTGTCTCCTTCCCCAAACTCCCAACCCTAGAGCAGGAGACAAATCAGCTCCAGGCAGGAAGAAGTACTTCAGTTGTTTCAGTTGTTTCCCCTTTTCAAAGCAAACAAAGTATCAGTCACAGATGAGGATTTTTAAACCACTTTTACAGGTGTCATTTGTACAAATCAAAGCGTCCCTGGAAAATCTCATTATTACAAACATACAAAGAAACGATGTTGGTGCTACAAATCAGCTACGCAACGGCAGGAGCAATTTATCACGATTAAAAACCCACCTGAACAGTATTTACAGGGCCTTTCTCCCTCTTTTTATTTCTGTATGTTGAGGGAAGGAAAAAAAGCAAAGCCCACAGTTAAAAAACTCCCACCAATGCACTTTATTTTCTAAAAGTATAAAATTGGGTGAGTTTTTGCCACACTCAGGCAAAGTGTAACAATTTCTGGTTTTGCTTATTTTCACATCAAAAGTCTCTTAAAACAAACACATGGCAGTGTCCGATTAAATGTGCTCCTTCCGTGCCAGAAGCCAACATCATCCCAAAAAAGTGCCTTTGAGTAAAATCAACTTTAGTAACAAATAAGAAACAAAAGGATGAAAAAAGTAATCACAAGCTCTAGTTAAAAGCTTCATCAAAGCCCTGATGGAGCAGCCGCCCTGCAGCAAAAGCATGAGTTCTCTCACCTACCTTCAGCCCCTGCTCGGGGGTCTCCAAGCCCTGAGATGTTTCTCCACTCCCTGACTGGAGTTGGGATGCTGAGGAGCTCCTGCCAGCCCGCAGTTGTGTGGTGCTCCCCCTCCAAGTGCTTTTATCCACCACCACCATCACCCCGAAAGAGGTGCCTGGGGGGACCTACCCCAGCCGGTCTGGCTGTAGGGTCAGTGGCAGCTGTGCTGTTTTGGGGCAGCACATCCCTGGTACAGGAACTCTCATAGCCCTTTGATCCTGCTGGTTTGGAATCAGCAGTGAGAAAATCCCTGGAGTGCCCCAGAAAACACTGCCTGCGTAAGTGCTGTCCTGGAGCCAGCCCGGCCCCTGCATCTGCGAGGGGCAGGGTAAAGGGGAACAGAGGGAACATCCGAGCCTTGAACTCTCTTTGTGTAAAGAAATGGAGTAAGAGACACTTGATCGCACCAAGCTGCAGAAGTCATCAAAATCCCAGAGGTCACCACATCGCCAGGGCACTCGGGGGAGGGAATTCTGGGTGGGTTGGGGGCTGTATCACCCCACTTTGGCCCCCAACCCAAAAGCTCTGATCAGAAAAACAAGGAAACACAAAACCAGGCAGTTTGGTTTGCCAAGTTGACAGAGAAAAGAAGAAAAAAAAACAAAACAAAACACAAAAATCTTCCAAGATAAATACATGGCCCCCATTTTGGAAGCATCTTCAAAAAGCTGGATTAACTGTTGTCAGCAGTGGCACAACCTTCCAGGAACATCTGTTGGGCTGGTGAGTGTTCAGCTCTCTTTTGAAGAAGGAACAGTTCAAGGGAAAAAAAAAAAATCCATCTCCCACCACACACAGCTCCCATTTTATCTGCAGAACAACTGGCCATGGCAATTCCCTCACAGCAGCAGGCTGGGAACCAGCAAGGAGCCATTAATGCAGCAGGTTCCAGTTTGCTCACGGAAAGGGCTGGCAGTGGTAGCAACTGGTTGGGAAAAGATTTCTTCCAGAAAACAGTACTTCAGGGGGGATTTAGGAAGGCTGGGACCTCTCCCCACGGATCGAAAGCAGCCGCACTCAGGCACGCTGTCAGAAGGTGACACGGCCCAGGAATTCCCGTGGAGCCCCCAGCAGTGGGACAGCCACAGCATGGGACAGCCACAGCATGGGACAGCCACACACAGAGCTCTGGGCCTCCAGGGATGCAGCAGGTCTCCAGACTCCTCGGCTAATGCTGGGGAAAGCTCCCAGCCCGGGGGTTTGGCTTTAAGGGGACGTTATTGCTCCTGACTTCTCAGGCTTTTTGCCTTTTGACAGGGCAGCTGCTTGCTTCAGGAGTTCTCTGTTCTTGGCCTGGAAATGGGGAAAATTGGTATTTAGTGGCATGGATCATCATTAGCCCTTGGGATCCCTGTGCAGAAGCTGCTGGCATCCCTCACACAGATGGAAAGGGGGGCAGATGCTGAGCTCACCTCTAACCTCCTAGAGAGGGCTCTCCCAGCCCAGCCCCACAGGAAAGGACAAAGACAACATGATAAAACCCACAAGACCATTCAAAAATTAATCATATGAACAGTTCAAAGCACCTACAATACAGTGAGAGGATCTGAACTTTGATTTTGCAACCATTGAAAAAGGTTCCTAAAGACTCAACCAATACCAGCAGAAAAAAAATGTCTGGACACCAGAGAATTCAGGGCAGTCCCAGCCTGAGCTGAGCATAGACATGGAAAGCCCCAAGAGAGGGAGGTGGCTGGGGCACACCTGGTCCTGGATCTGATGCTCCTTTACCTTCAGAAACAGCACATCCAGCCCTCTCCATACCACATTCTGACATTCCAGCCTTCAGCCAGGCAGAAGGATGTGCCCTGTGGAAGGATTCTCACAGGCACCAGCAGCCTGAGAGCAGCTGGAGGCCCCAAACCTGCCTTCCACTGGGACACTTCCCCACAGTGGGTGTGGATGGACGAGGGGCTGCTTCCTCAGGGGCAACAGAAGCCTTTTGCCTCATCCCCTCCCACCTCTCATGGCTGGGCCTTTAGATCTTTATATATCCAGAGTAATTGAAGGGTGCAAAGTTCATTTCTGTGTCTGATTTCTTCCCCTTTGACCTGATCCATTTGGTGGCTCAAGCTATTCATGCTGATAGTCTGCTGTGTTTCCACAGCCATGACAAGAATCCTGCTCTCCCTGCTTCCACCAGCTCAGGGACTTCTTTATTTGGACTAGAGATACAGGGCAGAAAGAACTGCCAATTGTTCCTTTGTTCTCTCTGGTTACTGCTCACACAGATCACAGGGAGGTGATTTAGAGGTCCAGGGAGCTGACAACGGTTCTGCAGACTGGAAAAACAGGTTCAAACCTGATTTTGGCAGTAAGTAAAATGAGTTTGATGGTTTCTGTCCAGTCCATAAGGGACACAACACAGCACTTTACAACACAGTAAGTGTGAGTCTGAGAAGAGAGCAGCAAGGTAGGTGTAAATGGTGGCTGGGATGCAGTGCAGAGCTGAGGAGGGGCTTGCCTGGCAGCAGAGAGGCTGTAGGATGGGGCTGAGAAGCATTAGCAGAGCTCTGTGTGCAGGAGCTCATGGGGTGTTCTGATCAGGAGTGTCCTCAGTCCCTCCTGGACACAGCTCAGGAATGTCCTCACTCACTCCTGGATACAACAGGGCTCAGCAAATCAAACCAACAATGCTGTCACCTGTAACTGCTCCATGACCTCCTTGTGTGTCTTCTCCATTTGGTTCATCTTTGCCCTCATCTGTGATTCCTGGTACTGCAGGTCGGCTTTCAGCTCCGTGATCTGTGCAGAAACCAGGAAGGAGCAAGTGAGCTGGAAGAGGCAACAACTGCCCTCACCACAGCCCCCCTGCCAGGGAAAGTGCTCTGCAGAAGGTGTGTGAGACTGGCTGAGCTCAGACATGCTGGCAGTGCTGGGGGACTGCAACGAGACCAGAACTGTGTCACTGAGAGCACAGAGCAGCAGCAAGGGCCAGCACTGCACTTCTCCAAGCAGCAGCATGTTTATTGCCAGTCTTGCCCACACACAGAGGTCTCCAAGAAAGTGATCAGGAAATGACCCTTTATGAAATGAGTTCCCCTGGGTGGGTCCAGAGAGCCTCTCTGGCTTTGGAAAGGAGGCAGCCTGCAAACAGCCAGCCATCTTAACTCCAAGTTGAAAAGCCAGGCTGTGTCAGAGTGTGATCTGTGAGAACATGCCAGCCTGCTGGGGGAAGCAAGCCAAGGACTGTACCTTCTTCTCCTTCTCCAAAATCATCTGATCCTTCTGGTGAAGCATCTTTTTTAAAGTAGCCACTTCCTCCTTCAGCTGGGCAATGATGACAAAGTGGTCGGTGCCAGGGGAGTCCAGGGCGAGGTCCGGAGAAAAACTGCAGCAAAGAACAGGGAGAGGCTCTCAACAAAACCCAGAACCCTCCTCTTCACTGAGGCAGGGAAACTCCCATGGATGCACCCAGAGGAGAATGGGAATCATTTCATGATCATCCATGGTCCTGTTTCAAACCAAAGAGTTGAAGACAGCAATCAGAGAGATAATTAAACTTTATGCATCCCTTTGGAAATCTCTTTGCTCACAAGCAGTCCTTGGATGCACTGCAAAACTTCCCACTGAATGTAAACAAACATTCTTGCAAGGAGGGGACATGAAAGAGAAACAAATAACCTTCAAGTTCAACAAACAGAGCAAAAGGAAACAGCTAAATTGTCCTGAGCAAGGAGAAGGGGTAAAAAACACACTGGACCTTGTAATACGATTCTGCCACAATAAAGCAATTTAGGGAGAAGCTTCATTATTCCAGAGTAGGAAAAACTCTCCAGGAAGACAGAGGAATAGCTGAGCACATCAGCTGTACACCACCAGGTACTCTAAATCTAAGCAACCATCAGCAGTTATCAGTGCATGAGCTGCTGCTGCACTGGTAAATCACAAACCTCCCCTGCAGACACCCAGTGACCCAGGCAGGCACAGAGTCCTGTGCTACAGGAATATCCCAGATCACAGACACAACAAGCTGCAGCCACAAGGCCCAGGGAGCCCACTGATCTTCCCCTGCCTTCTGTTCCATCCCTAAAGCCAATTTTTATCTCCTCATGCTAAGTGGGCAGCACACTCCCAGCCACACACACCTGAAACTGCGGTATAAAAATTGAACAGTAATAAGACTACAAAGCTTCACCTAGGAGATGACTTTAAGTCTGGCTGTTATCAGATAAATAAATTGTCAGGGTCACCCAATTTTTTTTTAAAGCCTCCAGAGTAGGTCAACACTCAGCTTTAAAGCTGGGAGCTGCAGCAGAGTGGGGAAAGCATGGTCTCAACCCAAAATTCTGCCTCTCTCAAGGGTGTTTCTACCTCTGAGCTTCCAGTCCCCAACCTGTACCCTAAGGCAGAGAGTACTTGCTGCTCACTTCACACAGGGTCTGCTCTAGCACCTGGAAATTATCCATTTACTAATTAAAAGCACTACAGTCTGCTTTGACAGGACTCATTAGTAAGGATGTGGCAGGGAAAAAGGCTTGCTCTCCCACTGTGCTGGGGATCTACAGAGGGAAACTAAGCAGAGGCGGCTTCTCAGATCTGAGAGTCAGAGGAAAGCCCTGAGGCACTGGGAGAGAAAACCTGGCAGAGGAAAACTCAGAGCTGAGGGTCAGCAGGAGACAGCCCGCAGCGAAGAGCCCTGCATGGCTCAAACATGCTGACAGCAGAGTGCACACTGAGGTGTGGCAGCTCCCTGGGCACACTGGGTCCAGCTCTGTGCTAGGCAGAGAGGCTCATACCCACACTAGCACAGAACAACTCCATTTTAAAACTCTCCCAATAGTTTTCCCCAGTGGAGGCTGTGCAAGATGATGGTGGGTGCTCCAGCACCTTCCTGTGTGCAAGCACATTATTAACAGCAGTTTTAATTTCCCACTCAGCGCAAATATGCTGGGGAGGAGAGAAATAAATTAAAAACAACAACAACCAACAGCCTCCACAGAGAAAAGAAAGGCTTTGATTGAAAGAAAGGCACTGATTCCCTCTGGCTGAAAACAATCCCTTGACACACCATTCCTTTGCCCAGGCACGCTTCCCTCCTGCCATGCCTTGGGGTGATAAACAGTGCCAGGAGATGTCCACATTTCCCTGAGCAGCTCCAGCAGGACAAAATCCCTGCCTGGCAGCTGCTGCTGCCCAGCACATGGTGAAGGCAGGAAGGTGAGAGCCAGCCCTGCCACCCAGTGGGGAGAGGGAAGGGACAGGATGGTCACCAGCCCTGCACAGAGCACCATCCTGGGGCTCCGAGGGCTTTGCATCCACCAGTGGGAACAGCCGGCCTGAGATCTCCTCCCTGAGGGCTACAAAGTACCAGACAGGTATTTTCCCGTCCACTTGCTGCAAAATGCCCCTTCAAATGTGTTAAGGTGCTAAATAAAGAGGCAGATTTTTCTTTCCTCTTCTTTTGTATTTTTTTAAAGACTGACAAGATAGTAACGAAAGGTTCCAGGTCTGCTGCAAGGTGTGCTGCCAGTCACTGGGACAGAGAACTGCTCCCAGGGCAGCAGACAGAGCTGTCTGCTCCTCCCAGAACTGATCCAGAACAAACCACCCTTTACATGACTGCTGGAAATCACCCTGTCCACATATCATAGCCATTGTGAGCAACAACCACCCTGAAACATGTACACAAAAACAGAGGGAATTCAGTACAACACAGTACAGGAATTTCTACCATATCCAAGAAGAAGCAGTAATTACAGATAAGCTGGACCCTGGCTGAAGGTGTTGCCAAAGTCAAGAGAGCTCAAACATGCCCAAATTTTGCCCAGCTGAGGGCAGAGGTTTGGCTGGAGCCAGGAGCCAGGGTACAGGACGTTGGGGCTGATCTCAGCAGGGAGGAGGGGCTGGTCGTGTCACTTCACTCCAGACTCTGCTGCTGCTGCAAACACCCTTGTGCCGCAGCAGACCTGAACTCCATGCTCAGGCCGTGCCCCAGACACCAAGGTGACTCTGGGAGGGACAATCTGATAGTTGTATAAAAGGGGAGGGATTTGGGGGTTCGCCCTCATAAAAGAACCCTCAGCAACTCCAAACCCATACTTAAGGAACCCCCATTATTACCCCACACAAGACATGCAGCCATTTGTCTATTTAAGGCAGCTGCAGCTTGCCTTTTCTGCTGCATGTTGCTGAAGCTCTTCAGTTGCTATATTTACACTTGGTGTGTTACTGGAACTCATCAAAAAAAGCCTGTGGCAAGGCCTACAGCCTTGGCAGGAGCCAGACTGACAATATCTGACATGAGAGCAGAAGGAAAGCCCTTGATTCCTCCAATACATGCTCCTGTTTCCCAAACAAACGGCTGGCCGACCCAGAGCACAGGTCATTTTGCTTTTTGGGTATTTTCAAGCCAGCAGGGCTGTTACAATGAGTTGTGAGACCTCAGCCCAGGATTTAATGAGGGAGCCACTGCCCTATAAAATTAATAAAGTTCTATTTCACACAATCATAGAATCCCAGAATGGTTTGGGTTGGAAGGCACCTTGGAGCTCATCTTATTCTGCCCCCTGCCATGGATGGGACACCTTCCAGTAGATGAGGTTGTCCCAAGCCCCATCCAACCTGGCCTCGGACACTTCCAGGGACAGGCATTTCCCATGGGAGCATTTTACAGTGACAAGGTGTCAACAGTATCTATAGGAGAGATCTGTGATCTCAGAGACAATGAAGGCAAGTAGCAATTAATTAATTACCAGTGGCTTTAACAAACCCTTTGTCACTAACTATGCTCTGGTGCTCCCAAATCCCTGCTGTTTAGAAAGAGATCCACTGAGGGGGAGAGTTCCCGTGTGTGAGGCAGTTCCCAGGGAGGGAGGGGAGAAAACAATAGGTGATCTCACTTCAGGATGTCAGTGCCTTGAGCAACAGGACAATGGTGGGCCCCGAGAGTCTGTTGGGAAGCAGCCCACTGCGCCAACGTGGACGGGGCCCTCTGGATAAGGGGGCAAAGCATCTCGGGAGAGGAAGGAACGCTGAGAATCAGAGAGGAAAGGCAGGAATGAAAATATGCATGCACAAGACCATAAAAATACAAATCCATCTCAATCTCCTGCTTCTGCCAGTGACTCCCATTCCGCAGCACAGGCAGCCGGCATCAACATGGTCCAGCACCGAGTGTGACAGCAGAATGGGGTCGAGTGCTTTCCTAGAGTCAGAGAACCATGGAATGGTTTGGGCTGGAACCACTCTTAAAGAGCATCTTGTTCCAACCCCCTGCCATGGGAAGGGACACCTTCCCCTAGACCAAGCTGCTCCACAACCCATCCAGCCTGGCCTGGAACACCTCCAGGATGGGCAGTCCACAACCTTTCTAGCAAAGCTGCTTGATTGCTTGTCTCTACTGCAAAGGCAGGAGGGGACATGGGAAATGGGTCTGGATCTTCCCCTGTCCTCTGAGGCTCTCCCTGCAGATCAGTCTGACACACCTCAAAGTACCAAACCTGCAGACCTCACCAGCCCCTCTCTCCCTGTGCCTGCAAGAGAGACTATAAAATTGGTCTGGCTGCATTTTCCTGACTGTTGGGGAGTTCAGCCAACCATCACCTCCATCCTGTTCCATCCAAGCAGGTACAGGTGCTCAGTATTCTTTTCCTCCTCAAAACTATGTCTAGATTCCAGGTAGCACTGGCCTGCCAGGCTCTAGGGCAGCCCCTCGAGGTCTCAAAGCCCAAGGCCCTTCCTGTTATTCACACACAACTCTGTCTTATATAAACTCAGCAAACAAACCCCCCCCCCCACAACTTCCCCATGTAACAGGCTCACCTGTCACCATTGGCAGATATGGCATCGAACTTGGCTTTCTTCTTTGGGATTTCGTTCTGAATGGAAGACGTGGATAAGGTTTTCTGGCTAGGAAAAGGAGGAAATTGTATGTCAGAACCTGAATGACTTTCAGTCTAAGACAGAGAGGCAGATAAATATTCCCACCCACTTTGATCCTATTACAACAGTATTTCCCAGTGCTAAAATGATTAAAAAATCATTCCTTGAAGAGTAGCTGGAGACTAAAAATAAACAGAAACAATGAGTCAGAGCAGCACGTAGGTGAAGAACTCCTGCTTATAATCTGCATTTTAATAATTAAATTTTACAAATGCAATTTCACTTCCATAGTGTTCAAGTTCAGTAAGTTGGATCACTAAGAAGCACAAGGCTGTACCAGCACAGTGAGGTTTGCCAAAAGCAAAGTGTGACTTAGCCAGACCATCCTGATCTCAGAGCCTGCTCAAACCCCTGCCCAAGGTCACCTGTTATAGTGGCTGCCACTGCTGAGCCTGCTGAACTGCTCCTTCTCCTGCAGGCTGGCTCGGGAAGAGCTGCTCAGGTGTTTGCACTGCTCTTTGGTCTTCTGCAGGACTCGTTTATAGGACAGTGTGCACAGCCAGCACAGCAGCTTTCCATCCACCTGGAAGGGGACACAGAAAGAAGTTTTGGTCTTTCTTTCTGCCCACACAGCAAATACAGGAAAGACAAGAAGCACTTTCAAGCTTAGGGTCACATATGAACAAACAGGGACTCAAAAAGAATCCTGTGAAGGGACAGGCAGTTGCTGGAGACCAAAACAGCAGGGGTGTCTGCTCCAGGAGGCTCAGCAGGGCACTGGTTACCAGGGCAGCATTCCAAACAACAGATGTTTACAGCTTGCCTCAGGAAGACACGTCTCCTCCTCGGGCTGTTTAGGCAAAGGGTGTGTAGAAGGGGTTTCCTGGTGGAGGTACGACACCTGTAGCTCCTCAGGCTATGGAACAAATATCATTCCCCATCCCTCTCCCCAAATAGCACCTCACACTTCATTCAGAGCTCTCTGCTCCTCTGCCAGCTCTTGGGCCACACGCAAGAGATCTTTCTTAGAAGATCTGGCAGAGGCACACAGGGGTTCCAAGATTAAACAGCTCTAAACCGGAGCAAAGCTCAACTCTAGAAAACATTCACAACCAAGAGACATGGATCATGGAATGGTCTGGGTTGGAAGGGACCTTAAAGCTCATCTCATTCTGCCCACTTCCATGGGCAGGGACAGCTTCCACTATCCCAGGCTCTAAGTTCCACCCAGCCTGGCCTTGGGCACTGCCAGGGATGGGGCAGCCACAGCTTCTCTGTGCCAGGGCCTCCCCCCATCACAGGAAGGAATTTCTTCCCAGTGTTCCATCTAACCCAGCATCTGGCAGTGGGAAGCTTTCCTCCTTGTCCTGTCAGAAATGCTGCAGAAGATGTAAGGAAGATGGACAGAGGATGGCTGTGCTCAGCCCTTTCACCCCATCAGCCCTCTTTCACACAGCCCTCTTTCACACTGACCTTCTTCCTGTCATCCTTGCGGTCAAATGCGCACTGCTGCTTGCACTGCTCACACGAGTGGGGAGGGCCGTACTTCTTCTCCGAGTTGGTGCAACGCTGGCACTTGTTCCCAATAAATGCTGCTATGATGTTGCAGTACTGGCAGGGTTTTGGCTTTAAAAAATAAGAACAACTGCTGCAGCCTTCTAACTACAACAGTACACTGCTCGTTCCCATTCTCCCCATAATTTCAAACTTTTATTTCCTTATTCTACGCAGAGTACAATGCTGATCCAGGAGACAAAACTCCATTTGGATCCCTGGTCTCCAGCTAAGTGTATTTAGCCATGGCACTCAGACCATTTATCAAGTGCTGTGAAATCTTTAGAAAAATGTCTAACAACAAAATAGAACCAATCCAAATCTCTATTTCAGATTTCAGACAAGCAGGAAATAAAGATTTATCACTGCTTCCTGCAGCAATCTCAGTCTGTGTAAGCACAGTCTTGTTTCTACTGGGTATCAAACAGATAATTTCCTGGCCTCAAACGATGCAAAGCTCTTTTTTGTGCTAAAAGAAGAGAAAAAGTCAAAGCTCCACGCTCGAGTGCCCCATATTATTGATCAGTCATGCTCTCACAGCTGAGCCAGTGCACAAACTGCTCTGAGATTTCAGCAGGACAAAGACAAGAGAAGAAAGAAGAGAGGCTGGAGAGGCTGAGCCCCCTCACTTACTGTGCCATAGAGCTTCACGTTCTGAGCACACTTCTTGCATATCGTGTTGGTTTTGCTGTTAAAAAGGACAGATCATTCCATTAGCACATTCCAACAGAAAATGAAACCTCTGTGTTTAGAATGCCTGCTTCAGATCCCCGGATCCCTGCTCAGGATCCCAGCCTCCCCTCGGCCCTGTCTCTGGTGATGAGGCTGGGTTCAACCTCTCGAGGGACTCACACACCAAAGTGCTCTTCCTATCCCCATCTGGCTGAGCATAAAGGGCCAAAAATTGCTAGGAGGTGTCTTTTTATTAAGGCATCCCCAGATGCCAGCAGGTTTTTGTCCATGCAAACACAGGATTTGATCACTGACTGATTGGCAGCATGAGTGATTCAGCATCAGGGCAGGCTCCACTCTGGAGGTCACGGCAGGAGAGGACAGAGGTGTGTTTATCCAGCAAACACAGGAAGGAACTCCTCACACAACGGCCACACACAGCTCTGGGTTTGCCAATCCTCCCTCTGACAGCTGCACAACTTGTCAAAATGCAAAAAGACAAAAGCCCAGCTAAAGTACACACAGCAGGAAATAAATGTTGGATACCAGACATCAGGTAAGAGGAAAATTCATGGGAATACACCTAGATCCTTCCCTGGAAGATGCATCTGAGCTCTGACTGAGAAAAAACCCCAAGCCAAAGGTGTAACCCAAGTGCACTACAGACACCCCAACTCGCCCAGCAGGTCTCTGGAGGTGGCCAAAAGTCCCCCGAGTCTTCCACAGCATCAATTCACAGGTGAAGGCTCAGTCCCTGCAGGTGGGGGAGCATTACAGCTCCCCAGGTGTGCTCGTTCTCCACGGAACCTGGATGTCCCCAGGTCAGCAAGCACTCACCTTTCCTGCTGGAATTCAGTCCTGCAGTAAGTGCATTTAACGATGGGGTGAGCAATCCGGCACTCCTGCAACAACAGAGGTGTTTCATGAGGTGCAGTGCTGCTCCCCAGACCCACATCCCCTGCTGCCCTCCACATGCAAACACTGCAAACACTTCCTCCCTGCACAGTCATGCTGAGAGAAGAGGAAGGTGACGGGACTGGCACGTGTCACAGGTGAGGCAGGCCTGACCCAGACCCACTGCAGGGCCCATCTGTGCCTCACACCCACAGAGCAGGGTCAGGGTGGCTCCCAGGGCAGGAACACCCAGCTCTGCCTCAGCTATTCGCCCGTTTCCTGTGCACCTGGCTGTGCTCTCCTCCCATCCCAGATTCCCCCACGTTCTCCTGCTTTGTGCCAGCCTCAGTGACCCCAGACTACTCCAGTTCCTGCCCCGCGTTCCCTGTTTCATCCCTGCTCTTCCCCACGCCCTCAGCCTGTCTCCAAACCCACCTTACTCCTCTCGAGATCCCACCAGACCTCCTGGCAATGTCCCCAGATGTCCCCAGGACACCTCCCACCTGCCCTCCACTCCCCACAGCAGCCCCACGGCTCCCCTCCAGCCCCCTCCCACACCCCCAGCCTGCCCCCAGTGCCCTCAGGCCCTGGCAAACAGCTCCCCTCTTTACAGCCTTTAACCATCCCCCTAACAGCCCCTGGGCTTTACCCCCTGCTCCAGCCCCTCAGAACCTCCCCAGAGCTGCCAGGCCCTCACCCACACCTCCCCCTGCCCGCACACAGACCCCACACAGGCATCTCCAGCCCCAGACTCCATAAACACCCCAGGATCTCCCCACAAACAGCCCCCCAATTATCCTCAGTCCCTCTAAGAGCCTCCAGACCCCTTAAAGACACTCCCTTGCTGGCCCTCCCTCACGAACAACGCTCCA
>VWZP01002135.1:67364-86319 GCA_013396995.1 Dicaeum eximium | reverse complement strand
GCCAAGCCAAGGCCGGGAAAAGAGCCTGGGCTGGGCTGGGCTGGGCTGGGCCGGGCCGGGCCTAGGCCGGGAAAAGAGCCTGGGCTGGGCTGGGGTGGGCCGGGCCTAGGCCGGGAGATGAGCTGCTGCAGGGAGGGGAGGCCTTGTGCAGGTGGGGGAAGGAGGTGAGCACTGGAGGAAGGAAGGAAGGAAGAGAGCAGGGGGATGTGGGGAGGAGGAGGATGAGGAGAAGGATGAGGAGGAGGAGGAGGATGAGGAGGTGCAATAATTATTTTTTCTCCATCAAGTGGTTGTCATTTTGTACAACGTGACACAGAACAGGTTCTTGGAGAAGTGGGGAAATGAAGGTGTTTTGATGTTAAAAGTTCATTCCAAATCCAAGAGGAACGAGCAAAGGGCAGTAATACTCAGAGCTGTGTGATCTGCTCCCTTTGCTCGGCATTCCTGAGCTCCTACACCCTTCCCTCTTCCTCAGACCTTAAGGGATACCTTGAAATCTTCGGGAAACTTCTGTCCTGTCCTTTTTCCCTGCACCAGATTGCAGAGTATTCCCAGCCCTGGCTGGTGCGAGCGGTGAGACTGAAATCCGAGCTGCTCAGGCTTTCCCGAGGAGGGCTGGGGGAGTGCCTTGGGTTCTTAGCTGGGCTGCGTGGGTGTGCATAATGAACCGGAATTCTGCTGTGCTTGGCTACCTCGGGGACTCGCTTTAATCGCCGGGCAAATGTGCTGTGTGTAGGAGAAATCCTGAATTTCGTGACAGGAGCTGCACTGTGCGGGTGCTGGGCTGTGGCTGGGAAATGTCCCTCGGTGGGAGCGGGGGGCAGAGCCCGGCTGGGGACGGGGGACGAGCCCCTCCTGGCTGTCCCGGGGCTGCCGTGCCGGGGTGAGGAGGGGGAGGGCTGGGGCTGCTCAGATTTTGGGTTTGGAGGAGGGGGAGGGCTGGGGCNGCCGGGGCCGGGTGAGATTTTGGGTTTGGAGGAGGGGGAGGGCTGGGGCTGCTCAGATTTTGGGGTTTGGCAGCGCCGCCTGCTCTCTGCTACAGCCAGCCGTGGAATCCTGGGATGGGTTCACTTGGAAGGGACCCTAAAGCCCCTCCAGTGCCACCCCAGCCATGGCAGGGACACCTCCCACTGTCCCTGGGTGCTCCAGCCCTGTCCAGCCTGGCCTTGGGCACTGCCAGGGATCCAGGGGCAGCCACAGCTGCTCTGGGCACCTGTGCCAGGGCCTGCCCACCCTCACAGGGAAGGATTTTTTCCTGACATAAAATCTAACACAATCCCTTTTTTAGTCTCCATTCCCCCTCAGCCTGTCAGTTAAAACCCAAAGGTCAGGGTGGGGGGCATGGAGGGGCAAACCCCTGGGGCTGAAGGAGAAGGAGCGGTTGGGTTTGAGAACATGAGCTGCAAACCTGCCAGAGCAGTCCCGGGTGCCAAGGGAGAAGCGTTTGGCTGAGGAGCAGAGTTTGTGAAGCTGCTACTGCAGGGAGTGTGAGAAGAAACGCTTGGAAGGCGCTGCCTCGGTGATTTTCCAGCAGAGCCGCGCTGGCAGCAGAGCGGTTTGGAGCCTGCAGAGTTTAGGAGGCTGTTCAGACCTACCAGAGGCACCTTTCACTGCAGAATGGTTTGGGTTGGAAGGGGCTGTAAAGGCTCTAAAGCCCTGCCATGGGCAGGGAGTCTGCTCTTCGTGCCCCTAAAACCCCTGGTTACTGAGTTAGGCAGCAAAAGCCCCCCTGGATCATGGGCTTGGCCATCCTAAGAGCTCAGGGTTTGTGTAAAGCACGTCCTTCCCCTTTTGGGCTGCTGGGCTCTGTCCTGGGGACGCCCCCAGGAGCCCCTTCCCCGGCACAGGAGAGCTGCTGCCAGCTCTCCATCAGCCCCTCGGGGTCGCCCGGAGCATTTGGGAGCCACGAGGTTGCCAAAGCAGGTTTGATTCAGCTGCTGCTCCTGACACCGTCTGTGGCTCTCTGTAAATCACTAACAGATAATAATTTCATATTCTGGCTCTGCTATCCCCCGTCTGCTGAATAATTACCTTGTTTTGTGCGAGCTGTGAGAGGTTTTCACAGATAATTCATCCAGCAGGGAAAGGCAGCCAGATTTGGGGCTGGAGCACATTTTGTGGCCACCTGGCATTGCTGCACAAGGTCTGTGCCGGAGCACAGCTGCCTCCGGGGGGAAATGCCGTATCCAGGACAGCCCAGGGCAGGGCCAGAAACCAAACCCAGCTGAAATCCCAGCCGCCCTTCCTCGGAGAATCATTCAGCTTGGCAAACTCAGCCCACCCTGAGTTTCTGGATGTGTGGACAGATTGATCTCACGGATCTGGATGCTCTCACCCACAGAGGAGCTGTTCCACTGCAAACAGAGCTCTTCCCAGCAGCTCTTTGTGGTGTGACCTCTGTCTTGCCTCATTCCCTGTGTCCTGCCTGGCCTTGGGTGGGTGGTCGGAGCCCAGCACGGAGCTAAGGTCCCCCCAAGGTTGCCCCAAGGTTGCCATCCCCATCCCAGGGCTGAGCTGGTGCAAGGCAGGAGGAGAGAGGATGGTCTCTGTGCAGCTTTCCTCAGCAGCTCCCAAACCCAAGGTGATTGCTGGTGTCACTGTGCTGGGGGGCTCCAGCCACAGAATCTCAGAGCCTCCATTAAACACCAACCTCAGCTGATGTTTCACCACCGAGGTATCAGATTTGGGGAGTTTCCTGCAAGGTGCCTCTTCCAAAGGAAACCTTAAATGCAGAGCTTCAGGCCAGCTTTGCTTCCAATAAACAGCAGGGTTCAGAGCGGCTGTGCTTTGCTGTGCTCTGCAGAACTCGGAGCCACTCTGAGGTTTGGGTGTCCAGGGAAGTCTGGAGGTCACAGCTCAGCCGGGCTGCGGGCCAGAACCTACATCTGGCTCTGCAGACAGCAAACCTCCCTTCAGGTATGTCCTTTCTTATTTTTTCCTTTTTCAGATATAATAAATTGATATTTTTTTAAGTTCCCAGCCATCCAAACTACCCACACTCACGACTGCAATACGCCTAATGCCATGAATGCAGAATTTCAGTAAATGCTTCCTGGGGATACAAAACCTCTAGCTCTTGAAGCCACCTCTGTGCTCAGCAGCAAATTCAGGACATCCCCTATCCAAAGGGAGCCTGAAAGTCACGGTTTCCTGAAAGTCGAAGCATGTTTTATTGACTGCAGTCAAGAGAATCAAAGATCTGGAGACCTGGACTCCCACGGAATAAACCCCATTATTCCTGTGCAGTGATCATTCCTCTCCCAGACAGGAATTCCAGCCAGCCTCCCTGCTGGGAATGATTAAAGACCCCTTCCACAATCAGCAAATTGTCAAATAAGCAGGTGAACAAGTGAAAGAAAACAAGGGAATATGGAGACTGCCACCACGGATGAGAGCAGTTGTGTCACCTGGAGGGAAGTGCAGCTCCCTGGGTGCTGCTGGTGCTTTGCTGTACAAAATTTGGGGGTAGCCGTGGGGGATGGCACTTCTCGAGTACCAAAACCCCATTTTGGGGAAGGTAGAGCCTGTGCAGATGCAGCTACGAGTCAGGGATGACATTTCCCTTCTTCCAGGTTTCCCTTCCCAGCTGCCTGCTGCTGACTGGGCTCTTGGGTTGGGAAGCAGAATGCCCAATGGATTAGGGCACGGCTGCTGGGTGTCCTTGTGTCCCCCTCCCTGTGTGGCAGTTTGCAGCCAGGCTTTGCTGCTGGCAGGGGGAACCTGCAGTGACCAGGGCTACTGGGACCCCAGACCCCCTAGAGCCCCCCTAGGGCAGGAGCCAAGGTGTCCCCTTGGGGTGAAGGTGCCTGGCTGGTGGCACTGGCAAACACCCGGTGACAAAGTCCCCGCCCGCAGCCACAGCTGGGGCAGTGGGGCACAGGGTGGAGACTTCTCCCTCCCCAGCTCCCCACGCCAGGGATTTCTCACTCAGCAGAAATCCCTGGGGTTGTTTGTGCTCCACCTCAGAGCCGGGAGAGCCGCTCCCCTCGCCCCGGGTGTCTGGGGCTGGCTGTGGGAGCCAGCTGGCTCTGCCAGGAGGGATTGTCCCCTCCCCAGGAGGCCCCTGGGGTCCCCCAGGACCAAGAAAAGCAGGCTGGGGACAGGGAGCTGTACAGGACGTGTCCCTGGGGCACAGGGGACACGGCTGTGTGGGCAGCAATTGAATCCCTCCTGTAGGAGCCAGGTGTTTTTCCAGTGTCTTTATTGGCAAGCCCAGGGCTGTGTCCCCATCCTGCCCCGTGGCCAGTGCTGAATGGGCCTGTCCCAGTGTGTCCCCAGCTTCCTGCTGGCTCCATGAAGGGCCTGACCCAGGGCTCTCCCTGCAGAGCCAGGCTGGCTCAGGCCAGGATGGGGTAGGTGGCCTCAGTGGCCACGCCACAGTTGTTGTCCTTCATGGCCATGAGGATGTAGCCGTCGTTGCCCCAGTACGGGGACCAGGAGTTCTTGATGAGCCAGTAGGTCTCACCCTGCAGGACCCCGTAGCCCACGGCCAGCACCGCGTGGTCCAGCGATCCCGGCGTGTTGGCTGCAGGGAATGACGTGGGAGAGGGCTCACCTGAAGAGCAGCCCTGGAGTCGGGAGACTCTGTCTGGTGAGCATCCCTGCCCAGAGCCCATCCCTGCTCCCAGGGCTACCCTCAGGGCTGCAGAGGACTTCAGGGTCATCCCCTCCACCTCTCCCTTGACCAGGAGATGGGACCCAGGTGCTCTGGGATCCCCTTGGGCGCCCAGGCCCTCCCGTGCCCGTGTGCTGCTCGTCTCACCGCACTTGGGCTCGTAGTAGACGCCGTTGGAGTAGAAGGAGAAGGTTTTGTGCGAGGCGTCGATGCTGACGGCCACGGGGCCGTGCTTGTAGATGGCAGCTTTGAGTGCTGTGATGTTGCCCGAGGTGACGTTGACGTAGCCCGTGATCTTGGCCAGCATCTCAGACTGGTTGTAGTGGCACAAGCCGTTCTACACCCCCAGGGGACATGTGTTGTCACCAGGACACCCAGGATCCCTTGCTGGGACCCTGCCCCCCCACCTGGCCCTGGGCATGCAGGGAGGAGTCTGGAATTTGGGCTGTGGGAGCAGCCTGGCTCTGACCCCGCTGTGCTCCCAGCCCAGGGTGCTGGGGATGTTTTCCCACTTGCTCAAGGACACAGCGTGGGGAGCTGGCCCTGCACACAAAGCCCTGGCAGGCTGTGGCCTGCATCTGCTGCCACCTCCCCATCCCTGGGCAGCTCTGCTCCCTCCCTGGGTACCCCGGGGTGTGGAGTGACTCATGGCACCACGCACAGCTGGAGGAGCCTCGTCCCTGTTTTGCAAGAAGAGAAACTGAGGGACACGGTGACAAAACAGCCTGGATGAGCCCCAGGGCTTGGCTTTGACACTACTGTGACCCACAGAAGCCTGGTGCCTTGGGGCGAGGTGACATCCTCATCTCCAGAGCCTGGTAGTGCCTCTGACACATCCAGGTGGGTCCCACCATGGCTTTAAAAAGCCCCGAGATGTTGGGAAGGCCGTCAGAGCCAAGGGGCCACCCTCACCTGTCCCTTGTAGGTGCCGTAGGACTCGGTGCTGGCAATGCCCCCGTGCTTCTTGATCCACTCGTACGCCCGCCACTCCTCGCCGCCGTCGCAGGCGTAGTTCCCAAAGCCCCAGGAGCAGTCAATGAGCACTTGTTGGGACAGGGGGGTCAGCACGCCGGTCTGCAGGGGGACACGGTGCAGGGGTGGGGACAGGCACCCTCCGGGCACCCCATCCACTCCATGGGGCACAGCCCCGCTCCCACCTTGAGGAAGAGGGCACCCTCCATGGCTCCCGTTGTGGCAAAGCTCCAGCACGACCCACAGACAGCCTGATCCTTCACGGGGGTGACAGCGCCTGGGGACACGGGGCGGGATGGGGAACTGGGCTGACACCAAGGGGTGGAGGCAGGTGGAAGGGAAACTGAGGCAGTTTCCAGCCGGCCTTGGACAGCCCCAGGTTCTCCGTACAGCCTGTTCCAGTGCCTCACCAACCTCACAGACATGCACCCCACGGGACAGCACAGCCCCACAGGCTCCCCCGTGTAGTGATGGGGAGCAGGGAGCTATGTGGGACTCAGCGCAGGTCTGGGTGTGAGGGGGCTCCCCCAAAGCCCCCCGTGCCCCCTGACCCCACACGCACCGTACATGCGCCAGTCAAGGCTCTCGGGCAGGATGATGCCGGCGTAGAGCTCCGTGGGGAAGGGCAGCCCATTGTTGGGGGTCCGGGCGGGCCGGCGGCCCCGCAGCGCTGCCAGCTCCTGCGGCGTGCGGTCGGCCAGGTGGTTCAGGGCCAGCGTGTAGGAGAGCGCGGCGCGGTTCCGCGAGTGCACGAACCTGCCACCGCGGTGGGGACAGCGCCAGCTGGCACCGCCGCCACCTCCCCGGGGCGAGCGGCAGCCCCTGAGGGCCGCCATCCCCCCGGCCGCACCTCATGTTGTGCACGAAGACGCTCTGCCTGTGCTGCAGCTCCCGCTCGGAGCCGTAGCGCCGCCCGCGCTGCCGCCGGTACTCGTGGAACGCGCGGTGTGCCCAGGGCCGCTGCTGCCGCCCCACCAGGTCCTCCATGGGGTTCGCCAGCACTCGCTGCTCCGCGTTCCCCGGCAGCACCCCGCACTTGGTCTCTGGGGACAGAGAGGGGACCGTCAGGCCGAGCCCCACGGGCGGGCTGGGGGGGCCCTGCCTCGCTCACCATTGACGGGGAGGTCGAAGACGGAGGGGGGGTAGCTGTTGTCGAAGTCCGTGTAGGCGATTTCGTACTTGTCGTAGTGCGAGCCCAGCAGGCTGTTGTAGCCCCGCATCTCGTAGTGCACCGGGGCCACCCCGCAGCTGGAGTTGGTCACCCACAGGGTGTAGACGTTCTTCTTCTGTGCCCAGCGGGTGACGTTCTGCCACACGGCGCAGTACCGGCCCTCGTAGTACTCCTCCCGCAGGAACTGGGGGGACACGGCCTCAGGGAGGGGACCCCGCCTCCCCCAGGGCGCCTGCTGCCCACCCGGCCCCTCTGCACAGCCCAGAGCACGCACCCGCCTCTCCGGCCGCATCCGGCGGCCCCGTGGCCATGGGCACACAGCCAAGCGTGGGATGGAAACTGGGGCAGGGATATGGGGTGCAGCACAGGGCAGACCCCCCTGTCCGGCTCAGCGGTGCCCTGGGGACACCCCACTGTGCACAGCACTCTGTGCCCCCATAGCAGGGGATCTGGCTGCACCATTTCTCCAAAAACATGAGAAGATTTCAGGTTTTTCCTGTGTGTTTCCAAGCTCTCGGCATGCAGGCGTGTGTCCAGCTCAGTGACAACCTGCTGTCCCCGCTTCTCACGTGCTGTGCCCAGCCCTGGCGCAGGCTGGGGCCGGCAGGAGCTGAGCTGCCGTGCAGAGACTTGCCCAAACCGTGCTGAAATGCCAGCGTTTGTGTGGGATGTGACACGTCCCAGCACGGCTGCTGGGGTTGGGAAAGGAGCCGGGAGTCCGGCCCCAGGCCGGGTGGGGAGTGACCCTCCCTGGGCTGTGGGGACGTGTCCTGGCCGGTCCCAGTGCCCCGCAGCCCTGGGGCAGAGAGGAGCAGCTCCCAGCCCCCCACCACAGCCCGGAGATGCTTTGGGATGCTTTGGTCAGGTCTGGCTCTGAGGTTTCCCACCTTGAAGCCCCTCATGCTGGGGAAGACGCTCTGAGCCCTGACCACGTCCTCCTTGGAGCCGGGCAGCTGGAAGCACTTCCTGGCGTTCACCTCCTTCTCGGTGGTCTCTGGCGTGATCTTGTACCTCATCCCGTAGGGCTTCACCGCGGCCAGCTGGTAGGTTATCACCTGCCCTGTGCCCGGGAAAGAGAAACTGAGGCACGGGAGTCCTGCTGCCGCGGGGTGGGCGCAGCTGGAGCAGCTGGGTGCCCCCTCTTACCTCCGTAGTACTGGATCCGGCTCTTGTTCCCCGTCAGGTTGTACCAGGCCTCAAAGGGCTCCTTGATCTCGGCATAGGGCAGCCAAATGACCCCTGCGAGCCCCGGCACAGGACACAGGTCAGCCCCAAAGCCTCAGCACCCCGAAATCCCTCCCTGAGCCCCCCAAAGCCTGCAGAGCTGCAGCTGACCAAGACGGTGCCCCCATGGTGCTGGGCCAGGAGGAGGCTCTCGGCTGTGGGAACCTTGGGAATGTGCCCCAGTTTGGCACTGGGACAGCCGGGTCCCACCCCATGCTGAACGCCCTCTGCTCCCCCCCACAGGGTCCCATTCATTACCTCGGACATGGTAGATGGAGCCGAACTGAGGGTGTGCGCGGGAGAGGCCACAGTCCTGCCCTGGAAGGCAGAGAGGGGCAGGGTGAGGGGGGCTCTGTGTGTCCCCCCAGCTGAGATGGGCATGGGAGGCTGCCGAGCCCGGCCCTGCAGCCCGGGGCTTCCCTGCTTGGCCGAAAGAGCTCCCCGAGCTGATCCAGAGGCACAAACGGGACGCTGAGGCACTGACACCCTCCCGGGGCCAGCACCGTGCCACAACCTCCGTGACACTGCCGCAAGCCCTCCCTCAGCACCTTCCCCCCCGCCGGCAGCGCCCGGCAGCACCTGCCGGGACCCGGACAGCGCCTGCCCAGCCCGGGACAGCCGGAGCAGACCTGTCCCCGGCCCTCGGGGCCCAGCCCGGGACAGCCGGAGCAGACCTGTCCCCAGCCCTCGGGGACGCGGGCACGAGCAGACCCCCACCTGCACCCCAGGCTTATTTTCACGCCCCCAGCCCCACCAAGCCCTCAAGGCACATCCCCCCTGCCCTCTTTCCCACCCATCCCAGCTGCGTCTTGGAGGAACTGCAAATTTTGGGGCCCAACAAGCCATGAAACCACTTCCCCAGGCTCAGAGCTCCCCTGCAGTGCAGCGGGAAGAGATCTGGTGAGGCGCCCCCCATGTCCCCCCCACGGCCGGGGTGTCCCAGTGCGGGGCTGGGGTCGGACTCACCCCGGAGAGCCCCGCAGAACGCAGCGGCCACGATCCAGCGGAGAGCGCCCATCGTGCCCGTCTTGCCCATCCTGCCCCGGCTCCGCAACTCGGGCTGAGCCAGCGGCGGCCAAACCCGGCGGAGGCAGGGCCGGGGCCCTCCCCGGAGGAGGGAAGGAGCCGGCCCCATGTGGTGCCTGCGGGGGCACGGGCACCCCGGGCTGCGAGCGGGGCGAGCGTGTCCCGGCAGGGCCCGCGCAGGGCGATGGAGCAACGCGGGCGCTGCGGGGGTTGGGAGGGGCAGGACCAGCCCCAAATGCCTCGAGCAGCATTCGGGTGGGTGCCCCGCATGGATCTGTGGGGCAGCCCCCCAAGCTGGGGTCAGCCAGGCTTCCTTCCCTCCCAGGATGAGTCGGGAGGTGGCAATTTGGGGGTGGCATCACCGGGGAGCCGGTCCCCAGCCTGGTGGGGACCCAGCCCTGGCTCCCACTGCAGCCAGCTGTGTGGGAGGGCAGTGTGGCAGAGCCGGGACAGAGCCAGCTCCAGGAGGGCTCGGAGAGGATGCAGGGGGGCTCCGGCAGTGCTGGGGGGGCTCTCGGAGGGTGCAGGGGAGCTCAGATGGGGTGCAGGGGGATCCCACAGGGTGCCGGGGGCTCAGGCGGGGCGCAGGGGGATCCCACAGGATACTGGGGGCGCAGGGGCACTCAGACAGGGCGCTGGCTGTTTTACCCCAATCCCAGAGCTCACTGACGTTAGTGGCTTGGTGTGACCGATGCCAGATCTTGGGGTCATCCCACCAGCAACTTTATCTGGACAAGGGGTAAATAAGGGGTCCTAGTGGGCAATGCATGGGCACAGGACTGGCTTGAGCCACATAAGCGCTTCGCCCCATCTTGGGGGGACGTGTGGGACCCCCTGGAGCACAACCCAGAGCTACCTGCCACTCCCTGGGCATGGGGGCCCCTCCGCGGACCTGCCCTGCCTCCGGAGCCCGTGCCAGCGGGGCGAGTGGCTGCCATGCGTGTCCTGATGCCCGACGGGCACCTCGCTCCTGTCCCTGGCAGGGCCACAGGCTCCGTGCGCAGTTTGTCCTTTGCTGTCCCCTGCCCGGGGGGCTCAGGGAGCACCGCCGGGCTCTGGGGACGGGGCCAATCAGCCCCGCCGTGGCACGGCTGGATCCGCACACCGCCCCGAAAATCCCAGCAGGCAGAGCCTGGGAATCCCCGCCGGTGTCTCCTGGTGCTGCGGGGGACCGGAGAGCCCCCGGTGCCGGTTCCCCGCTCTACAACTCCCACGGGCGGGCTGTGGGCCCCGGCGAGCGTGCCGAGGTGGCCCGGAGGGCGACCCAGCAGCCGGCTGGGCTGGCTGGTACAATGAACCTTCGCTGCGAGCGCGGGGAGGAAGGGGGGGCGAGGGGAGGGGAAGCTCTTGCTCGGCTGCCAGAGCCGCCGGAGAGACGGGGAAGCCACGGCCGGGCGCTCCCGCTCTCCCACGGCTGCCCCGGCCCCCGGCGCTGGGCCGAGCGGGGGCTGCCGTGGCTGCCCAGCCGGTGGTCCCGGGCGAGCGGGGGGTCCATGCCAGCCGGAGCAGGAGGGCCGACGGCAGGAGGTAGGTGTGCGCCTGTGCTGCAGGGGGCTGGGGCTCACCCCGGCAGGAGCGGGGGTCTCTTAACCCCCTTGCCCGGTTCTGCTGAGAGATGCCCCCTCCGTGTGCGGGATGGCTCTGGGGCCCGGGTCAGACGGGGACAGAGGGTCCCGTGACACTGGTGGGGTCTGCTGGGGGGCCTGCCCTCACTGCGCCCTCACTGCTTCCCTGGGAAATGCCTGAGGGTGGGAGGAGACCCCCGTCCTCGCCATCCTGGGGGGCAGCAGGTCAACGGGGGGCTGCGGTATGTGTGTGAAGGTCTGGGGGCACCCACCAGCTCCAGCTCACCATCCGTCACTAATCGGTGGTGACACCACCTCGGGGAGCCTGCGGAGCGCACGGTCTGGGGAGGGACAGGACACGGCACCCTGGGGACACACGCACACCTGTGTCCTCCGTCCCTGCGGTGCCCGAGGGGTGCCAGCCCGGTCAGCGCCCCGGGGCGATGCTGCGGGCTGAGCTCTCCGTGCCTGGGGCCGGGGCTCAGGCCCTGGCCGGAGCGGATGCTCCCCCCGCTCCCTGCGGCTCTGCTGCGTCCCTGAGCCTTGGTGTGTCCCAAGGAGGGACAGGAACTCGCTGCTTCCTGCCCTGCACAATTCCCCCCCCACCCCGCTCCTCCCGGGACATTGTATTTGGAGCCCTGGCCGGCTCCCTCCCTCCGCCCCTGCAGCCCTTGGATCCGGGAATTGCTCTTCTTCCAGCGGAAATCCTGCTTTCCCGGCCGGCGGTGGGGCTGGCAGCCTGGGCAAGGGAGGCTCCCTCTCTGCTGAGCATCTTCTGCCGGGGAGGGGGCAAGGGGACCCTCTGTGGTGGGCCTGGTGGCTGGCAGGTGGGATTGTGAGAAGATCACTTGTGGGGCTTGGCAAGTCCTTCGTTTTTCATCGCAGGGAAGAGCCCTCCTCATGGCTATGCAGAGGATGGGGTGTCATCCCTCCTTTCACCCCTTCTTCTGGAGGAACCTGCTCCCACTGGGAGCCACAGGGGACTCACCAGGCACTGGGCGAACTGGGAGGACTGGAGCTGGAGCAGGGCTCCATCTCCAGGTATCATTGGGGTGGCCTCGGGGCTGGGGGCAGTGGGGAAGGGGCAGGGACACGCCACCACCCACCACAGAGCTGGAACAAGGAGCAGATGTGGCCTCTCGTCCCTCCCCCAGGTCTGTGGGGTCCTGGGCATGGGATGGGGACACAGCTCCAGGTGCTGTGTCCGAGTGAGCCGCCTTCCCCTCCTGCCTGTTCTCCTGCTGGGACCAGGGAGCTCCAGAGCCGCGGGGTGACAGAGGAACCTCGGTGACACCAGGCTGGGCTGTGCAGCCCTCTCGGTTCCTCTTCCCAGGGAGCGGGAGCCGGGTCACCTTGGGGCGATGCAGGGTGACAGTGGGACCAGGCCTGGCGGGATTCAGGACACCCAGGGGGCTGCAGCCCTGCTGTCACCCCTGCCTGACCCTCACAGCTGTCACCATCCCCAGGGCTCGAGGTCCTGCCAGTCCTGTGGTCCCTTGATGGCCACAGCACCATCCTCTTCCTCCTTCCCCCGCCCCACAGCGTGCTCCTGCTGCTTCCTCTTCCCTCTGTGTAGCCTCTGTGTGAGTTCCTGCTGCCCAGGGGGGTCGTGGCCCCTCAGCCTGCCAAATGCCAGCATGGCTTGTCCCCAGGGCACGGGGTGTGACATTCCCAGCACCCCCGTATCGCTCCATGTGGCTGCACCCCCAGAGCCGGAGTCCTCCCCTGCCATTATTCCCTTGAGGGGAGCGGATGCAGGGGATGGAGGCGACCCCAGGGGTCCCTCAGCACTGCAGGTGACATGTGGGGTGACAGGTGGGCGTGCAGGGGACATTGTGCCCTGTCTAGGAGCTGGGGAGGGGCCCGAGCTGCCCTTGTCCCAGGGGCCTGGGGAGCAGATGGATGGGCAGTCAGGGACGCGGCTGCTCCTGCCCAGCCGTGCCCGCGGGACGGGGGTGAGGAATTGGCCGGGGCTCAGCGCGGGCGGGACCTGGCAGCTCGTCGGGGGCTGGTGCCGGGGGAGCCGGGGCGGGCAGGGCTCAGTGGCCATCTGCTCCCGGCTCCAAGCAGCTCCTTCTGGGGAGGCTGGAGCCAGACCCCACCGTGCAGCCGTGGGACACTGCGTGCCCTTCCCGCGGGCACTGCGAGGGGATGGCTCTGGGCACCCTGGGGTGAGCTCAGGGGGCCCTTGGGTGCGCAGGGAAGGGGAAGCCTGGGTGCAACGCTGCTGCACATCACCTAAAGCCTTGTGCTGTGGTACTGGCGGGTTCCACCTGCCTGGAAGATGCTCTTTGCTATCCCTGTCCCTGCTGGCAGCTGTGGCAGCTCCACTGCTTGGTCAGCGCTGAAATTCAGCAAAATGGGAAGTTTCTGAATGTGGTAGGTGGGTGATTCCCACCCAGGGGGGACAGGGTTTGTGAGAGCCAGGGTTGTTTCAGTAGCCACTAATTATCATTCGAATAAAATCCCCAACCAGCCGAGTTTCCTCAGATTTGGCAACGCTGCTCTGCCGGCAATGGCTGCAGCCTTGCCACACCACCAGCGTGGAAAGCAGAGATGGAAGGGGAGAGCTGGGCTCTTTCCACCCCTACTGAGAGAGAGGAAAGGGAATCAATAACCATGACTGGGAAAACCTGCCTGAAACAGCTCATCCACCCCAAAACCTTTGTCTCCTCCTGCTCGCTGGAGTGCAGAGGACAGGACACCTTCCTGCTCCTTCCCTCTGCTCTCAGCTGGAGGCAGAGGCACACTGCAGACTGGAGTGCTCTGCCTGGTGCAAACTGGGCAGACTGGTGTGGGTGGGTGCCCAGCAGCCAGGGCAATGGCAGGGCTGGGGACGGGGGCGCTCTGGGGGCTCCTCCCCACCGGCTCTGGCTCCCCTTCAGCCTCGGGGACGCAGCTGCCCTGAAAGGACGTGAGCGGTGTGGTGAGGACACAGCGAGAGAAAAACCCGCTTGAGGATGTGGTTTCAGCCCACACCGGGGTGTTGCAGCCCTGGAGGAATGTTGCAGCTTTGTGGGGGTGTTGCAGATCATGCAGATCATTCTAGCTCATGCAGGGGGGTTGCAGCCTGTGCAGAGATGTTGTAGCCCATGCAGGGGTGTCATGGCTCACGCAGGGGTGTTACAGCCCGCGCATGGGTGCTTCAGGCTGTGCAGGGCTGTTGTGACCCGTGCAGGGGTGCTACAGCCGATGCAAGCGGCGTTGCAGTCCGAGTCGTTGGTGTTGCAGCCTGTGCAGAGGTGTCACAGCCCACGGCAGGGGTGTTGCATCCTGTTATGGGGTGTTTCAATCTATTCAGGGGTACTTTAGCCCTTGGCAGAAGTGTTTCAGCATGTGCAGGGGTGTTTCAGCCCTGGAAGGGGAACTTCAGTCCATGCAGAGGTGTTGCAGCCTGTACAGGGGTATTTTATCCCATGGAGGGGTGCTACAGCCCATGCAAGGGTGTTTCAGCCTATGCAAGGGTGTTGCCCCCACTTGACGCCCTCCCTGGTGTCCACAGGTGACTCTTCTCCTCCCTGGAGTGACATGGAGCAGCTGAAGTGACCTGAGGAGCCGTCGTAGTGAGTGGAGCCGCCGTGGAGCACCCACGGGTGCCAGGGGGACGTGGGGCACATGTCCCTCCTCGCAGCAGTGCCCCTGGCAGTGCCCATGGGGACCCCAGTGTCCCCCTGCTGTCCCGTGCGCCGAGCTGGGGGGTGGCAGGACCTCCTGGGGCCGGCGGGGTGCACCCCAGGGCCTGTCCCCATGTGTCCCCCCCCTGCCAGGGGGGCTCACGGACCCTCTGTCCCACAGGCGGTGCCCAGGATGGGCTGCGTGCCCTGCAAAGAGAAGGTGGCCGGCAAAGGGCAGCCGGGGAGCGAGGGGGGCTCCCTGCAGCCCCCTGCCTCCCAGTACGACCCCGACCCCACGCAGCCAGGGGCCATCTTCACCTGCATCCCCGACTTCAACAACTTCCAGGGCCCAGCCGTGCCTTTGGCCGCTTCCCTTGCCGAGCCGGGCGGCTTCACCGCCGGCGCGCTGCAAACGCGGAGCGGGGGCATCGCAGGTCAGCAGGGGGGCTGCGGGATGGGGAGGGGGCGCCCTGGGCTGTGGGGTCACCCTGGTCCCCTCCGTGCCACAGGCGGGGGAGTGACACTCTTCATCGCCCTGTACGATTACGAGGCCCGGACGGAGGATGACCTGACATTCCAGAAAGGGGAGAAATTCCACATCATCAACAACACGTGAGCATCTCCCGGAGCTCCCGCCAGCCCCGGCGCCCACAGGGCGCCCCGGGGTGGTGCCTCTGTGCCTTGGGTGCCCCTCGCAGGGGCCGGGCTGGGGACCCGAGCTCTGCCTCGCTCGGTACCGGCCCCACGCGTCCGGAGCGGAGCGGTCCCAGCAGAGACGGGAGGGGGAGAGCGGGGTCGGGCGCTGCTGTGGGCAGGTGAGGGGCACACGGAGGGCGGGTCCGTCTGTCTGTCCCTCCTCTCCACCTTCTCTGTTTCCCTGCCCAGGGAGGGGGACTGGTGGGAGGCCAGGTCGCTGAGCTCGGGTGCCACGGGCTACATCCCCAGCAACTACGTGGCCCCTGTGGACTCCATCCAGGCAGAAGAGTGAGTAGCGGGGCAAAGGGACGGAGACAACCCCCACCCCTCCTGCCCCGGGCCCAGGTGTCCCTGCGAGCCCCGGCAGCGCTGGCACGGGGGCTCCGCGGTGCCCTGGCCGTGCCCTCCTGCGCTGAGCCCCTCACCGCGGCAGGTGGTACTTCGGGAAGATCGGGCGCAAAGACGCGGAGCGGCAGCTCCTGTGCCACGGCAACTCCAGAGGCACCTTCCTCATCCGGGAGAGCGAGACCACGAAAGGTGCGGGCACAGGGGTGGGGACACGGGGGCTGTGCCCCGCATCCCTCCCTGACCGGTGTCCCCACTAGGTGCCTATTCCCTCTCCATCCGGGACTGGGATGACGCCAAGGGGGACCACGTGAAGCACTATAAGATTCGGAAACTGGACAGCGGGGGGTACTACATCACCACCCGCGCCCAGTTCAACACCGTCCAGCAGCTGGTCCAGCACTACATAGGTAGGGTGGGGTGAGGGGCACAAGGGGGAAAGAGGAGGGGTAGGGGAAGCTCAGAAGACCCTCTGGTAAGAGACTGGGCTGAACTGGGTGGGGAGGGGGCTGTTCTGCTGCTGGCATCAGGGGACTCCCTGAGAGTCTCTCTCCCCTTTTCCATGTCCAGGGCGCAGGGGTCTCTGGTGGGTGAGCATGACCCAGCCCTGGGTGCAGCTGGGGGGGCTGGGGGTCCAGCCCAGCCGAGGGGGTGTGGAGCTGTTCCTGGGGCAGATGGAGAGGGATGCATTTGCATGTTGGGGGTGACCGGGTGGTACGGGAGCCTTGGTGATGTCTGGGGCGGTGGGAGGGGAGCCAAGGGGTGCTGGGGGTGCGTCCCACACTGACTCTGTCCCCCGCTGTCCCCGTGCTGCAGAGCGGGCAGCTGGGCTGTGCTGCCGCCTGGCCGTGCCGTGCCACAAGGGAACCCCCAAACTGGCTGACCTCTCAGTCAAAACCAAAGACGTGTGGGAGATCCCCCGCGAGTCCCTCCAGCTCCTCAAGAAGCTGGGAAATGGGCAGTTTGGGGAAGTCTGGATGGGTAGGGCCCGGTGGGCAAGCCAGGGCAAGAGGCAGGGGGGACATGGGGGTACCCCCAGGCCTGGCACCCCCCGGGGAAAAGCTCCTGCCTGCCAGGACAGGCTGAGCCACACCGATTTGCTGCCATGAGGAATTGTCCTGCTCTGGGTTCACAACAGGCACCCCAAGGTGCCCCATGTCACCTCTGCATGGGCAAGCAGACCCCCACTGCAGATGGGACCACAGCACCAGGCCAGGGGGTCCCACCTTCGTCATCCTCTTCCTCCGGCGTCCCCTGCTTCCTCCACTCATGCATGCTGCCTTCATCCCATCACATCCCCTCCCTCCTCCTCCCTGCCTGCCCCCGTGCCCCGCAGAGTACAACGACGGGTTGTGCCATCTGCTCACCCACCCGTGCCCTGCTGTGAAGCCCCAGACCCTGGGATTAGCTAAGGACGCCTGGGAGATAGCACGGGAGTCCGTCACCCTGGACAAGAAACTTGGCATGGGATGTTTTGGAGACGTGTGGATGGGTAAGGCTGGCCCAGCTGGCCGGGGTGGGGGAGCACAGGGGGCAGGAGAAGCTTTGTTCTGTCCTGACAGGGAGCACCACAGGGTGCCAGGTGGTGCCCACTGTGTGGGAGAGATTGAAACTAGGGCCAGAATCCATGAAGGGTTTGGGAATGGGGTGAGGTTGGTACTGGGGTGAGGGGAACTCCTTGTCCTGGGTGGGATGCAGTGGGATCACAATCCCCCAAGGGATCCCTTCCTTGCCCTGCCCTGATTCCTTGCCCACCCATCCATCCATCCATCCATCCATCCATCCATCCATCCATCCATCCATCCATCCATCCATCCATCCATTCCCGCAAGCCTGCACCCGCACACCCCTCCATGCACATGCCCCTCTGTGCTGGGCTGGCTGTCCCCTGGGCTCGTGGTGACTCTGTGTCCCCAACCCAGGGACGTGGAACGGCACCACGAAGGTGGCGGTGAAGACGCTGAAGCCAGGGACCATGTCCCCCGAGGCCTTCCTGGAGGAGGCGCAGATCATGAAGCGGCTGCGGCACGACAAGCTGGTGCAGCTCTACGCCGTGGTGTCGGAGGAACCCATCTACATCGTCACCGAGTTCATGAGCCAGGGTCAGCGGGGAGCACCCGCCTGGGCACGGTGCTGGGGGCTCACAGGGCAGGGCACTCTTGGGTTGGGGTCTTTGATGGCGACTCCTTCTGCCTGCAGGCAGCTTGCTGGATTTCCTGAAGGACGGGGACGGTCGCTACCTGAAGCTGCCCCAGCTGGTGGACATGGCTGCCCAGGTACGGGGGCGGGCAGGGTGGGGGTGCACCCCGGGGTGTTCTGGGGGGTCTTCACCGCTTCGTCCCGCCCAGATCGCGGCGGGCATGGCGTACATCGAGCGGATGAACTACATCCACCGCGACCTGCGCGCCGCCAACATCCTGGTGGGAGACAACCTCGTGTGCAAGATCGCCGACTTCGGCCTCGCCCGCCTCATCGAGGACGACGAGTACACGGCGCGGCAGGGTGGGCACCCCGCTGTGTCCCCACTGCTGTGTCCCTTAGCCTGGAGGTGGTCACCATCTCACCGGGGCTCAGTGACCTGGGCGGTGGATGCCCCAAATTATGGTGCACCAGGGAATGGGTATCCTGGGTGATGGACACCCCAAATGTATGGGTATCCTGGGTGGTGGATGGCCCAAATTGTGGTGTGCCAGGGAATGGGTATCCTGGGTGCAGCGTGTCCCCAGAGCAGGGTGCCTTGTGTGCTGGGTGTCCCGTGTGTGAGCTGCCCCAGGCAGGGGGTTGGATGGGTGGTGGGTGCCCTAGTGCAGGGTGCCCCCCGTTCGGGGCACCCCACGTGCAGGGCACCCTCAGTACGGGGCGCTCCAGGTGTGGGGTGTCCCCAAACGTGGGTGCCCAGGTGCAGGGTACTCAAGGTGTAGGTGCAGCCCAACCACGGCTCACCTGTCTCCCCTTGCAGGTGCCAAGTTCCCCATCAAGTGGACGGCTCCGGAGGCGGCGCTTTTCGGGAGGTTCACCATCAAGTCGGATGTCTGGTCCTTTGGCATCCTCCTGACCGAGCTGGTGACCAAAGGCCGCGTGCCCTACCCAGGTATGGCCCACGGGGGCAGGGGAACCCCTGGGGTGGACTGGGCAAGGCACAGACAGGGGCTGACCCCCCTCGGCAAGCCTTGTCCCGTGCCTCAGTTTCCCCATCAGAGAGACCAACGCTAAACTGGGCTCCTACCCAAACCACAGGGCAATGCCGCTGTGTGCCTCAGTTTCCCCAGTGGCTGGTCCCGCGGGGGTGCTGTCACTGAGCTGGGGGTCCTTGTCACGCAGGGATGAACAACCGAGAGGTGCTGGAGCAGGTGGAGCGGGGGTACCGCATGCAGTGCCCGGGGAGCTGCCCCTCCTCCCTGCACGAGGTGATGGTGCAGTGCTGGAAGAGGGAGCCCGAGGAACGCCCCACCTTCGAGTACCTCCAGTCCTTCCTCGAGGACTATTTCACGGCCACCGAGCCCCAGTACCAGCCCGGGGACAACCAGTGACCGGTGCTGGCACTCCCAGCAAGCTCTGGGGTGGCTCTGGGGTGAATCTCTTTTTTTCTTTAGAGGTGGTTACTTCCTTTGGCTGTGCCCCCCCAAAATGCCTTTTGGGGGTGCTCAGGGTGCCAAGGCAGGACACAGGGCTTTGCACAAGCATGTTGGGCTCAGAGGAGACAAAACTGTGCCCCCCAGTCTCCCCC
>VWZP01002135.1:27616-44428 GCA_013396995.1 Dicaeum eximium | reverse complement strand
CTGGGGAACCCAAAAAAATCCCCCACCCCGATGCCCCGAACCCCTGGGCTCCCAGGGCCCCCCCTTGGCGGGGTCGGCTCCGTCACCCCAGCCAGCGGTTGAGTCACAGGCGAAACTTTCGAGCCGTTGGAGCTTCCTCCGCGGGCCCCTCTCCGAGGAAGTGGTCGGGGCTGCCGGGGCGTCGGGCCCGGCGGGGCGGCTGCCCGGTCCCGGTGGGTGCAGCACGCAGGCGCGGCCGCCGCTGGAGCTCGAAGCGTGGGAGAGTTTTTTTTCCACCCCCCTTTCCCTCCCTCCTTCCCTCCGCTGCCGCCTCCGCCGGCCCTGCTGCCAAAGCCGGGGTGGGGGCCCTCCGGCACGACCCTCCGCCAGTCCGCAGCTGGCCGCGGTCCCCCCTTCATCCTCCTCCTCCTCCTCCTTGCCTTGAGCTGTGCTGCTGAGGGACTGCAGCTCCCGTGGATCAGGAGGAGATTTAGGTCAAGCGCTCGACTGAGTCGAAAGAGCCATCTGTGTGCGGAGGAGAGCGGGCACCCCGAGCCCCCGGCGCGGCTGGCCCGGCACCGCCGGCACCCCCGGACCTGGGCACGCAGCCTGCCTTTGTCTCCGGCAAGGGAAAAAACCCACCCAGCGAATAAACAAATGGGGAAAAAAATCCCCCTTCCTGCCGGCCCGTCAGCCGCGGCCGTGCCGCGGGCATCGCCGGGAGGTTTGGCACGGAGCGCTCCCAGGGCGCCCTGACACGGTGGGAAGGAGTGTGCGGGTGAGGCGGGCAGGGCTGCGGGGCCGGGCCGGGCCGGGCCGGGCCGGGCCAGGCCAGGCAGGGCGGGAGGTGCCGGCAGGAGGGAGGCCCTGGCTGCCGGCCCGAGCCCGGACTCCCGGGTTCCTGCAGGAACAGGGTGGAGCGGGAGGAGGATGGGGAGCTGGTGTCATCCCGGCCGCGGCGGGGGGGAGCGTTTCCCTCCCCGGGACAGCGAGGGGCTCCGCGTGAAGCTGCGGCCGCCGTGCCTCAGTTTCCCCGGATGATGAAGCAGAGCAGCGCAGTGCTGGCAGCGCAGCCGGGCACCCCGGCGAGGTGGGCACCCCCAGGTGCCCCTCGGCACCCCGCACCGGGGCGGAGGTGACCGCGGCCCCTCCTGCTCTCCACCTGCCAGCTCCGTCTTGCTTTCTCCATTTCCTTCCGGAGCCTTTTCTCGCCCGCCGGTGTCTGTGCCGCCGCGCCTGTGCACACGCGGGGCGCAGGGAGAGGAAACGCCGCCCGGGCCGTGGGAGGGCTGGCGCCGGACGGGCCTCGCAGCCCTGCTGGGTTTGGCACGGCCCGAGCGTGTGGCGAGCTGTGCCCGGTGTCAGGCCGGGTGCGGGGATGCTCCCCGGCAGCTCGGCCCGTCCGCTGCCCGCCCGGAGCCGGGCCCGCGCCCCGCCGGGCCCCTCGGGAGCCCAGCGAGCCTGGTAAGGAGCTTTGTCCGGCCGCCAGTTTGGCAGCCAGAGTGCACCGTAATCCCGCCTGGCCGGGGATTACACGTGGGGAGAGCTGTGGGGCCCGGAGCGCCCCGGCCGATGGGCTCTGGGGGCCAAGGGCTCCCTCAGCGCAGTGGGCTCTGGCAGAGGGTGCTGGGGCCACCCTTGTGCTCGAGGGGTCACTCAGGGACCGCAGCGCTCCTGTGCCCTGCAGAGCCCCGTGCCAGGCCAGGCCAGAGCTGGGGCCGGTGCTTCCCATTGGGATGATGTGGAGCATCCCTGCGTCCTTCTCCTGCATCCTTCCCTGCCAGCGCGGCAGCAGCGGGCGTGTGCGGGCAGTGCGGGGCAGGAGCTGCCGGGAGGTGCGGGGCCCGTCCCGGGTCGCTCCCCAGGGTCCCACCGCAGGGTCCCACCGCAGGGTCCCGTCCCGGCCTCCCCACAGCGCTGGGTCCCGGGCGGGCTCGGAGGGGCTGCTGGATGCTGGGAGCTCAGCGGTTCTTTATGGTCTCAGAGGGCTCCATTAATTCTTTAAATATCCAGCCTTTCCAGGTGGGTTTTGTTGAAAATTAATTTCCGGAGCTATTTTAATTTTGCTGTATTTAATTTGCTGTTTATTTTAATTAATTAACGTCGGGAAAATCTCTTCTCCCCAGCATCCTGCAGCCGTCTGGGGTGGCTGCACCCGGGAGGTGACAGCAGGGGGGTGTCGTGGGTGTGAGGGGCACTGACAGGCAGGGTGCCCAGCCCCCACGGTGCCCACCTGGCTCCATCCCACCTGCCCCAGGTGACAGGGTTGGCATGGGGAAGCAGCGAGCTGGGTCTCTTCCCAGCTCCATCCCTGCTCCAGGGCTCATCACAGGGCTTGCTGCTGGCTCCATGGGATGTCTGTCACATCTCCTGGTGGGAGATGGCTCAGGTGGTGCTTGGAACCACCTTTCTTCTCCTCCTCCTCCTCTCACCATGGCTGGGGACCTGAGGGTGCGCATCCGTGAGGACACCGTGCCGTGCTGTGCCATGCCATGTGCCGAGCAGGAGGGTCCTGCTTCACTCGCCCAGCACGGAGCTCTCCGAGCCACACCCACAGGCGGGACGGGGCTCAGCCCGGCCTCGGGTCCCCGGCCCCGCATCCCTCTCGGTGCTCCGTGCTCCGTGCTGGCCAGCCCCCGGCGAGGGGTCCTTGTGGGGCAGCGGGCAAGCGGTGGGGGAAGGGATGGAGCCGCCTTCCTGCAGATCAAGGCCTCTCTCTGGTCTCTCGCATGTCTAGACGCTGCCACACACACCTAATGTGGTTCTTGGCAGGAGCCGCGGCCGCTCTCCCGGGGTTAATTGCTGCGCAGGAGCTCTGCAGACAGATAACCCGGCTCCAGACCCCGCCGCAGCCAGCCCTGCCCTGGCTACCGTCCCCAGGGGCTGCTCGCCCCCCTCCCAGGGGGTGCAGAGGGGTGACACCGTGATCTGTGCCCAGAGCGTGGCTTGGGACGCAGCAATGAGGGGGTCTTGCGGTTTTGGGGACAGGCAGGGACGGAGGAGAGGTGCTGGCAGTGCTCAGCAGGGGTGACAGTGCCGCAGGGGCCTTGGGGCAGGAGGAGGAGGAGGAGAAGGGCCCCAGCAGCCCGGGGCTGCCGCCATCGGCTCTTGGCAAGGCGGCGGGACCAGATAAGGGCAGCGCGGTGGGGGGAGCCGGACAAAGCTCAGCCTTACTCAGCCCGCGGGGCTGGATCCGGGCTCCGGAACGGGAGCTGGAGAGAGATGCGGCGGGGACTGGGGTGGGAAGAGCTGTTTCATCCTCCAGCCCCAACATCTGGTGGAAGGAGGGGATGGGAGGGGAGAATGCTGGGCAGGCTGCAGGGGTGAGCCCCAGGGCCTGGCCACATCCGGGCTCCCTGGGATGGGCTGGACGAGGCCATTCCCAGCAACTGCTCTTGCAGAGCACCTTCGTGGGAGCAGGCACTGCTCTAATGACAGGCTTGGAGCCACTGGCACCCCATTCCTGGTCCCTGCTCGGCCCCATCCATAGGGACCAGTTTCCCTCTGGACAAATCTGTGCTTTGTCAGGCCTGGTGCCACCTCCCAGGTGCCATCACTGAGGCAGGGTGGTGTAGAGCAGGGCTGGGAAGTGGCACATTCCAAGGCTGGAATCCCATCGGGTCCCTGGAGGGATCCCCAAAGCACAACACCTCCCACAGGGCTGGGGCTGGCAGTGAGGTCTGGGCTGGGTCCTTTGTCCCTGGGCTGTGTGGGGGTGATCCCCAGCCCCGCATGGGACCCACGGGGAATCGGGGGAAGGTTTCAGTCCAAGCTGTGTTTTGGTTTGGGGTTTCGTCATGATTTCATGGCAGGGAATTTCCGTTCGTAACCAAAGACAAGAACAAAAAAAAAAAAAAAAAGGAAAAAGCCTAAACCAAAGGAAAAAAAACCTCAACCCTGCCTTGAATTTTTGCCAACAAAATGGGACGTTTCCATTCTTGTTTTGGCTTTTGGCAGCCCCAAACTGTAGCCAGTGGAAGAAAATATCCATGTGGAAACGCTGCCGGCCTCCTCCAGCAGCGCAGTGGTGGTGCTGGAGCTCCTGCCCCACAGCCGTGCTGCGCTGGGGGGAGAAGGAGCACCTCCAGAGCATGTCACCGTGCTCCCTTGCCTGTGCTCTTTGGAGAGGACATTGCCATGAGAACGGGCTTGTTGTTCTGAGGGGAGCATCCAGACCGAGCAGCGAGCGTTCGCAAGGACACCAGTGGCACGCCGAGCTCGCGCTTCCCACTTGTCCTTGCAGCGGGTCGCTCTCTCCTCCCCAGCTGGCAGCAGAGCCGTGCTCAGCTCCAGCGTGTGCTGTGCCACGCCATCCCCCTCTGGGCGCTGCCTTCCCTCCCGGCGTCACCCAGCCTCTCCCCGCTTCACCTCGCGGGTTTTGGGGTCCCTCTGCGTGGCTACAGCGCTGGGGATGCTGGGGAAGGGAGGAGCAGCCACTGCAAAGCTTAAATGAGGCTGGGTTTTTTTCCACACATCCCCCCCTCCATCCATGCTAGGAAGAATTACAGTCGCCCAGGCATCTGTTCTGGCAGAGTCGAGCTAAAGAGCTTGTCCTGGGCTTGGCAAAGCAGCCGGTGCAGCCGACAGCTTTTCCAAGGGCAGCCTTGGATGTGGAGCAGCAGGTTGACATTGCAGGGAGAGGAGCCTTGTGCTGCAGGCACCGGTGCTGTGCCCCTCAGCTCCTGACTGGATGGGATTTGGCAGGCAGTTCTGCAGGCAAGATGCTGCAAACCCCCTTCCCAAAAAGCAGCATCCTCTGGGAGGTCTTTGTTTGGAGCCAGGACGAGGGCGAGCGGTGCCAGCACATCCTTGCCCCTGCACAGGGAGGACACAAGTGTCACCCTGCAAGGGACCACCACCCAAAAAACCCTGCTAAATTCTCCTTGAAGCTGGAGAGGCTCCTCTGTGTCCCCAGGCTGTGCAGCATCCCCGTTGCTGCCGCTTCTCCGCATTGGCCACCCCACGGTTGCCACCCCCAGTCCTCCAGAACGCTGTGGATGGGTACGGTGGTGGCACCAGGGACGCCAGGAGCACCCCTGTGCCAGCAGCCCCGTGCCGGGGCCCTGTGCCGTGGTGAGGCAGGGGGAGGCGAGTTGGAGCGGCTTGGCAGGGAGGTGTGGGAGCCCTGCCGGAATGCTGGGCTCGGAGCTGGAGCGTGTCAGGCACAGATGGGATCGTTAGTGGTGGTAAAAATTATCCAGCTCCTCTTAAAAACCCAGGCGCAGCAACCTGACCCCGGAGCCCCAGCGGTGGCGATTCCCGCCGGAGCAGTGTCGGTGTTTGCTTCCCCTGCCATTGCCACCCACCCCTGGGACCTGGGGCCACAGCTGCCCGTCAGTGCCACACGTTCCCAGCGCTGGTCCCCTCTGCAGTGCCAGGGCCAGGGTCTCTCCTTCTCCCTGCCCCCGGGACGAGCATCCTGACCCAGCACCCACGGCAAACCCCGTCCCTGCGGTGCTCCCACCCCCTGTGCCGTTTCCTATTTCTTTTTTAATGCACCCAAGTCTCCTGTTTGCTTTTTTAACTGCAGTAACCACAAGAGGGAAGTTTCAGAGCGGTACGAGCCCGTCTCCACGAGGAAGGGAGAGGCACCAGCGCTCTGTGCCCATCACCGTGCCCGGGGCTTCGCCGCCACGGTCCAGCGGCTGGTGGCTGTTGTGCTTTCCATCCCCCTCTTCTGCCGCTCATCCCCAGCTCCTTTTCTCTTGGAAGTGAGGAATTTGAGGCTGGTCTGGCGTTGCCAAAGGGCCTCAGGCCCCCCCAGCGCCGATCGATCGCTCCGCGCGCTCCTGCTCCCTTTTTTTTCTGTTTGTTTGCAGCCGCTTGAGGGCTCTTGTGATGAATCCAGCCTGGACAGAATTCAACAACAGCTGAAACGCAGCCCGGGGTGGGGGTGGGAGTGAGAGGGCAGCGGGGCCGGCCCACACTGGAATGCGAAATGGGGCAGCGGGCAGCGCTGGGACAGGGATGGGATTGCGGCAGATCCCACTGCAGGGTGCGCAGGGACGGGGAGCCCCTCGGGCACCGCCCCAAAACCGAGGCTGCTGGAGGTTGGCAGCGTGGGGAGCGGCTGGTGCAGCGGGGAGAGCGTTTGGGCGTCTCCCCGTGTGTCCCTGCTGCCCGTGGCTGCTGCGGAGAGCCGGGCAGCGGGGAGAAGGGTCACAGCTGCCAGGGGCTGGGCTGAGGGTCACAGCTGCGAGGGGACAGGGGTCTGTGCCGCCCACCCCGCCGTGCCAGGTGCCACCACAGGGACTGCCCGCCCAGCCTACCTGCCATCGCTGTAAAATGGCGGATTTCAATTAAAAAGGAAACATTCCCCAAAACCCCAGCGCAAGGAGGGGGTGAGCACCACCCTGTGCCCCCAGCCTGCTGCTGCCGGCTGTGCCGGGGGGGCCGAGGCAGCAAAGTGGGGAGCACAGGCGCACGGGGGGCACTGGAGGGGTAGCGGAGTCTCAGAGGGGCTCTTCCCCGGCCAGGGCAGTGCGGGCTGGCGTGGCTGCCGCGGTGCTCGGTGCCGGGCTTGGCTGCGATTTTGCAGCTGTGGCTCCGGGAGGAAGCAGGACGCGGCTGCGCCGGCGTGCGAGGGTGCGCGCAGGCGGGAGGGATAATTAGTTCCTACTATAGCACTTCTCAGTCAAAGTGCTTTTTAAAAGCCTCCATTCATTAGTCTTCACGGCTCCCCCGAGGTGTCGTGTCCTGGTTCTCTTCCCCCCTCCGACTCCCCACCTTCCCTGGAGCACCTGGGGATCCCGAGTTGGGGAAGGGGAGGATGGTGTTGCTGTGAGGCCGGGTCCTTGTAAAACCCGCAAATGGGGTGTCAGTGCTGGGGACAGTCTCAGTGTCCCCTGTCCCAGCGGGGCTGGTGAGGTGTCATGGCCACATGAGCATTGTTGGGAAGTTTCCAGGGAGGCTGAGCTGGGCCATGTTTGGAGCACCAGGGAAGAGAGTGGGGCAGCAGGGAAGGGCTGTGGGTCCGGCGGGTGCCGCTGCCAGCTCGCCACCCTGACCAACGTGCCAGGGAGCAGCCTGGTGGTCCCAGTTCCCAGGTCACCCAGTGTGAGCCGTGCTCCCAGGGCCGCCAGCTGGAAGGACGGAGGGTGCTGGAAGATGCCGGGGGGGCTGGTGTGGCTCAGCCCCCAGACCTGGGCATGGCGTGGGTGCAGCGTGGGGAGTACCCGGGCGTGTGCCCCGGGAGGCGGCAGGGCTGCAGGGTGCAGAGGCAGGCGGGCTGGCACCGGGCCTCCGCTGCAAACCCTAACCTTATTTTCCCAGGTCCGACGCCAGTTTCCATGGAAACAGCCGGGAGCAGAAACGGGAACCAGAATCCAGAAATGTGAAGCTTTGAGCTCCAGTTCGCCTTCCTGGATTCCTGCTCCCCGTGACCCCAGCTGGGTGCTGGCACCCGCACTGCTCCCACTGTGTGTCGGGGGGCAGGGCAGCCCCGCCCGGGCACCCCCTGGGGTTGGGGGGCTCCTCTGTCCGTGCACCCTGCAGCAGCCCGGGCACGGAGTGTGGGGCTGGGCACGGTGTGTGGGGCTGGGCACGGTGCCCCACAGAGATGAGCAGGGGGTGCTGTGGGAACGGGACACTGCAGGCAGGGACACTGCTGGCAGCCCCACGTACTGACAGCTTCAAACAACACCTGCACACATCTGTGTGTCAGGGTGGTGCCCAGGGGTGGGTGGGATGCAGTGCCCACGTGCTCTGGCATGCACAGGTGCTTCATAGGTGTAACGGGGGCGGGGGCACAGTGTGGACCAGTATGTAGTCTCTCTGTCACTGGTTGGCACTGGGAACTCCCCAGTCCCGGGCTGTTTGGCTGCCCTGGTGTCCCCATCCCCAGGATGCAGAGGGGATCCCACAGCCCAGCCTGGAGAAGGGCAGCCCGAGCTGTCACTGCACGCAGGGCCTGGTGCTGCCCCAGCTCTGGGGGTCTGTGTGTGGCTCGGGGGGGGCCCTGCTCAGCTCCTGGAGCTGGGAGCCCCCTGGGCTCTGCTGGCAGCTCCTGCCGAAGTGGAGCCTCACGGGACACGTCTGTGTCCTGCAGAGCCAGGCTCAGCCCTGTGCTGTGCCCACCCACCCAGCCCACGCCGTGTCCCTCCACCCCGTGCCACGCCGACCTGTCCTGCACCTTCCCTGCTGCCCATGGCCTCCTGCAGCCCCTCGGTGGGCAGTGACCTGTCCCATTCCTTTGGCAGCTTGTGGCAGCCAGCCTCAGCGTCCACAGCGTGGGACGTGGGTGTCCCCAGCCCCTCCTGGCCAGTGACAGGGATTGCTCAGTGCCATCCCGGTGCCAGCTGGCCCCATCCTCCCTGCTGCTCCCCACATGCCCATTTCACCAAGGTGCCAGCGGGCTGGGACACACCGGAGCAGCTCGTGGCTACCAGATTCCATCCCCATCCCTCTGTCCTGTCCCCCATCCCTGTGCCACACCTCAGGGCTGATGGTGGCACTGCCACAACGCCTGTCCCCCCTCGGTGGCGCGCAGCCACGGGCAGGAATGCTCCGTGATACATCATTTACCCACGGACAGGTATTAAGATACATTATGGATAACTCGCAGAGAGAGACGCTATTAATAATACAGACACATACAGAGGGAAGAAAGTGCACACTTGATTTCCATGTTGCTACCAGGAGTTGTGAGGCTGGCTCTGGCTGCCTCTTCCCACACGTGACTGCAACACAGTGGGTAGCTGACAGCCCAGAGAGCCTGGCTTGGGGCCAGGAAAAAGCAGAAAACACAATGTCTGTGCATATCCTCTCTCTTAAAATAACACTCCAACACCGTCTGAGACGAATTAAAATAAGATCAGGAGCGGTCTCGCGAAGAGAGGAAGACGAAGAGGGAAAAGCCAGGCAGGGGAATGGCCGGAGCCGGGCGGCTGCAGCCCTTGGCGCAGATGGAGAGGGGGAGTTCTGCGGGGTTAGAGCTGGGAATAATCGAAGGGGGAGAAACCAAAGGAGAAGGAGAAGGCGCAGAGAGGGAAGGAGAAGGCGTTTTTGGGAGGGAGCGATGGCGGCGGCGCTGGCTGTCCGGCACATGGCCGTCCTTTGGAGGGGAGCCGGGCAGGGCGGGGGATGCGAGCATGATGGAGAGCATCAGGAATTTCCTGCAGCTGAGGAACACACCAAATACCAGAATGCAAGAGCGAGCGGAGGAGAGCAGGGTGCCGGGAGGGAATGGGGAGGAGGAGGAGGAGGAGGAGGAGGGGGGATGCAGAGGGCTGGAAATAACCGGCAGGGAGAGCAGTGAGGGCAGGGGGCAGCGTGTGGGGGTGACCTGGGGCTCTGGGGCTTTTTCCAGCTGTTTCCGTGGATTTTTTTTTTTTCTGCTTTTCTACACCCCATGGTGCCTCGTGCCTGAGCAGGGCTTTGAGGTACTTGGGGAGTTTTACGTCTTTCCTCCTTTCTTTGCCCCTCGTTCCCCTGGTTATCTGTGATCGGTGGTAGCCAGACACAGGGGTCCCACAGACCCCTGCCTGCCCCCGGGGCAGGATTTGGGCTTGGGGAGCCAAGAGCAGCCTTGGGAGCGAGCACAGCCCTGCAGAACGGTGTCCCAGGAGAGCGGGGGCCCTTTGGGGGGCACCCTCCGTGTGGGCAGCGAGGTCAGAGGAACCACGGCGGCACTTCCCACACGTGCAACGAGTTTGCCAGGCTCCCTCTGACCATGCTCTGCTTTTCCCTGGGCCAGGCTGGATTAAACACAACAGCCCAAGCCTCCTGAGGCTGGTCTTGCATCCAGGTGCAGCCCGACCTCTCCCTCCTCCTCCTCCTCCTCCTCGGCCACCCCCGGCTTCCCCCTGCATCCCGCTCCTGGCTGCATCCAGCCCTGGCTCCCCCGGGGCTGCTGGGGGGCCGGAGGGGAGGGGGGATCAGAGAGGGCATCTTGCAGTGCCGGATCCAGGTAGCCAGAAGGTCGCACTGAAAATCTGGAAGTGGAGTTTGGAGCTCAGCAGAGCGGTGAAATCCGCCTGGCTTTAGGGCAGAGAGGAGGAGGAAGAAGGTGGAAGCTGCAGTGAAGGGAGCGGGAAGGAGGGGGCTGTGTCCCCTCATCTCGGGGTGCGGGGTGTCCCCAGGTCAGCGCCGTGCCCCAGCTGGGGCTGTGCCGAGCATCCCTGCCGGGCAGACCGGGGATATTTGGGAGACAGAGGGTGATGAAGAGGAGGCAGAAGGCTGGAGCCCCTCCCGCCGGTGCCGAAGGCTTTGCAGCCCCTCTGCAGGCGCCTCCCGTTTCCCGCAGCCCGGACACGGATCCCGGGGCGGTGACCCACACCTGCCGGGGCCAGCCGGGGCCGGGGTGCTGGGAAAGGGCCGAGCCCATCAGCGGTTTCCAACCTCCCCGCACAGGGCCAGGGAGCAGCAGCCGGGGGCACGGGGAGAGGCTGGAGGGGCTCTGTGTGGGCTGGCGGCCCCCTCATCCTGCTGAAAGGACCCCGGGAGCCGTTCCAGATCCCGGGGGTCGGGGGGTGCGGCATTGCCAGAGGGGATCTGACAGGAGCGTGCTGGGGGCTCCCCCCGCCCGGCGCTGTCCCCACTGTGTTCGTTCCTTGCCCCCAAATCCCTCTTTGCCTTCAGTGCAGCCCGTGAGCCCTGCTCGGGGGGCAGGGGGGGTCCCTGTGCCGCTGCACTGTCCCCCCTGCCCGCCTGGAGCAGGGGCTCTCCTCTGGCTGCATGCCAGGAATGCCTCCAGCACCCCCTGATCTCCAGCCGAGAGGGGTCAGTGGGCACGAGGGACCCTGCCGAGGTGCAGAGAGACAGGACTGCAGCGTGGGGGGGGTCTGGCACCCCGGGACCCCTCCCCGAACGTGGGGACAAGGGGCTGTCATGCCCTGAGTCAATCTGCCTGGGGGGAGATGCAAAGCTGTGCTCCCCCCAAAGCTGGGCCACTTCTTCTCAAGATCAGCCAATTGCCCTCTCGCAATCGGGGTGCTGGGGGGTGATCCTGTCCCCAGATGTGCCCCCCAAACCCTCCGGTTGTGCCTGCCTGGCGCGGGGCAGGGTTCCCCGTCAGTTTGGGTGGGATCTCTCCGGGCACCTTCGCTCGCACCGCGGGGTCCGGGTTGGGCATCAGGGGCTCCAAGCCTGCCCTGGCAAGGGACACTCGGGGTGCCGCTACCTCGGGATGGGGACAAGGTGGCGTGTCCCCTCCCAGCAGACCGCAGGGTGCCCCACTCCCCACCTGCCCCCGCCCAGGCTGCCCCCACCCGCGGATGCCTTTGCGTGGGGGCTGCAGGCGGGCGGGGGGGGGATACTGGCTGGAGCGAGTCTGAACCTGGCATCTGTCGAATGTCACCTTACCCAGACAGTCTGTGCTTCCCTGTCTCCATATCAACCGTTCTGCTCCAGCCACCTGCGGGGGGGTGGCAGGGAGCGGCTTTGGGAGGAGGAGGAGGAGGAGGAGGAGAAGATCTCGGCGCTCCCCGCACCCCCTGCAGCCCCCCCTCCTTCCCTGCTGCCCCCCGCACACCAGACCCGGGGCTGTGAATCACGGGCGATGCTCCCCCAGCCCGGGAGCTGGGGGTGACCCCGGCGCTCGCGGCTCCCTGACCCCACATCGCACTGTCTGGCTGCACCGTGCCTCAGTTTCCCTTCCCGGTGCAGCTGTGGCGCAGGAGGGGTGCTGGGGCTTGTTCCACCCCAGCCCGGCGGTGAGGGCCTCTTCCCAGAGCTCGGCATTTTTCCTTGGACTTGTCCCCCTTCCCTGCGACCAGATGTTCTCACCCTCCTCCCTGCGGCAGCCCCGGCCAGAGCCGGCGCAGCACCCGCACCTGGCCAGCGCCTGGCCAGGGGACAGGGGACACTTCCAGTCCCTCCCGTGGCTGTCCCGGCTCCAGGGGCCGGTCCCTCCCGCCCCAGCTGAGCCGTGGCAGCGCCAAAGGCAGCGGGGAGCTGAGCCCAGTGTGGGGCAGGGCGTGGTGGCACCAGGGCTTGGTGTTGGGGGGTGCTGGAGCCTTTTGGGGGGTGCTGGCGCCTTTTGGGGGGTGCTGGAGCGTTTGGGAAGATTCTGGAGCTCTTGGGGTGAGGATGCTGGAGTCTTTGGGCAGATGCCAGAGCATTTACAGAGACATTGGAGCATTTGTCGTGGGCGTGCTGGCGTATTTGGGGGGATGCTGGAGCGTTGGAGTGCTTGGGGTGGGGATACTGAAGTACTGATGGGTGCTGGAGGACTTGGAGAAATGCTGGAGCATTAAGGAGGCTGCTGGAACATTTGGAGCGTGGGGACGGTGCTGGGGCGTTTTAGGGGATGCTGGAGCATTTGGGGAGGTGTTGGAGGACGTGGGGAGAGGCTGGAGCACCGAGGGCAGGGCTGGGCACGCAGGGCCCGGTGGGAGGCGCGAGATGGGGCGCTGGGGTGGACGGGTGTCACTGGTGGGGCCCGTGGGCGACGCCGTGGGGCTTGTGGGGCTGGTCCTGGGGCTCGTGGGGCTGCTGCCCGTGGCCGGGGTGCCCCGGGGGGCTCAGGGCATGCCGGACACACGGACAGCCGAGGACGGACACCAGCACGGCTCCCTCCTCTCCCGGCCATGCTCCTGCGAGTGTGTAATTTCACCACAGTGCCTAAACCAGGGACAGAAGTAAATTGACCTTTTCACCCGTTTTCCTACCGGGGGATTATAGCCTGTTTCCTGTTAAATCTCTCCAAGAACTGGCTCCATCCTGCTCGTGGAGTGGGGCGGGGAGGGGGGACAGACACCCACCCAAGTGGGGGCTTTAATTTCCCTCCTCATCCCCCTGCTCCGAGCCTGTCCCACCTCATCCCAGCGCTCCACCACCTCTCGTCTCATTAAAGTCTTCGGGGTGATTTCACCAACCCCGGGCAAAACCAACGTGGAAAAAATTGCTGGGAGGAAGGAACCGAAGGCGGAGAGTGATAAATATTGAAAGGGTGGGATTTCGATGTAGGCTGCAACAGCTGTGCCGGTTACAGTGTCACACTATCTCTCCACAGGTTTACTGACCCATTTCCATTCACACGGCTGCCAGTATCTTAGCAACTGCAACAGTCCCCCAAGAACAGGCATATTGCCTGCTATTAGTGACTGCTGCAACTGTGTCAAGGTTAGCTCTCTCCCTCCAAGCCCTGCCGGGTTTGTTTTTTGCCCAAAGCCAGCACAGTCTGTTCGGTGACATGTCCCCCGGCAACCATCCCGGGTGTTGGGTGTTCATCTCTGCCATGGAGAATGCCAGCGGGGCCGGAGCTTCGGTGGGATGGTGGTTGTGGGGTTGGGTGATGGATGGGATGAGGGTTTGGGTGGTGGGATGGTTCAGGGCGTGGTTTGGGTGGTGGGATGGAGCAGGATGCAGGATCGGGTGGTGGGGTGGAGTGGGATGCACCTTGGCTGGTGGGATGGGTAAGGACGCTCTGCTGGACGGTGGGATGGAGCAGGATGTGAGTTTGGATGGTGGGATGGAGCAGGAGGTGGGTTTGGGTGGTGGGATGGAGCAGGAGGTGGGGCTGTGCGCTGGGAGATGCTGCAGGATGCTCAGGATGGTGTGGGGTGTGTGATGCGACCCCCAGAGTGGGAGTGTTGTCATCCAGCTGGGTGTCACCGTTGTCCTTGGGCAGCACCGAGCCCCAGGATGTCACTGGAGGGGCTTGGGGGACTGATCCTGCTTGGGGTGTCACCCTGCCGGGTTTGCTTTTCACCCAAAGCCAGCGTGGGCTGTTGGTGACATTCCCCCAGCAGCTGTCCTGGCTGATGGGTGTTCATCCCTGCCATGGAGGATGATGGATGGGCTGTGGGGTGGGGTGGGGTGGTGGGATGGATGGGATGGGGACACTCAGCACGTCGGGGGATGCTGCAGCGTGTTGGGGATGGTGTGGGCGCATGGTGTGTCCCCAAAAATGGGATTTTTGTCATCCAGCTGAGTGTCAGCACCATCCCAGCCTCGGGAAGTCACCTGGAGGGGATCAGGGCCTGCACTGGCCCCACTTGGGTGTCACAAGCCGGACTGGCCTCACCCTGTGCCCTCAGGGGCTCGGGACTTGGCTGGGCACGGGCAGGGGAGTGTCCCTGCGGTCCTCGGTGGCACCAGGGGCTTGCAGGACAAGGCTCATCTGTCCAGGCACCACCACACACCAGGCTGGGACAGCAGTGCCACGTGGGTGACATCCCTGTCACCATCTCTGCTCCCACAGCACCTGGCCCTGAGGGGAGGAGCAAGCGAGAGAAGGGTCTTGTCCCAAAAAATGCGCGATACTGGGGTCACTGAGCCCACACAGCAGGGAGAGGGCCAGCAGCTGGTGCATCCCCAAAACACCCCACGCAGGGAGGGAAACTGAGGCACGGGCCCCCCCCCTGGCAGGCAGGGGCTGCTGGGGCGGGCAGGGCGCGTCCCGCTCCCCCGGCAGCGCCGCAGACAGCCGGCTCCACACCGGCACGGCCGCGGGGACGGCTGCGAGGGAAGCCACAAAAATGATTTAAGGGGCTGGCGGGATTGATTTATTAAGAACAATTAAAAGCGCTAAATACGCTTAGCTCAGCCAGACACCGAGCGGGGAGCCTGGGGGGAGAGACCTGTCTGCCGGATCCGGAGGGCGTGGCTGGCAGCAGGACACTGGTGACAGCGCTGGCTGGGCTGGGGCGGCCGGGGAAGGACAGGGGTGCTGGGGGCAAGGCAGTGGAACGGGGTGCAGCACCGTGGGGCTGGATCTGCATCCAGCGTGGATCTGGGCCCGGGGATGAGTTTGCATCTAGGGATAAATTATCACTCCGGGATGGATTTTCACCCAGGTGTGCGTTTGCAGCCTGCAGTGGGATGAATTTGCACCCAGGGATGGGTTTGCATCCAGGGCTGGGTTTGTGTCTGGGGATGGGTTTGCATCCAGGGATGGGTTTGTATCCAGGGATGAACAGGCAGCCAGGGATGGGTTTGTAGCAGGGCTGCGTCTGTATCCAGGGATGGGTTTGTATCAGGGCTGGGTTTGTGTCTGGGGATGGGTTTGTGTCTGGGGATGGGTTTGCACCCAGGGATGGGTTTGCACCCAGGGATGGGTTTGTATCCAGGGATGAACAGGTAGCCAGGGATGGGTTTGTATCAGGGCTGGGTTTGCATCCAGGGATGGGTTTGTATCAGGGGATGGGTTTGTATCAGGGCTGGGTTTGTGTCTGGGGATGGGTTTGTACCCAGGGGAGGGGTTCACCCAGCTATGGGCTGGCTCCCTGCAGTGGGGTGGATTCGCATCCAGGGGAGTGTTTGCACTCCAGCTGGAAGGGATGGAAGGGATGCCAGGGACCAGGAGGCCCAGGCAGGGCTGCTGAGGAGCTTTTGGAGGCAGTGCCAGCTGCAGGGTGTCCCGCAGGAGCAGTGAGCCACACTGGGCACGGTGTTGCTGTCCCAGTGTCACACTGCCACCCCGGGAGCTTTGGCAAAAGGATTCCCCACCCATGGGCACCCACCCGGCTGACGCGAGTGTGGGTCCAAGGAGCTCATGGAGCAGAAATCCCGGAGTGTTGTGACATCTGCAAACCTGCATCCCTCACAGGAAATCCCAGCCGAAAGTCCTTGGAGGCTGGGAGAGTCCTTGGACGCGTCCAGACCTGCCCAGCCCGGCTCCTCCCAGGCAGCAGCAGCGGCCGTGGGGGGAGAGCCGGGCTCTCTCCTGAGGTCCCCGCTGCTGTCACCAGGCAGGATGAGCCTCAGGCAGCAGCTCTGTGTCCCCGTGTGCTGCCGGGGTGTTGGGGTACCGGGAAGGGGGGCAGAGGGCCGTGCCCTGCGTTCTCCGAGTCCCAGCGGCTGCCTGCAGTGGGAGCGCTGGTTCTGTACCCATTTCCTACTGCCCTGCAGGATCCATCCCCTTCCCTGCGCTCACCGGGCTGGCTGTAGGTTGGGACGGGATCCCGGGGATGCTCCGGGGCTCGGGGATGCCGAGCCATGCTGCCTTCCTCCCTTTAGCCCCTCCCAGGGCCGTCAGCGAGATGGGGGTCAGGTTTTTAGGTTTGGGTTCAGATCCCCCACACAGAGCCCCCACAACTTCCTTCGGTCACCTCGCCTTGGGGCTGGATGTGCCCTCGTCCCCATCGTCACTTGGGTCCCTGTGCCACGAGCCGCGCTGGGCACATCCTGCTCACCAAAACCCGAAGTGTCGGAGGGGGCCCCTGCCCTGGCCCCCCGGACAGGAGCCCCGGGAGTCAGGAGACGCTGGGAAGGGTGGGAATGGGAACAAAAGGTCCGCGGGACGGCTGGCAGGGGCGAGCGGAGCCGGAGGCTTTCTGCTGACCCCGCTCCGGCGGCCCCGGCCTCCCCCCGCCGCCCCCACCCGCTCCTGCCGACGTCAGCGCTTCCCGGCAGCGCTCCCAGGTCTACCTGGAGCTGCCTGAGAGGTGGAAAATCCATTTCTGCCTCTGCCCCGGTGCTCACGCCTCTGCCAGCCCTGGCCGGAGCCTCCCGGGGCGGGCTGGGTGCTCGTGCCTTGTGCCCAAGCGTCACCGTGGGGCCATGTGTCCTTTTCCATGAGGACGGAGCCGTGGTGAGGTGTGGAGTGTGGTTTGAGCTGGGAGGTGGCCGTGGTGTGGGTGCGGGGTACCCCTCTGCACCCCCTGCACCCCCTGCACCCCCTGCGCTCCCTGGGTGCGCCTGTGCAGGGAATAGACGTGGCTAGAGGTGGCCAGGGATGCAGGTGGCCAGGGCTGGAGGTGGCCAGGGCTAGAGGTGGCCAGGGCTGGAGGTGGCCAGGGCTGGAAGCGGCTGCGGATGGAAGTGGCCGGGGATGGAGGTGACCCTGCTCAGTGGCCCTGGCACAGATTTGCCTCTGCGCTCCTGCGTGCCCAAGCGCGGCACAGCCACAGGCGGTGGGGACAAAGCCCATGGGCCATGTGGGCTGCCCAG
>VWZP01002104.1:0-14097 GCA_013396995.1 Dicaeum eximium | reverse complement strand
ATCCCCCCCTGCTCACCATTCCCGCCAGCGCCAGCAGCGACACCTGCACCTGCGTCAGGTTCCCGCTCTCAAAAAGGTCATTGGCTTCAAAGAGGTCCACGGGGTTCATGCCATAGCTGGCCATGGCCTTGATGAAGTTGGAGAGGTTCTCCAGCTGTGGGGAGGTAGAGGGGTGAGCCCTGGCAGGTGACAGCAGAGGAGCAGCAGGTGGGTGGCAGCAGAGCTGCACCTACCTGGTGCCAGTTCTGAGCCGAGCGGTTGATCTTCCTCACCGAGTTGGGCTGCAGCTGGTTCATGAGCCTGGAGGGAGGCAGGGGGACATGAGGCTGTGCCAGGAAGAAACCTCAAGGGCCTGCAGGGCACCAGCTCCTTTCGGGAAGGTCCAGCCCAGGCCTCCCCCGTGTGTGGCAAATTTCCCCCCCCCAAGTCCCTGTTTGTCCTCAGGGCTCTCCCCAGACACAGAAGCCTTGAGGGTGACTCTGGCAGATCCCACTGGCACGGATCCAGCCCACCCTTCCCACCACAAGGGCTGGTGAGGCTCCCCTGGAGGTTTGGTGTCCCCTATCTCCACCCAGCTGGAGCAGGGGCAGGGGGCCATGCTCAGGACTGCCCCAGGACTCACTCGCAGAGGATCACCCCGTCCTTCAGCCCCTTCTGGAAGTCAGGTCCGATCTGTTTTCCTGTGACGCTCTCGATCCACGTCCGCAGCTCGGCCTCCTTCTGTGGGTCATACTTCTGGGCGAGCTGGGGGGGCAGTGGGGCGACAGCTCAGGCAGGGCCACAGCGTGCACCCCAAACCCCTCATGGGGACAGTTCCTGCCTCCCTGGGACGGGAATGGGGACAGGAGCATGAGGATGATGCTGCCAGCAGACGCAGCAGCTTCTGAGCCATTCCAAAACTATGAGAAGGAATTGCCCGTGGGGTTAGGGGGAAGTGACCTCCGGATTTGTCCCTCCCTGTCCGCTGGAGCCCGTGGGAGCTCAGCTCTGAGCCCCGGGGGTCCTGGCCACGAGACGCTCTCTCTTTCCCTTCCGGCGAGGCCCAACCTCCGCCACAGATTCCTCGGTCACCGCGGCTATGCCAGGAATGTGGAGCCTCCTCCCGAATGGAGACCAGCTGCCAGGGGCGGCAGCATCTCCTCGTCTCGGCCACGGCCCGCAAGGGAAGGGAAAGTTCTCCCGGCCCGGGGAGGGAAGGGCCTGGAAACCTCGAGTGCTGTCCTGCCCCAGCCCAGCAGCTCTGATGCTCAGCTGGCACCTGGGGGTGGCCCCAGGGCAACCACCAACGTCTCGCCCATCCTGTCCCTTCCTGCTCCCGTTATGTTATGAGTCCCTAGGGATCCTGGACACTGGGATGGGCACAGTCCAGCCCCACTATGTGGCAGGGAGACACTCCAGTCCCAAATGGAAGCTCGACGGATGCAGGACACGGATCACCCTCGTGAGAGCACGTGAGTCCTGGCTGGGGGACTCTACAGTCCCACCAGCCGATTTTCTGGAGCGTGAGCAGCTGAAGGCAGTTCCTCTTCCCTCTCCATGGCCAGCTTGAGGATTTCCCAGGGCACGTGGGGTGCGCAGTGGAGCAGCCCCAGAGAGATCCCGCCACAGCCCAGTGTGCGAGGGCTTGCACAGACTGGGAGCGCGTCACTGGTTTAACTGGTTCCCAGTCGGTGATGTCACCTCCATCAGACACAGCGGGGCAGTCGGACAGGCTCGCGTCTCGCTGAATCAACACGAAGCACCAAGAGCACGGGCGGCCCCGGCGCGTGTCACCCGCTCAGCCGGGGCAGCCCAGCCCCAGGCAGGCCGGGGCCCGCCCGCTCCCCGTTACGAAATGCAAATCCCCAGCGAGGCCAGGTAAGGAGCGCCCGGCCACGGTCACCACATCCTGCCGGCCCCGGCCACGGCAGCCACGTGCCTGTCACCGCTTGTCCCTTCTCCTGCCCGCCCTGGCCCCGTCCAGGTGTCCCCGGGCAGAACACGCTCAAACCACCCCGGGGCGACCACGGCTCAATCTCTGCTCGCCTGGGGCCGGGCACAGCCAGCGACCACCCGCGGCTGCTGTGTCCCCTGCGCCCCCCGGCCCGGCAGGACCCCCGTGCGCTGTCCGTGCAGCAGGAGGGTGCTGGCAGCTGCCTGCACCCCGCGGCACCCTCCTAGGGGTGCAAACAGCTCAGCCGGAGGCTCCCATCCCTCCTTCCCCTTCCGGCCCCGCGGCACTTCGGCGGGAGAGCCACCGGGACCAAAAGCCGCATCCCCAGAGACGGGGACGCTGCCAGGTCTGAGCATCCCGCAGAGCGATGTGGAGCTGCGGGGAAGCAGAAAGTGCAGAAGCTTCGTGGGGCTGATCCGAAGCCGCGGAGGACCGAGGCGATCGCCCCCAGCCCCGGGTGCGACGGGAAGGGTGCCCCGCGGTTTGCCAGGGGCAGCGGAGCCACCGCACGAGAGACACCCAGCCCCGGTACCCCAAAACACCTCCCTGGGACCCTCTAGGCAGGCTCAGAGCACCCCGAGACTGAGAGCCCAGATTCGGTACCCCCAGCCCTCAGAGACCTCGGTACACTGAGTCCTTCAGTTCCGCATCCTCCCGGGAAGCCCCGGACTTCCATCTTCCCGGAATCCCCCAACTTCTCCGCTCTCTTGGCCGGCTCCGCATTCCGGGGGCATACCGGAAAACCCCCCGCCTCTCCAGATCCCGGGATGCAACCGGGATGTCCCAGCAGCACCGGGATGGTCGGCTCTCCCGGGTCTCCAGGAGCACCGGCAGCCACAGCGCCCGGTGGCCCCGGTATCCCCTACCCCCTCTTCACCCCCGTCCGGTGGTCCCGGCCCCCGCTGCGGCTCACCCGGTTCTTGACTTCGGCGGAGAGGCCGTAGGACGGGCCCTTGTTGAACTGGGAGCTGNGGCACCGGGAGGCACCGGGAGGCACCGGGAGGCACCGGGAGGCACCGGGAGGCACCGGGAGGCACCGGGAGGCACCGGGAGCCCGAGGCAGGGACTAGAGCCGTCCCGGACACACAGGCACAGGGCACACACACACACCCGTGTGCATCCCTGGACACGGGTGTCGGTACCGCGGCCCACGGGCACGCGTTGTGCGCGCGCGCGCACACACACACACAGAAAACACACAGAAAACACACAAAACACACAGAGAAAACACACAGAGAAAACACTCAAAACACACACACATAAACACACAGAAAACACAGAAAACACACACACGGAAAACACACACACATAAACACACAGAAAACACACAAAACACACTCAAAACACACACACATAAACACACAGAAAACACACAAAACACACACACATAAACACACACGCAGCCCCCGACCCACGGGCGCTACCCCGCACACGCACTCACACCTTCACTCACTCACACCTTCACTCACTCACACCTTCACTCACTCACACACGCACTCAGGCAATCACACGCACCTGCCTGCATGCACCCACGGTCGTGCCTTCCCTCGTCCCCGCACCGCACGGATTTCCACCCATCTCCGACCCCGTCCTGCTACCCTTGCCCCCCTCCGTGCCGTGCCTGTGTCCCCACGGGGCCGGCACAAGTTCCACGCGAGACGGTCCGGTACGGGCGGAGAGGTCCCGGGACGAAGCGGGGGGACACCATCACCCCCCGACCGCCCGCGGGGCTGGCAGCCGGCCCGAGCAGCCCCGGGCAGCGGCCGGGGGTCCCCACGCGTCCCACGTGCCCCGGGTACTCCCGTGGGTGGGAGAGTCACGGGTGGGACCGTGGGGTCGCAGAGGCCGCGGGGACAGGGGGCAGGGCTGTGACCCCAGAGGGCTGGTCCTGGCACCGACACCGAGCCCACGGAAGGGCAGAGCCGGGAGCATCCCACGAGTGGGAGCCCAGAGCCCCCCATCTCACTCACTCCCACTCGTGGGGCCTCCAGAGGGATGGAGCTTGTCCTCCCCGGGCGTATGTACCCCCCCAAAGAGGGTGAATTCGCCAGAGGGCGGGAGTCCCACGGGGGCCAGCAGCGGTTCCACAGAGCGGGGCTCAGCCCCCCAGCCCTGTGTAAGCCCCGGGCTGCAGCACCGAAACCCCCAAACACCCCTAGAAGTGCCGGGGTCCCGCTGTGAACCCGCAGGGTGCCCCCGGGCCCGGCCTCGCGCCTGGGTGCGCGTTCGGCTTTTCCTGTTTCAGGTCGGGCTGCGAAGGCGATGAGGAAACGAGGCGGCGTCACACGAGCCCTCCTGACACTGCGCCCCGCGAATGTGACCGGCGCCGTGAGGAACCGGCACGGCCAGGGGCTGCGGGCAGCGGCTCGGCCCCCCGGGAACGATGTTCTCCCGGAAAAAGCGGGAGCTGATCAAAACCCCCTCCATCTCCAAGAAGAGCCGGGCGGGAAGCCCCGTCCCGCAGACCCTGCCGGTGAGTGCTCCCCCCGTAGCCCTGGCACGGTGGGGGTTGTAGGGGCAGCAGCACCCACGGAAGTGCTGGGTACAGCCACAGGTTGGCAGTGGGGCCCTGGATACGTCCAGGAGGTCTGTGAAGAGGAGGGAAATGATAAAAAACCCTACTCACGGGGCTGGGTTGTAGTGGGGGAATTTTGCCCCAAATGAAGGGGACAGAGCCGCCGCCGAGGGAGGCGGGAGGGCAGGAAAGGACAGGGAGGAAATGGGGCGGGGGGGTTGGCCGAGGTTGGGGAAGGGCAGAGACATTCACAGACCTCCCTGGGGACCGGGATGGCAGCCGGGCGACCACAGGCTCGGTCAGCCCCGGTGCTTCGGCTCTGCCAGATATTTATTTATTGACGTGTGGACCCCCCCCGCCCCCGGTGCCAGAGGGGCCAGGAGGAAACGCTGCCGGCCGGGGCTCCCCGCGCCTGCGCCCCGCTCCCGGTGCGTGGGGCGAGACCGGGCTGGCACGATGTGGCCGACGGCGACCCGGAGCCCACCCGTGGCTCCTTAGCAGGAGACACCCGTCCCCATCCCCGTCCCGACTCCCCGGGAGAGGGGCCTATGGGTGGCGGCCAGCGGGATGCTCGGCCGGGCTGCGGGCAAGAAAAGCTACAGCCCCTCGGCGGCGGCGGGCAGAGCCCACCCGCCCCAGCGCTCCCTGGACTCGCTGCCCCGCACGCCCGCCGTGAGGCTGACGGTACGGCCGGGGGCACCCCGGGGCGCCGGAGGGAGGGACGGGGGACGCCGGGGCCGCTGCAAGCCGGGAGGAGCGAGACAGGGCTGGGGTGGCCCCAGGCGTTTTGGGGCGGAGGTCCTTCTGCCTCCTTGCAGCCCCGTGGTGGTCTGACCCCCTCCGTGGGGATGGGCTCCCCCGTTCGCCCTCGCCCGTGGAAGCCTCGTGCTCTCGGCGCTCATTTTTCAGTGCCAAAAACGCTTCCGGCAGCGCCCGGCCAGGGATGCTCAGACTCCGCGCGTTCGTGTCACAGCGGGTGCCGGGGGTCACTGGTGGCAGGGCTGGAGGGGCTGAGGGGCTGCAAGGTCCCCTCCCCACGCCCAAGGACCCTCGCTGGATGTGTGTGTGGCTCTCAAGCCATGACAGCTCTAAACAGCGCCGGAACCCCCCCCCCCCTTCCCCCCCACTGCAATTTTACCCCTGGAAATTTGGGGCTTCCTCCATCTGTAAAATACCTGCAAAGCCCCAAACAACAGCCTGGGAGGTGTCCCTGTCTCTGCCTCCTCCGTCAGCAGGGGAGCAGCTGAAAAAGAGGAAGAGATATGCGGGCCGGATCCTGCTGCCATTTTGCTGCGTTGGGGTCCCCAGCCCATCACGGTGGGTGCTGGGGTGGACAAGCAGTGTCACCCACACCGTCACTGTGTGCCCCTCATGACAAACACAGACCCAGAGGAGCTGGCAGGGACTGATGGGGACTGCCAGGCGAGCGCCCAGACCCTGCCCACTCTCCCAAGACGCTCCCGAGGTGATCCCAACCTGGGGAAACTGAGGCACGACACATCTGCAGGGTCTGGCACAGCCCCCCGAGGCAACAGCTTATTCTCCATGACGGTGGCACGGGGGGTCCTGGGGTGCTTCCCCACCACGCTGGCTGTGCCCTCACACTCGCCTCGCTCCCCAGGAGCTCTCCCGCAGGGATTGCCTGGAGGCAGCGGGCTGCAGCGCGGCGGAGCTGCCCGCGGGCAGTGCCAAGCTCAGCAGCAGCCCCAGCGCCGCGGGCACCCTGAAGCGCCCCACCAGCCTGAGCCGCCATGCCAGCGCCGCCGCCTTCTCCCTGCCCAAGGGCCACAGGACCCCCACGTGCTGCAGCCCCATGGAGGGCTGGGAGGGTCCCTTCCTCGACCCCGAGGACATCTGCCAGCTGCTGGCGGACGTGGCTCGCTTCGCCGACGCGCTGGAGAAGCTGCGGGACATGGTGCTGCGGGACGGTGAGTGCCAAACGCATCGCAGCAGCCTGGCACTGAGCCACCCGTGGGTGGGGGTCTGTGCCGGGCCGGAGGGCAGCGGGACCCCCGCACTCGGAGGCGGTGGGTGAGCGCAGCTCGGGGCCGGGATAACGCCGCTTCCTGCCCAGAGCTATTTTCATCCGCCCGTTTTCCTGTTTACAGCGCGGCGGTGCCAGCCGCCTGCCAGGGCCCCCCCCCGACCCCCGTGGGGTGCCGGGCACGGCCCCCCAGCCCACCAGGGCGGCCAGCAGGAGGGGCTGGGTGGTCTGCAGGCTCACCAGCAGCTCTCCTTGCCCGGGGGGACGCAGGGAATGCACCGATCCCGTGCTCCGGGGGCATATGGCAGCACGTTGTCAGTCCTGGTTTTGCAGAAACTCCTTCCCAACCCTGATCTGCGGGCTGGGATGGGGAGGGGGCTTTGCCTGGCCGGGCAGTGGGTGCTGATCCCCCATCCCAGGTTCCTCACTTCCTAAGCAGGCTGTCAGCCCCAGCCCTAGCCCTGCACTGGGGGGTCCTGGCCAGGCCCCTGGGCTGGCAACTGGAGCCCACAGAATGAGGGTCCTGGGGGGAACCTGTGGGATGCAACGAGCCTGGCTGGACCAGCCCCATCCCTCCCGGCTGGGAGGGTCCGTCCGGCAGGAGGGAGGGAAGGAAGTGGAGGAAATTCCCAAACTGCTTTCAAGGGAAAAACTTACCATGGAGGAAAAAATGCTTCAAAGGTCAGACTGCCCCCCCGCCAGTACCAGGCTGGGCAGGAGACACACGGCCACGGCTGTGGGGAGGTGCTGGACGAGCAGGATGTGGCCGTGCCAGTCCTGGGAAGCCCCGAGGCCAGGGGGATTTGCTGCTGGACTGGGGGATGGCAGGTCCTGTCTGGGACGTGGCTGGCAGGGAGGTAAACGAGGGGGGGACACAGGACAGGGATGCAGAGCAGAGACACGGGGCAGGGACGCAGGGCAGGGATGTGGGATGAGGATGCAGCACCTCAGCCCTCCTCTCCTGCAGACCCCAAGGAGCCCCAGCGGCCGCTGGCCCACGAGTGCCTGGGTGAAACGCTGCGCATCCTGCGCCAGGTCATCAACAAGTACCCACTGCTCAAAACCCTGGAGACCCTGACGGCTGCTGGGACCCTCATCTCCAAAGTCAAGGGTGAGACAATGGAGCTGGGAGCTCTGTCCTGCTCCCCTCCTGCCCCGTAGTGGGATTGGGGGGAACGGGGGAGCCCATGGAGGGGTTCTCTGCCAGGAGTGGAGCTGCCCCATGGGCTGGTGGAGAGGGTGAAAGTGTCATCTGCTTCTTGGTGTGGTTCAGCTTTAAGGGTGATGTAGTGTCAGAAATGACAGATCCTGCCTGGGGGTTTCCAGGCACAGCCGCAGGAAAAACACTGAAATAATCAGATCTGGCTCCTGGCAGCCTCTCGTGTTTATGGAGCAGGGTCTGGGAGGTCAGATCCCAGCTGGGCACCACCTCCCACTGCTGTCACCCACGGGGAGGCGGTGGCTGCACCTACCACAGGCAAGCACAACCTTCTGAGTCACCCGTGGCTTCCTGGACACCCAACAGCAACCACAGGGGACAGGGTGGCAGGAGGGCTGCCATGAGGCTGCTCCCACACAGGGATGGGAGGGAGTGGGCTTGCAGCAGACCCCTCCCCACCTGAAGGAGCTGGCCCAGGGTCTGCCCAGGTGTCCTGGCCACCGGTGTTCCATGGTGTGGGAGCCTGCCAAACGCTGTCAGCCCCGGTTCCTGCTGCTGGTGGTGGTTCCTCAGTGGTGACCGTGGGCAAGAGCCCTCCTGGAGGAGTTCATCCTGCTTGGAGAGGGCTCTGGAGCAGCCATGAGGCAGGGCAGGCAGTGGAGCAGATCCAGCAGCCCTGAGTAACGGGAATAAACATAAATAAGAGCCAAGGGATGCTGTCAGGGACGTCAGTCCTGGGAAGAAGGAGGGGGAAACTACAGCGCTGGAAAAATCCATCGTCCATAGGGATCATCCTTCCCACTGCTCCCTTGATTCACCCCGCCCCTTCCCCAGCCCCAAAATTCCCCTGATAGCAGCATGAACTGGCAGGGCTTTCTGCTGAGACAGGGATGGGTGCTTGAGCCAACAGGGCTCCCACATTCCCTCATCTCCAGGTTTCCACTACGAATCCAACAATGAGGCGGACAAGCGGGAGTTCGAGAAGGCCGTGGAGACCATCGCCGTGTCCTTCAGCAGCACGTAAGGGAGCTTGGGCAGCCATCCCCTGGGGACAGCCCGTGTCCCTGGCCCTGTGCTGAGCCCAGCCATGTTCCTGTCCCCACAGGGTGTCTGAGTTGCTCATGGGGGAGGTGGACAGCAGCACCATCCTCTCCATCCCACCCAGCGACCAGAACCAGGTGAGCGATGCCCAGACACCTGGATGCTCCCACCACGTGGGGCTTGGGATGGTGCAGGGCTCTGGCTGCTCCCCTCAGCTCTGGTGTGAGCCCAGAGCAGGCTGTTGCTCCAGTGACAGTTCCATTAGCTCCTGGGCACAGCCTGGGCACAGCTGACTTCCAGCAGTGGCCAAAAGGCTCCAGCAGCTCCGGCTTCCATCCGTGTGCCAGCCCCTCCAGCCGCTCCCCATGCTCCTGGCTGACCAGTCCCTCTTCTTTCCCAATTCCCAAAGACTATGGAGAGCCTCTATGGGGGGATTCCTGGGCCTGGAGGAGATGGAGTGCCCTCGGGCATGGACAGCTACGACACAGGTAAGCAGGATGAGTCTGGGTGCAGGGTTTGGGGTCTGCGCAGGAACCGGCACCTTCCCCACCATCGCTGCCGTCCTGAGCCACAGGCGACTCCTCAGCTGGGGAAGGGCAGCAGAGCTGGTGGCACCGGGGCTGGCACAGAGCTGGGGGGGTTGCACTGGAAGCTCAGGGGGTGTCTGTCCCTCCACAGCACGTCCTCCGGCCGAGGAGGTGGACGTGATGCTGCAGCGCTGTGAGGGCGGCGTGGACGCTGCCCTGCAGTACGCCAAAACCATCTCCAAGTACATGAAGGACCTGATGGGATACCTGGAGAAAAGGACAGCACTGGGTGAGTGGGGGGCAGCAGGTCCCTTCTGGAGCGGGGCTGAGCCATGGGGCAGGCTGAGGTCCCTCCTGGAGGAGGCTGATGCTGCCAGGGCAGTGGGAACCTCACTCCTCAAGTTCCTGATTGATTTTTCAAAAGGAGATTGGGTTCCACCAGGGAAATCCCAGTGTCTCACGTGTCTTTTCACTTTCAACCTTTTCCCTCCAGAGATGGAGTTTGCCAAAGGGCTCCAGAAGATGGCAAACAGCTGCAAGCAAACCATCAGTCAGGAGGTAAGTCCCCAAGTCCCTGAAGCCCCCAATGCCAGGCTGGGCTGGGAGCCAGCAGCCCTGGAGAGCCCATTCCACGTGCCCCAGCTCAGGAGGATGTGGGGGCAGATCTCCAGAGCTCTGCCTGGAGAAATTCAGGATGGTGCTTTTACCAGCAGTCACCAGCCTTACCTTGCCTCTGGCTCTTCCTCCCTGAAGGACACATCTCCTCGGGCTCACGCTGGGTGCTGGGGCTCAGGGAGATGTGTTTTCCCTCTCCCCAGACCAACATGCCTTTCCTGTCCATCTATCTGCTGGCCCTGGAGCAGGACATGGAGCACGGGACCTCAGTTCTGCAGGCAGCCAACACCCTGCAGCAACAAACCTTCCTCCAGGTGAGGGGACAGAAGGTCCTTCCTGGGGCTGGAGATCCTGGTGGTGTTGCAGAGGTGGCTCTTCCTTAGCTCAGTCCAGAGGGAACCTGCATCCAGCACTTCCCAGGCTGTGGATTTTCATCCCTGGCACAAACCAGTGCCTGTGACCTGTCCTGGGAGCGATAGTGACCACCACAGGGCACTTCTCCGTGCAAAGTCTTGGCGAGGGAAGAGCAGGAGTGCTCAGCTCAGGTCATCATGGGGCTGTCCCTCCCTCCCTCCCCGTGCAGCCACTGACAGTGAGACGCCTGGAACATGAGAAACGCAGGAAGGAGATCAAGGAGCAGTGGCACCGGGCGCAGAGGAAACTGGTGAGTGACTGGGTTTGTGTTCCCAGCCTGGAGCAACTCCTGACACCTCCTCTGGGTGCTGGGCCCCTCTCCAGCAGTGTTGGGTGCCTCTGCTGTGCTGGGGGACCCCGGCAGAGCTGGTGACCCCCTTGCTGGGCTCCATCCTCACCCTGGCTCTCCCTGGCAGCAAGAGGCGGAGGTGAACCTGCGCAAGGCCAAGCAGACGTACATGCAGCGCAGCGAGGAGCACGACAAGGCCAAGTACTTGGCGGTGAAGGCAGAGGAGGAGCAGCAAAACACCACCAGCAGCATCACCACCAAAACCCTGGACAAGAAGAGGCGGCTGGAAGAGGAAGCCAAGAACAAGGTAGGAGGGTGACAGCTCTGGAGGGGCCTCCTTGCTCCTGCTGTCCTCTGAGCCACGTGGGGGGAACTGATCCTCAGGAATGCCTGGATGAACAGGATCCAAGGGGCTGTTCCCATTCTCCTCACCTCTGAGCTGTTCCCATCCCTTGCTCTCCCAACTCCCAGGCAGAAGAGGCCATGGCCACGTACCGCACCTGTGTGGCTGATGCAAACACGCAGAAGCAGGAGCTGGAGGACACCAAGGTGAACTCCCTGCGCCAGATCCATGAAGTGATCAAACAGTCTGACCAGGTCATCAAGTCGGTGAGTGGGGCTGGGCTGGGGTGTCCCCAGGGCAGGAGATGGCTGTGCCCTGCCCTGAAGAGCTCAGAGCTGCCTTCCAGCAGAGCTGCCCCTCTTCCAGAGGGCGTTTGGGTGGATGCAGAGCTCCCCTCTCCCTCCTGCACAGAAAAGCGCTGCTTTGCGCTCCAGGAGCTCCTCACGTCCCAGCCCACCAAGCTCACATCTGTCCCTCTGCACGTCACTTTTTAGGCCACCATCTCCTTCTACCAGCTGATGCACATGCAGACAGCACCACTGCCCGTGAACTTCCAGACCCTGTGTGAGAGCAGCAAGCTCTACGACCCGGGCCAGCAGTACGCGTCCCACGTGCGGCAGCTGCAGCGCGGCGATGAGCCCGACGTCCAGTACGACTTCGAGCCCTACGTGTCCCACAACGCCTGGTGAGGCAGCAGAGGGTTCATTCCTGGCTAATGCTCCAGTTCAGCCCTGTTCCCTTCGTTATCTCCTGCCACCCACGCTCTCCTGCAGGAGGCAGGATGCTTTCAGCATTCCTGAAGGCAGCTCCTGCTGGGAGTGCTGGGGCTGGACCAGCTGGGAATTGCCCTCTTATCCTTCCATGGATGAGACAGGCTGTTGAGTATTTAAGAGACTGTGATTCCAGAGACTGGTGGATGGCAGCCATAGATAAAGTTTCCAAGTGTCCTTCCTTCCTTCCCATCCACATTCCCTTTTCCCCTCCAGGTCTCCCTTTAGCCGGCCACGGAAGGGCAGCTTCAATGCCAGTGAGTTCTCCTCGAGTGCAGAGGGGCCTGGGGCTGGCTCGGAGGGAGCAGCAGGAGCCAAGGAGTCACCAAGTGGGGCTGGAGCAGCCGAGCGAAGAGGTGAGTCTGGAGCCCCAGAGTTCTGCATCCCCTGCACCATCTCCCCCCAGGCAGGAGCAGAGTGGGACCCCCAGGTACAAGGGGCTTTGCTGGCAGCAGCAGGACGGGCTGGGAGCTTCCCAGACTGGATTTCCTAAAAGACACTAAATCACATCTGTGGCATTTTGCTCCCTAACAAACCATTGCCCATATCCCATCTCCCCTTTCCTTGCTGGGTGTCACTGGAGGCACCAAACCCCACCACCAGCAGCTCCCCCCAGTCATCCCAGTTTCTCCCAGCATCCAGGCTGTTTGCCAGCCGTTCTCTCCCAAACACAGACAGCAATCCCAACGGACTGTGTGTTCTCTCCGCAGGTGGGAGGGGACACCAGGTCCATAAATCCTGGCCAACCTCTGTCGCTGATGCTGACAGCAGCCTGGATTCCAACGCAGGTACATATGGGAACAGCCCAGGTGCCCCTCCCAGCACAGCCAGTCTAAACCCAGAGCTTCCCAGTTAGGCAGGACCGTCCCCTGTTTGACCTGCCTTGTGAGAGCCCTGCTGTGAATGGCCGTGCTGACCCCAGTCCCCAGTGGGATAGGGGGTGGGATTTGATGGGATTGGGGTGAGCTCAGAAGAGAAGCAGCTTTGCAGGTGATTCACTGCTCCGTGGGTTTTCCTTGGACAGGTGAATTCAGCCACAAGCTCCAGCGGCTGGCATCCAACGGCACCGCGTCCTCCAGTGAGGAGCTGGAGGAGAAGGACGGCACTGCCACTCCCTTTGAGCAGAGTAGGTGACAGGGTGGGAGGTGACAGTGCTGCCGCCACACCCCCAGCACGGCAGAGCTCCCTGCGGGCTGCTTTTCCCAAATCCAGTAGTTCTGCAGGCAAACCCAGCAACTGCTGGAGATTCCTGCTGCCTTTCCTGAGGGATGGGCCCTGCTCACCCCGGTGACAGTGACAGTCCTGCTCAAGCTGTGCCTGACCTCTCGTTTCCCTTTCTGTAGGCATCAACGGGATCACCCCGGAGCTGGCAGCTCCCACGGGGCCCTTCAGGAATGTTGGCTTGTCCAAGGCTGCCCAGACCCATCGGCTCAGGAAGCTCCGTGCCCCTTCCAAATGTCGGGAGTGCAACAGCTACGTGTACTTCCAGGGGGCCGAGTGTGAGGAGGTCAGCTGGGACAACTGGGGGTGGAACCCAGCTCTGAGCATGGTCAGGAGGACATTTCTCCTGTGGGGAGGGTTTCAGATGGAAAATGCTGCTTTCCTTTAGTGCTGCAGCATCCCCAAGGCATTTTTCCTGTCTCCCGCCATGCTCTGAGCAGTGCCTGCTGTCTGTGGCTGCTCCCCACCTCCACGTGTTCCCTCTCTCTTCCAGTGCTACCTGGCTTGCCACAAGAAGTGCCTGGAGACCTTGGCCATCCAGTGTGGGCACAAGAAGCTCCAAGGGAAGCTGCAGCTCTTCGGGCAGGACTTCACGAAGGCGTCTCGGGGCAGCCCGGATGGGATCCCCTTCATTGTCAAGAAATGCATTTCAGAGATTGAGAAGAGGGCCCTGAAAACGAAGGTGAGTGACACTCCCCTCTCCTCCTCCTCAGCTGGCTGAGACACAGGCCCTTGGAAGGATCCTCTGGAAAACCAACAGGCTCGATTTCAGATTTCCACAGGGCAGGGAGCCAGGGATGAGCTTGGCCCAGACACCCCAAACTCTGCCTTTGGAAAATCACCTCTCCTGCCTCCTGCTTTGCTATGAAGGAGGAATGACTGAGCTGGAAGGAGATATCCCAAAATGACTTCCCAAAGGGATTTCCCACTCTAAAAGGAGAGGGTGGGAGCACACAGCTCACTGTCCCATGCAAACATGAAGAGGAACCTCTCCCCTCACTTCAGCTCCGCTTTTCTCTCTTTCACAGGGCATCTACCGAGTAAACGGTGTCAAGACCCGTGTGGAGAAGCTTTGCCAGGCCTTTGAGAATGGGAAGGAGCTGGTGGAGCTGTCCCAGGCCTCCCCCCATGACATCAGCAACGTCCTGAAGCTCTACCTGAGACAGGTGAGGTGCTGGTGGTGCCTCGTGGCAGGAGAAGGAGAGGAGTTGCCCAGAGGAACTGACCTGGCAGGAGGAATTCTGCACAAATTGGGCTCAGTGACTGGGTGGGTGGGGAGGGAGGGG
>VWZP01002089.1:608187-632566 GCA_013396995.1 Dicaeum eximium | reverse complement strand
TCCAGAGCCTTCCCCAGCTTTGTGCCCCTCTCTGGACTTGCTCCAACCCCCAATGTCTTGTGCNTAAAACTGAGCACAGGGTTAGAGCTGTGGCCTTACCAGTGCCAAGTACAGGGTTCAGTCACTGCTTTGGCCCTGTTTGCCACATTCTTTCTGATCTAAGCCAAGATGCTCTTGGCCTTCTTGGCCACCTGGGCACATGCTGGCTAATAGTCAAGTGTTGTTGACCAGCACCCCCAGCTCTTTTTCCACTGGACATACTTCCAGCCATGCTTCCCCCAGCCCATGCAGTGCTGCAGGGGACTCTTGTGACCCAAGGGCAGGACCCAGCACTTGGCCTTGTTGAACCTCACACCACCGACCTCCTCCCATCAGTCCAGCTTGTCCAGGGCCCTCGCCAGATCCTTCCTGCCATGCAGCAGAGCAGCGCTCCTGCCCAACCTGCTATCACTGCAAACTCACTGAGGGAGCATTCCATCCCCTTGTCCAGACCATCCCCACAGGTGTTAGGCAGGACTGGCCCCAGGACTGAGCCATGGGAAACACCACTGGAGACTGGCTGCCAGCTGGATCCAGCTCCATTCACCACCACTCTCTGGGGCTGACCAACCAGCCAGTATTTCAGCCGTTGAACTCTGCATACGTCTCGAAAATGGGAAACCAGCTTCTCCAGGAGAATCCTGTAGGAAATGGTGTCAAAGGCTTTACTAAAATCTAAGGAAACAACATCTACAGTCTTTCTCTCATCCATTAAATGGGTCATCTGTCACAATGGAAGATCAGTTTGGTCAAGCAGGACCTGCCTTTCCTAAGTCTGTGCTGTGTGGGCCTGACTTCCTCTGGCTGTCCTGCAAATGCAATGTAGTGGCATTCCAGGTGATCTGCTCCATGACTTTCCCTAGCACTGAGGTCAGGCTGACAGGCCTCTAGTTCCCCAGATCCTCCTTCCAGACCTACATGAGTATGGGCGTCACATCTGATGATTTTCTGTCAACGGGGACCTCTCCAGTTAGTCAAGATGACTGGCAAAAAATGGTAAGTGGTTTGGTGAATTATTCATCAGCTCTGTCAGTACTGTTGGGTGGATGCCATCTGACCCTGTAGACTTGTGTGTGTCTAAGTGATGCAGCAGGTCACTGACAAAATGGTTGACCCTGGATTATGGGGGCTTCATTTTCTCCCTATCTCTGTTTTCCAGCTTAGGGGCTGAATGCCCTGAGGACATCTGGTCTTGCTGTTCAAGACTAGGGCAAAGGCATGAAGTATCTCAGACATCTCCTCATCCTTAGTCACTATGTTTCTGTCTACAGCCAGTGAAGGGTGGAGATTCTCCTTACTCTCCTTTTGTTGGCGATGTTTTTGTAAAAACCTTAGTTGGGTCTTTTACTGCAGTAGCCAGATTAAATTCTACCTGGGCTTTGGTATTTCCAATTTTCTCCCCGCAACAGAGAAAATACTTGTGAGAGATTAAAACTGTGCCGAAACTGTGAATTTTGAACAAGCAGAAAATTTAAATTGGAATAAAACTCTAAGCAGTCTGGGAATATTGGTGTCTTCCTTGATGGAATTTGTTTGCATGTATAAATGGTGTCTGTGAATGTATCCCTAAATCTATTTACTGCTAAAGTAAGAAACTGCTTTTTTGCCTTCATTTTATATTTTCACCCTATTTTACTCCATAATTGAGGGCACTGTTGGACAAGCTACCTGTAAATTGCTGTTATACAGAGGAGACTCTCTCTCCAAATGCTAAGGTCTATCCAAACTGGAAGCTGTCTCCCACAATAAAAAGTTGATTTATCCAGAGAGAAGTCTGCAGTGACACTTCACCAATCTCAATAACAACTGATAAGTGCCTCCTGTTGACAGTAGTACTGTGTTTTAATGAACAAATAAACAGCTTATGTACCATTCTTGGCAAGAAACCCATTCACTGAAGTAAAAAGCTAGGCTTACCATTCTTCTCATATGTTGCTCACCTGGGCTTTTATTCAATGTTTTCCCCTAATTGTTTCCACTCATTTCTATATAAACCAAGAAGCACTTAGAATAATCCTAGATCCATTATTTTAACAACAGCCTAACCTCTGCAGCTAAAAAGGCTGGTAAAACAGAAAGAAATGAGGCGTCTCGTGATGAGGGAAAGATTCCTTCCCTGTGGTGGTTTCCACCTTTGTAGGCCATTGGGCAAGGTGAAAATTCACTCAGGAAATTTTCTAAAGCAGAAATCTATCCCTGTCTTACTTTATATAGGAAATTACAATCAATCCTTTTAAAGTCCTCTTACAATGTGTTTTAGGAATGCTGATGTTGAGTGGCTTGGTTTGTTGTTTTTTTTTTGTTTGTTTGTTTCTTTTTTTTTTTGTTTTGGTTTTTGTTTTGTTTGGTTTTGTTTTGTTTTGTTTTGTTTTGTTTTGTTTTTTTTGTTTGTTTGTTTGTTTGTTTGGTAGGGTTGGGATTAAATGAGATGGTATTTTTTTTTCAGAAACACTAAAGAAATACCAGTAGCATGGAATATGGGAGGTGGTCACCTGCTCATATAGCTGAGAGTAATTATTTTGACTGTTTTGTTCCAGCTCTCTTTGTAAATATAAAATGTTTTGCATTTTCTTACACCTTTTGCCTCACTTGTGTGACAGATAAAATACTACTGCAAAGAGGAGTACTCCAAATGCTCTCCACAATCAATGTAATGCCTTTGGTTTGGACTGAAGCACTGCCTTTTCTTTCAGGCAGCAGGCAAATCTTTAGGAGAGTGTGAGCTGAAAATATCTTCTAGGATGTAATACCAGGACATTTCTGCTTATGAGATGCTACTTTGAAATAGTGCACAGAGCAGTGAAGAATTTAGCAATAATATTTAGCTTGTTAGGAAACAGAGTGTATTTATTCTTTTCTTCAGAGCCTTGTTTACGGTACATTGGGACTTCTGAGTGAAGGAATGGCAAACTTAATGAAACATTTGATTGGTATTAATTAATTTCCACTTAATTACCTGCCATGTGGATCTTGTTGAGCTATTGATTACTGGGAAACATACATCCCACTGGGGATAGTGTGATTTAACTTCATCCAATGAGTCAATTAGCCCAAGTAACACTGGGAGAGCTGGTGCTCTGCCTCAGTGAATGGGGTTTCTTGCCAAGAATGGTACATAAGCTGTTTATTTGTTCATTAAAACACAGTACTACTGTCAACAGGAGGCACTTATCAGTTGTTATTGAGATTGGTAAAATGTCACTGTTTCATCAAAGATTAGCAGCAGTTCATAGCTGCAAAGTGGGTGAAAAACCCTCTCTGGATTGAGAGCACAGTTGAATGCATGAGGTCAAGACATTAACCCCTGTTTGCTTCTCATTTGTGAGAACTTCAGTTACAAATTTGTGTCAGCTCTCCCAAGTGCAAAACATCTTTCATTGTCATTAATTCAGAAGCTGTGGGACAACAGACCCTGAACTGTGGCATGTGACATTCAATTAATTTCACCAAGAGTGAAACACATGGTATGTCCTCCACCTCACCAAAACTAAATACTAATATTGTTCTTTAGTGAGGATGATCTTCCTAACTGACAAGAACAGCCTGCTGTCTACTCAGGAATTAATCTGAGAATGAAAAGATCTTTTTATATTTTCTTTTTTTCCTCCCTTGTGATTTAAATTAGACAAAGAAACCATTATTCCTATTGATAGTTCCCCTACTATATAACTGAAGGTGTAAAAACATCCCTCTTGGCTGGAAACAATAAAAAAACAAACCCCACAAGCAAATAACCAAACAACAGGAAAAAAACTGCAAAAACCCCAAACAAACTACAACAAAACAAGAGAATAGATGCAGAGAATTACATTTCTTCAAGGAAGTCTTAAAGTGAATCTTTCACGGAATGGTTAAAGGAAAAAAATTGAGTATTTGAAGCAGATATTTAGAGAAGTTACTTTTAAATATGATGTTTGGAGATCATGTTGTATAATATACTTGAAAGATAGATTATTCCAGTGGTGGGTTAAGAATTCTAAAATGAGAATCCTCGAGGAAAACTGAACAACCAAACAAATAACAAACAACCACCAGAAGTGCTTGATTATATTAGGTTAGATAGAGACAAATGTATAAGCCAAAAACATTGACATGTAGACAGATTCTTCTTTTTTTTTCTATTAGAAGAGTCATGAAAGATTATTTATGAGATTATTTACTTGGCAGTGACCTGCATAAGAATTTGTAAACGTTGAGAAAAGGATTCAAGTATCTGCCATAAATGAATGACGTATTTCACTGATGCTACATTTTGCTTTACAGAATACATTAATTTTCAGTTTACAGTTCTCTTTATACTCTTACATTAGAGTACACACTGACCTCTAAATATTTTGGATAATGAGAAATGGTACAGATTTATCCTGACTTCAAATCAAGTTTTCATGCTTGAGAGGGCCATTGACTTTGATGGGTGTGAAAATATTATTCTTGCGAAATAAGGAAACTAGATAAATTCAACAGATATTCATCTTGGTAGAAGACAAAATTGTTTGTAGGGATGGATGTATGGGAAGTATAAAATTTAAAAGAAAATCAGAAATATTTAATGTAATGGGGTTTTTAAAAGATTTTGTGTCACTTAAAATTAAGTACAGTGAAGTATATGAAGAATTTACACAGTACTAAAACAAAGTGGTTAATTAACATTACCTTTGTATTTGAAACTTGGATTAAAAATGGAAGCAGCAAAGGAAATTTCTGAATGCATTTGTGATCTTTTGGATGTGAATTTCCGCTTTTTAGCCTTGTGACTCAAACTAAGAAAAAAAGAACAATATTTTTTAGTTTGTTTCCCATGTCTTTATAACCTTGTAGAAGGTTGTAGTAGGCTTTCATAAACTAGCTATGCAAGCTGCATTGCTCTCATAAATTACCTCAGTTATACACACTGGTATAAAATCTCATCCAGCAGAATAAAATTGGATTGTTACCAGCAGACAAAAAAGCATCAGGTTTCAAACTACTGCTAAAATGTGAAGGATACTTTATGAGACTGTTGAGTAGTGTACCTGTCTGGCTGGAAGATGGTCAATTTCCCTCGTAGGGAAATTAGTTGTGCTGTGATCCATGTTTTCCACGTTGTGCTGTGTTTGGTGTAAGTGCAAGAGGCTGGGGAGAACCTCAAATGACCAAAGGTAATCCCATGCCATAGAACATCACACTCAGCAATAAACGTGGGAGGGAGGAAGGGAGGAAGGGAGGAAGGAAGGAAGGAAGGAAGGAAGGAAGGAAGGAAGGAAGGAAGGAAGGAAGGAACGAACGAACGAACGAACGAACGAACGAGCGACAGAAGGAGAGGGAGCACTGGAAGTTTATAATGTTGGTCATCCCAAGCAACTCCTATGCATGGTGAGGCCCTGCTGTCTGGGAAGTGGCTGGAAATCTGTCTGGTGATGGGAAGTTGAGGCTAAATTTCCCAGGTTTGCTTTAATTCCATGTGTGGCTTTTGCTTTCATTATTAAATTGCCTTAGTCTCAACCAATGAGCTTGGCCATCCTAGAGTCTCTTTAGTGTTGAGGAGAGCTAAAAACCTGGATGGGGATCTGAAAGCCACCCAGAATCAACCCACTATAAATAGTTACCACTGTAGCTGGCTTTTGGAGAGTTTACACACATGGTGGGAGGATACAGTGTATATATTTATGTATGAACCTCTCATTTTCTGGTTAAAGGTATTGGAGCATAATTACAGTGTGCTGTTTAATTTAGCCATAACCTTTACTACAGTAAAACAAAGAACAACTTAAAAGAAAGATGTGACCAATTAGGGTTTCATTAACTGCTATAAATCTCTTTGAGATGGTCAAGGCATGATGCCAAGGAAGGAAATTTTTAAAATTTCTATTGTGAAGTAATTTTTAAATTCAATATAGATCTCACTGTATCTTACATTAGAGTTCTGTGAAGCTGTGAAATAACGTAGCAGCAGGGGATGGGGCAGAAATTACTGTAAAACATTCTTGTCACTCCAGTGTTAGGTTTCTGCAGTGGTAGATTAGCATGCTAAAAGGAAAGCAAATGACCAGTTTCAGACTATGGTGGAGTTTGTCTGTATGTTGTGGAAGAATTATTCAGTGGAGTGTTGTGCTTTAATGTGTTTAATGGTAGTACAAAGGGGGAAAGGGACCTTGTTTTTCAGCTTATGCTGTAAACATGATTTCAGGGGAAATTCTTTGAAGTACAGAGATCTAAGCTGTCTGGTTTTGAAATCCCCCTGAGGTACTACAGAGGGACAGTAGGTATCTGATAATGCTTTAACTTCAAGTAAATATTTTTAGGCATCAAACAGTACTGACAAAAAAAATATAAAAAGTGGATTATTTAAAAGTGCTGCATAAGATAAATAGGATACTCACATGATTTGTGGTGTTGAAGTTTTTAGTCTCTCTAGAGCTACAAAAGCAGTAAAGGAGTGAAATCTGGAGGGGAACTGATGATGTCACCATAGGGACTTAGTCCCTAGTGTGCTCATCCCTTTGTATGTATGCAAGTTGAATATGAGAAGCAGAGTGGCATTCCCCATGTCTTGACTATTTCCAAAGATCTGGTCTAAATGACTGATCTTGTTTCAACAATGCTGACAGCTGTCTTTGTTGGATTGTCTATTTAAATGTGCAGAGAAATATGTGAGCTACAACACTGTGGTGCAGAGTCAAAATTATATTCAAAGATATCAAGTAAGCAGTGCTGAGAAAAGCCAGCAGGAAGCACTGCAGTTTAAATACAGCATCTCAGGACTTCAGAAGGTGTAACAAATTCTGCCATAAACAGATAGAGATAACTTGCATAATGGTCATAAGACCAATATCTTTGTTTTGTCTATGATTTTATTTTCTTTCCCTTTAACTCTGAAAATGAAAATAATAACAAAACACTTCCATAAACAGTTTTAATGTTTTAAGTTTGGTTATAGTTATTATTATATGACTTAGGAATACGTTTGAATTCAGTCTATTTTCAGAATCACACTTGCAGCCATATAAGATGCAGGAATAGAGTTCTGTTCCTGTAGTGGTAAAAAATGTCTCCAAAGCTGGCCTGCTTACGTACAGGACTATGAAATTCTCATTATATTTTCCATTAAATTTTCTTGAGATACTCTAGTTGTTTTTCCTAAGATGTATTTTGACCAGTTATACCAGCATTACTAGTTACCTGAAATGCTGAAAATGATGGCAACTGAAACTTCAGAAAAATAAAACCCTAACAGATGTTAGGTTTACAATACAATCTAAAACACTAACTACTGGCTTTGCCATAACAACTGACAAGAGACAATGGCCAAGCAGTGTGCCTGGCAGAGTGCACTGTTTCAGCAAAATAAAATATTGGGGTTTTTTCAGTTTTGTTTGTTTGTTTGGTTGGTTGGTTATTTTTAATATCAATGGTGCCATTTTACTCACAAAATAATTCTGTGAAACATGGGAGTTTATTCTCAACTTCCTTTGATTGCAGCAAGACACAGGACCCTATGTGCAAGGACACAGCTTCTGGGTGTGCTAGGACCAAATTTTCATCATGTTCACTAGGAGGTTTTTCCTGTAAGAGTGTACAGCAACTGGAAGGGGCCGGAGGGTAAGGTCTGGATTTAAGTCTTTCCCTTCCTTGCAAATGATGGAGAAGCTCAGAAATGGAGGTGGCAGCAGCAAGCTGGGTGGGGTACAGCTGTGGAGAGTTGGTAAAGCTGGGGATAATTCTCAGCTTTCAAGGATTCACATGAGCTTCCTGAGAAGGAGCAAGATTTCTAAAGAAAGAAGATAATATTTCTTCAAGTGCATGAGCAATCTCTTGTATAACAGGCCTGACTATCCCTTGCAGAAAAATTTCCTTCATAATGCTGTGAGAAAAGCCTCATTGACATCTATCAGCCACCTAAAAGTAAAGACAGAAGAGTCTTCATGAAATCATAAGAACACTGGGGAGCTACTAAGGACCTACACTCTTCAGCAACTCCTTTTCTTCTGCAACAAGCATAGAGGTAATAAGTTACTTTCCAATAAGTTACTTTCCAAATGCAAAAGCCACCTAAATGACAGAGATGATTTATAACTTCCAATGGGATTTAGAGCTCCATGTGAATTATATTCTCTAGTTCTGGGGAAACACAATCTTGCAGCATAGGGCACTCATTAAGGTTTCCACACCTTCACTGGTGCTGAAAAAAAAGCCCAGATACACTGCATTGACCAGTGTGGTCCTGGCCTTAGTCATTTGTCCTGTCACATCTGGAAAAGGAGGAAAATCTTCTGGGCTGGTGATGTATACTGTCTGTAATGATTTGGTCTGAACTGTTGCTACATCCTTCTCCAGAGATGCATCTGAAAGAATTGCATTTTGACTCCTTCAGAATGGTCCAGCTTTACTGAGGTTGTACAGTAACCTACAGCCTGGCTAACTCTACCTTGGGGCTTTTATCAGACCCAGAAGACTTTCAGGAAAAAATGGTCGTGACCCTCTATTCTATTCTGCTTGGTACCTGGGAGCACCAGGCCACAGAACTTGATCTGGCCTGTAGCTCATTCATGGTCATGAAAGGAATGAAATGTATTTGGGCTTTTTTTCTCTCCTACTTTTTAATTTTCTCTCATACTTTTTAGTTTTCTATTTATCTTTTTTTTTGTTGTTGTTGTTGTTGTTTTGAGATTTTTCTGCTTGTTTATGCTTTGTTGATGTGAACTGAATGTTCAAATGCCTCACATCAAATATCATGTGTTTGACGACAAAACAAAGTTCTTAGACTAAGGTCTTTTAATACTAACAGTAAGATTTGAGTGTACTTTTAAGTTACCCAGAAAAAGAGGACATGTTTGAATACATCAGGAGTGGTAAAATGTGGTGCTTGCTTTAAAAATTGGAGAACAAAAATCCCCCTACAACTTTGATTTTGGGAAAGGATCATAGCCTTTCTGATCTCATCACATTTTGCAGAATTCTCAGAAAGCTCCTGTAGGATGGGCATTTTGACCATTTTATTATTTGCTAACATTTGGACAACATGTACCACAGCTGTTGAACCACACAATACGTGTTGTAGTTCAGTGGGGTACCATGCCAGAAAGGGAGAAAGGGGTAGCCTTTTTGCAATGAGAAGCATAAATCTATTATATATCTGATTCTATATTCTCCTCTCTGATCGTGTTAGGCTTATTCATACATCTGAAGACCTGTCCCCCAGAATATAAATCTTTCCTATCCAGACAGATACAGCCACAGAAATGAAAAATACACTGTCTTGGAAGAGAGCCTGTGTAAAATGCATCCTTCAAGAAAAATAGCATGTTTCTTAAAACAAAGCCAAGTGCAATTAAGAGATAGAAGTTATCTGCTCTAAATAGTGGGTCAACAGGACACAGCATACTTGCAGGAAATACACAATTCCCATTTGTGACTGTGAACACTGTGGGGTCCACATCTCTATGGGTAAAAACCAAACTCTGTTAGCATACAGATGTGTGATACCTTTTAAAATCCCTTCAGTATCTTCCTACCTGCTGTGCTTAATTTCAGATTCAAGTGCAGTCATTAAAGGAAAAAAGAGCCCCAACAAACAAACCACAAAACCGTTTTTGTCTTTATCTGTGTCCTACATTGTACTGGCTTTCCCTCAAATATTTTCTTGGTGCTCCAGCTGCTTGGACATTTTTTTAATGCTTAATATTTTAGGGCCTCAGTTCTCATTTTCCTTTTTCAAGTGTCTCTGTCTGAAAGTGATTTTGTATTTCTGTCTAACAGCTAAAATCACAACTTTTTGTTTTCTCACAAAAGCTTTCTTGCAAGCCTATCTTTGCAGCATTCCATAATAAAAACTAAAGGTTTTGTTTAGAATTGTAAAAAACTCTTATTATCTGGAAGCCCTAAACTCCGTTCAAAGGCTGGTTGCACTAAGCCTCATTCTCATTTTGATTTATTTCACTTTGAATATAATGGTATTAAATTAGCAAAGACAAGCAATGAACAAAACTCTGGAGAGGAATTAGCCATTGTATCCAGTCCATTAATCTCTTCTTCAATTCTTGAGAACTGTGGCTCACCCAGACCCAGAGATCAAATAAAATGCCTAATTGGGAAAGTCCTAAACAAGAGTATCCTGGGGAGCTTGAATTTATTTGTCAGCTGTTCAAACAACTATGTTGTTTATAAGTCTTTAAAACCCTGAGACTTTTCTGCCACTATAACTTTATCCAGATACTTTAAACACAGGAGGGTGATTGAGAATTGCTTTCAATTAACTGGAATAGGGAAAGACACTTATTCTAAAAACAGATAGCTGTGTTGTGAACATTCTGCAGAACATGCTGAGAATTTTAGATCTAAACATCAGGTTTGAGGGATGCTCTGAAAACTCTTAGAAAGTCATAGTAAACACAGCTAATGGATATCCTTCTCTTGTGATAGCATTTGTTCTAAGCACCGTGATTTAATAAGAGGAAGAAATACAATACAAATAAATGATGTTTTCTAAAAAGGAAATTCAATAACATTTTTCTAGACATCTGAAAGGCAATAACTACTTGAGCCTTTTCTGTCTGCTTATGATTACCTTGAATTACTGGTTGATTTTTCTGGAGGTCAAGGAAAACAACCCACAAGACTGACCTCGACCTGCCATTGGAGCAAAAATGGAGAGAACAGTTAAAAGTCTATACCTGAGTTTGAGTCTCATAACATCCCATATTCCCATCAGTGTTAAAAGAATAGGTAAATGTTAGTCATCTAATATGAAATAAATTTTCTGACAGCACAGTGACTCATCAATAACCTGACTGCTCTTTCTGTTTGGGAAAAGAGTCTATGGAAAAATCTCTGGCCAGGAAACACATGCTGAGGTGGTTGGTCCCCCCCTCCCTGCTTCCCCCCTTACCCATGTTTTGTGGTCCTAATCACCAGTTTAGATTTACCATGGCATAGAGATCACAAGTGCCACATGAATTGATGCCTCCTTCTTGCTATAGAGGAGTTTTTGCTCTCTGCTGCAAAAAGAGTGATCAGGAGATTACATTAAATTTCTTACAGGGTGAACAAATTAGCTCCAGCATTACAAACATTACGTATTTTCACGGTATCCAGATGAGTGTCATTGTCAAACCTAAAGATGCTTTTGTTTATGTTGCCACAGAGATCTGTGTATGACAACCCTCTTGTTCCAGCCTATAAATTTTCTGAGAGGTTACTTTGAATTGATCACATTAGTGACAATCTGTACTACAGGGCAAAAGAAAGTCTGTCAGAGATTATTTAAGTATAGTTGAGAACAGATCAGATAACTTCTTGAAGCTTCTTTTTCTATGCCTATTCTTTAACAATTTCATCTTTGCCTCCAACAAGCATGAGTCAAACAATGAAATAATAAAACTAGTAGGTACTTGCCAGAATGGAAATTACCTCTGAACCTCTGGACCCATAAGATTGATAAAATACATTTTGTTGATAAATTTATCCTCTTTTTTTTTCACAGGTCTAAGAAATGTCAACTCCTTGATGAAGGAGAACCGGAGGGAAAAAGCCAGATTGATTACGGGTATAGAACCTTGTTCTGAAAAGACCATAGTGTCAAAACTTTATTTCTTAAATATTATTTGAATTCACTGATGGTCATTAAGGTTTTATTCCATATGTTAAGAAGATATCAAAATCTTTCTTTAATTGAAAAGAAAAATCTTTTTTTTTTTTCATTTGTGCTGGTTTAAAAAAAAAATCTATCTGGAAAATTAAACTCCACTTAAGCTTGTCTCTTTCCTCCCCACCCCTCCTGGTAAGAGGGAGTCTATGAGCAGAGATTCTGAGCTCAGATATGAACAATTTACTTGAACAAAACAAAGCATCAATGAAATAAGGAAAACGGCTGGGTCTGCCTTTCCCATGGGGTGACCGCGGGGTGACAGCAGCAGCAGCAGCAGCAGTCACCCCTTGCCATGGATCAACAACAGCTATGGCTTATGCCTCTTAAAGGAAATAGTTTCTCTTTTTCAATGACCAGGGTAAGATGGAAATTACCTCCTAACCAGGTGACTTTCACCGACGTAGATCCCAATGTTTGAGTGCAGTTTTCAATGCTCCATTGCCCCGTTTAATTTTCCCAGAGGCTGGTGCATGGTAATGAATATGATACCCATTAAATATCGTGTTCTCTGGCCCAGGGGTCTATGAGGCTATTTCTGAAATGAGCCCCACTGTCTGGCTGACCTCTTTCTGGGGTTCCATGTCACCACAGAACTTACTTTTCCAGGCCTAAGACAGTGTTTGAGCAGTGAAGTGAGGCACAGGGCACATCTCCAGCCATCCAGGGGTTATTTCCATCCAGTGGTTGTTTCCATTGCTGTCAGCACATAGAACTTGCCTTGGTAGATTTGTAGGAGCATGATATTGTCAGTTAACCAGGCCTTCCCGTATTTATATTTCAACCATGTTCCCTCATACCACCGAGGCTTTACCTGCTGGGCCTGCTTGATTGCAGCATTTCCCAGATAAGAATAACCAGGGAAATATTGTCATCTGGAATATGCATCCTCCAAAAACCCACAGCGTCTTCTTGCTTCTTGCAAACCTTCTTGCTGGTTGGTGGGGATAGGGATGGTATTTTGTTAACCACATCCATTGTAATGTGATGATGTCCCTATTACCATTTTATTCCTTCAAAGTGAATTTCCTGGGCAGGTCTGTTGACCTTATTTGCTTTATGACAAAACCAGCTTTCAGGAGGATCTGGGTTGTCTTCTCCCCTTTCTTAAAAAGTTCTTCTGCTGTGTTACCCTACACGAGGTTATCAATTTATTGCAAGTGTTCTTGCCCTTTCCCAGTCCAAGGCAAATAGTGGGGCTGTGTTTCCACCCCTGGGGCAGTCTCTTCCAGGTGTATTGGACATCCCTCCAGGCAAAAGCAAACTGCAGCCTGCACTCTGCTGCTGAAGGAATGCAGAAAGAATTTATAAGGGGTCACCAATTTTATTATCTATTTTCTAAGAGTTGATAAATATTTTATAATAATATGGATCAAAAAATCAGCATTGTACTAAATTATACAGTTATATTTTGCTTGCCTTCCAGCAATGTTTTGGACTACTGTGTTGGTACAAGAAGTTCACAAGTCTTAAAATCTTGAAGAAGTAACTGAATAAACTTTGATTTTTTTCTGGAAAGAAAGAGGCCAATGAGGATGAAAAAAGGATCAGTCTTGAAAGGGGTAACTAATCTTCCTATGTCTAATTCCAAAATCTCCTCTGCCAGTCAAAGTGACCAAAGAAGTGACCAAAATCTGGCTGAATCAGGATTAAGAAATCACAACTGCAATTGACATTTGTTACTTCACTGGGCGCATGTGTCTAATGCGAATGTCTGAACACAAGTTTTAGAATAATAGTTGGTGATCTGAATTTAGATACACAAGAAATCTAGGTATCTTCCTAAAGAGTCTAGCTTTGTGAGTGATTTTGACAAATTATACAAAGATATTAACACAAAATATGATTACACTAAGCAATCTAGTTTATGTTCTTTTTGGACACAACGCTTCATTTTTCTCCCATTTCTATGCACTGCATTTTGTTTGAATTACGGTTAATGAATTATGTAGAGAGGAAGCCATGTGAAATTTTGTATGATCTAGGTCATCCTTTCAAACAGTGGAAAGCAATGCAAGGTCTTTCACTAGGTACTCAAGTAGGAATTTTGCCATAACTGGGCCAGACTTATGCTTTTGCCATGCCTGGGAAAAAAATGAAAGTGTGTTATACTTACCTCAATTCTAGTTCACATGTCATTGTAAGATGATTCAATTTGTGTTGGAGGTTTTTTTGGGTTTTTTAGAGGGTTTGTTTAAGTGTTTGAGGGTTCTTGTATGTTCAGTTTTTCTTTTTGTTTGGCAATTGCTTTTGGTTTTGTTTTGTTTGTTTGTTTGTTTGTTTTGTTTTGAGAAGGCATGAAATCTATCACTTAAGACCTCAGATTGCAGGTCAAAATTCTGATTTTGCTCTCACTGCCATATCTTAACAACAGCTAACTGGCAAAAGCAAGCACAAGTTGTTTAATACAATGGAATAATTATTTAGTCTGCAAGATATGATAACTGAAATGTCAATGAATAATCATCTTTATTGGTCTCTTCTTTAGCAATCACAGAACTTAAAATATAAGCTGAACTCTTCTATGATTCCAGGAAAATTAAATGCTAGTAGTTTTTAGAATTTAACCTCGCATTCATAAATCTAACACGATCTCAAACTAACTACTACGTTCAATGAATAAATTAGAGCAGTGTTATCTTGATACAGTCTCATGCTTTAGTGGAGAAATAGAAGAAAATTAACATATCCTACTTTGCATGCATTTCTCCCTTTCCTCTTTTAATGGTGTTCTTTTGGCTTTTCACAATGCCTAGCTGTGTGGGAAGTTTATAGTAATTATATATTTTCTGAGAAAATCAGATGGAGGAGGGTCATAGAATGATTATCCATGAAGACAAATCCAAGTTTTACAGATTTCTCGTTGCCTAGCATTTCCTCATTTAAAATTCTATGGGAAGTCATGGTTACACACTAAATAATTGTGAAGCCAGGATTATTGTTTTTTCCATTATTTCCATTATTTTCCATTGATCCTGTGTTCACAGCATAGATGCCGTACGTGAATGACAATCATGAGGAGCACAGGAATACAGAAGCCTGGTTTCAGATCACTCATATGGTATGAACAGTTCCATCTGACATGGTATCTCACAGTCCCAATATTTCTAATACATGCAATAACATGACTGTGTTGTCTTTCAGATGTATTTCAGTACCTCCCAGAATAATCTTCTCCATAACTCTGCCAGGCACTGAAGTGAGACTGACACACCTGGACTTACTGGGGTCCTTCCTCTTGAAACCCTTCTCAAAAACTGGTACAACATTTGCCAGCTTCCAGTCAGCTGGGACCTCCTTGGATTCCCAAGACTGCTCAAAAGTCATTGAGAGGTTTTGCAGTGACATTAGCCACCTCTTTGAGGATTCTTGGGTCAATTCCATGAGGCCCTACAGATTTGTAGGGGTCCAGCTGTAACAGCTGATCCCAGACAACTTCAGAGTCAATTGGGAGCTGATTATTCTCACAGTCATGGTCCTCCAGCTCAGGGCACTGAGAGCCCTTTGGTCTGTAATCTGTGCTGAAGACAGAGGCAAAGAATGCTTTAAAACACCACTGCCATGTCCTTGTCCCTGTGTGTGAGGTGACCATCCTCATCCTGTAATGGGCCAATGCTATTTTAGCACTGCCTGTTGCCATTAACATATTTGAAAAAAACCTCCTTTTATTATCAGTCACAGTTCTGGCTGGCTTCAGCTCCAGTTGAGTTTTGGCTGCACAAATTTTCTCCCTAGACTGGCAAGCAGCATGTATGTATTCTTCCCTTGTTTCCACTGGGCTTACACCTTCCTTTTATACCTTCCTTATTTCAGCCATTATAGCCCTTCCTGCTTGACTTCCAGCATTCAGGAATTGCTGCTCCTGTGCCCTTTGCAGGTGATGTTTAAAAAGCACCCAGCACTGATGGACCCCAGCGCCTGCAAAAACATCTTCCCAGAAGACCTTGCTTAATAATTCCTGAGCAACCTAAAATCTGCTTTCCTTGTGTCCAGAGCTGAGGTTTTGCTGGTACTTTTACTTCTGTCAACAGAGATTTTAAACTCAATAACTTTGTGATCACTGTGGCCAAGACACTGGTGGCTGTGGCCAATCTCCACTTTGCTCACAACATCCTCTCTGACAAGCAGCAGATCAAGGAGGGCATCTTCCTTCATCTGCTCCCTTAGGACCTGTTCCATAAAACTCTCATCCAGGTTTTTCAGGAATGTTTGGGCCTTTGTTTCCAGATGCTCTGAGTTAATTTCTGGCAAGTTGAAGGACATAAGGACAAGGGCAGCTGCCTTGGAAGTGTCCCTTAGTTCCTCAAGGAGTAATTTTATGTCATGACTATCCTGGTTAGGAAGCCGACAGAAGACTTCCATTATGACATCCTCATTATTTGTTTCACCTAGCAGATACTGAAAGGTACTACTGATGTTTCATGATCCTTCTTCACAAACATTTTTCCCATGTATCTGCTTCACAGACTATAAAAAATCAGTTGTGGCATGTATAAACAGATAGGCATCTGTTAGTTACAGATGTTACATATTTTGAATCCTGCATATAGTTACAAAGTTACATATTTTGAATCTGATAATAAATGAATAAATAATAATATTTTCAGCATGCATATATTTTAATGAGAGAAATTACACCAAACAGGTCACATTACAATGAAGGATATTGTTTTATTAATTATTATAAAAGGTCTTTATATTTTTTACTCTACAAAAGGAAAGGCCTGGGTTTCACTAACATCAATTGCTTCATTCTAAATTTTTGATCTTGCTTGGAGAATCAGTACTCTGTAAGTACTTTGCCAACCTCTACATCCCAGCTAAGCTATTTGAACTTGTACATTGTCAATCAGAACTGAAATCATCTTTGAAATAATACAAGTTCTGTAATTACAACTGCACTTATTTCACATAAAGAAAGCAGACTTTAAAACCACATCATTAAGTTGCCAAGACTATTGCTTCTCTAGAAAAACTGTTTTAACAACATTTTGAAATATGACCCTCAGTACACTGAGGATGAGGGCCAGGGATTGCAGTGCAGTTTAGGCAGGGCAAAGAGCAAGAGACTGACTTCAAAAGCTCACAGAGCAGGAGAAGGCAGTCCTTGGCTTTTTGTGAGGTCTATCCTCACCCCTTCATCTTTGGTGCTATCATCAGCTTTTGTTGAAATGTCTGGTGAAGTCCATGTCTAATAATCCTAGTTGTCTATCCTCCAGGAAGCACCTGGGACACAGGCTGGTGTTCCCATATTTTCAGAAAGAAAAGTTTTTCAAAACCCAAAATATTTAAAACATGTTTACTTATACTTCACAAGTTCTGAGGTAGTTTTCATGAAGAATTTTGTGTCATGGTTTTACACCTATTTTTCTGGAACAGAGATGTACCATACAAAAGTCTTCTAGGGCAGGCTCACAGTGTTTCACCACAATAATAACGTGCAATACACTTAACTGCTCCCTTGGCAATAATCATATAGTTAAATTGGAAACACCAGCCCAAACAGATTCAGAGCAGTGTTTTCCAGTGTCTCTAAACAATAGTAAAATAGCTCACAAATCTGCCTAGATGGCACACGTGTATTACCTTACAGCTCTCTACAGTACTTTTCAGATTGTATTTTTAAAAAGACACTTCCTACTGTATGCTCTGTGCTCACTTCTTGATGTGTACTCCTTATGATTGCTAAAAGAGATTTTTCCTTAATACAGTTTAATGTAAGTCCTCCATTCAACTCTTTTGTCTTCCATGACTTACCCAAACAACAAAATCCAGTGATTCGTTGTTTTACAGGTTGTTTACATTCAATAATTGCTATTTCAGTCAAGAATTAAAAGTTTGTGATAACCTACATGTTTACTTCCTGAACACATTTGTTTGTAGCACACTGTATTAAGCAGAGCTAATATGGTGGTTATAAACCCAGATAAACCTCAAAGCTATACCAAATTAATAATTGTCTATCTGATATTCATTTGAGGATCATCAAGGAGCTAGCTGCTGCTTTGATCACAAAGCCTCTCTCTGTGATTTTTGAGCAGTCTTGGGATTCTGGAGAGGTCCCAGCTGACTGGAAGCTGTCTAATGTTGTCCCAGTTTTCATGAAGGTCAAGAACGAGGAACCTGTAAACTACTACTACTACTAAGGACTATCTGTCTCACTTCAGTGCCCAGCAAAACAATGGCAAAGATTATTCTGGGAAGTCTTGAAAAACACCCAGAGGACACAGTCATTGGTCATAGCCAGCACTTCATGAGGGGGAAGTCCTGCTTGTCCATCTGATTTCCTTTTATGACAGGCATCCAGGATAACACAAAATATTATTGTATTCCATATCTATCTGTGCCCAAATTTTTTACTGTCTCTTTTAGACCCTGTGGCCACAAAGCAGACACTACAGAGCAGTGATACAATCCTCTGGTATTTTGAATATCTGTATTTCCTTTCCACCTTGTCCCTTGTGGACAAAGAATGCAGCACAGCTTGAAAGAGAAAATCAGGGTTTTATTATCACAGAATCATAAAATCACAGAATATTCTGCATTGGAAGTGACCCACAAGGGTCATAAAGTCCAGCTCGTGGACCTGCACAGGACAGCCTGGAAAATCATACCACAAACCTCAGAGTGTTGTGCAAATGCTTCTGGAACTCTGTCAAGCTTGATGCTGTGATCTCATTCCTGGGGAGTCTGTGCCAGTGCCCAGCCACCCTCTGGGTGAAGAACATTTTCCCAATATACAACCTAAACTTCCCCTGATGCAGCTTCAGGCCATTCCCTCAGGTTCTGACACTGTCATTGCAGAGAAAAGATCAGAGGTGCCTGCACCTTTGCTTCCCCTTGCGAGGAAGTTGTAGAATCTGAAGAGTAAAATTAAATATTGAGACTCCATGGTAATAAGTTTTGTCACTGCACTGTATTTACATTCAGGAAAAAAAAAGTCAAAATACAAGCGGAATATAAATTTTTATTTAGGGCAAAATTCTGAAGTGTTTCTCAACTAAGAGGGAGTGGCAGAAAATTGGAGAGTTGCTGGCAGAGGTTGTTACCCAATCTGGCAGATTTTTAAAATCTGCATGTATAAAGAGGAAAAAACACACAAAGTCAGATTAACAAGATTCAAAGTTTCTTTTGATAGGAAACTAGTTAAAATACATGATGTTATATAATGAAGTAATTAAAAAGGCTACCCATCTGTAAAGCCAAAACAACTCACATGTTCCTGGGACACCATAGTCTTATTATGCTACACATGTTCTGTGAAACTCATATAAGTGGAGCATTCAACTATGGTTAAAACAAAATCTACAGTAAATATACTGAACAGTGACTGAAGCAGCACTAAGGAACATAGGTACATAAACATTATGCTGTTTGTAGCTTAAATGTAGGTCTGGATGAAGGTATCATTTGTTCATTCCTCTGCCTAAGGTTGGATCAATCACACTAGGCACAGTCCTGAAAGGTATCTGTGTGCTCTTCCCTATGCCAGAGTTTCTGTTGAAATCATAAAATGCCCTTAGGCGTTCTATTTCCAGTTGTTTGAATGTGGTCATTGCTACCACAAGGGTTTTTTTTCTTTTTTTCCTTTCATCTAGTCCAAATCTGCAGAGAGGTTACTCTCATTCTGATTTGGTATTTTCACTTGTATGTTGATACCTACTCAGATGGCACCCAATGCTTTCAGAGCCCTAGGAAGTAAAGGTTAACTCCTGAGGACTGGGAATTCAGGCAGTGACTCAATTTGCTTGGCAGATCAGTCCATTCAAGCACAACCTGTTGCTGAGACTACATCTAGTACCTCAAAGGGCTGCTCAAAACAGCTTTCAGCAAGATTTGCCCTAAGCTGCCGGTCTCCTGCACAGCTCTTTCTTTTGTGCACAGGCTAAGAGGCCTCAGCCTCTTTCTGTGCTGTTTTAGAAACCTTCCCTTGGTCTGTCCAAACATATTTATTTACTGGTTGATGTTACTAAGGAGCTTTTCTCTGCCTTCACCTGTGTCACACTGTATAGGTGCAGAGGAGTTTTCACAGTGTCATAGACAGTCAATACTACAGGTGCAATAAGTGTCATGATGGGCAAAAGAGGTAGAGATTGAGAAGGACAGATCTGCTGTGACAGAAAGAGAGAGAGACACCTAGAGAAAAATTACTCCACAAACTAAGAAAGAAACTCAGTATTTTCAACTTTTCAGTGGTTTCCCCTTTTTTGAACCTTGAAGAAGTTACCTCGTGTGTCAGTTACCTCATGTAACACATTTTTATTAAAACTGTTTTTCTTCTTTAATTTTTCTCACTACTTTTATTTTTCTTCTAGTTCTCTCATTCTGCTAACCTTCCATATTTCTTTTTCTTTTACCTCCATTTATCTCCAAGTATAACTTAACTTCTTTATTCGCCTAGTGACCTTTACACATTATTCATGGTATTTCCCTGACCACTTCCCTGTTCTGCTTACTTGGATGTTAAACTCCCTAGTTCTCCTGATAGCTCCCCTTGGACAATCCTTCCTCCAGCTTTTGCCAATGAACTTAGGGATAAATGCTGTGTTTTTTCAGTGCTACCTCTCTTTGAAGAAATGTAAGGTAGACAGCAGTTTATGAGCAGAAGTGAAGATTGTATTTTAAATTGAGCCTATGTATGGTCAATTTATTTTTAAGCTTCAGCTTATTAGCAAAGCCTGTACAATTAGAGATGGAGAAAAGCTTGGTTAATCTTAATTATTTGTCCTACTATGAATCCCACACCCCATACTCACTTTATGTCTTATACCAAAGGAAAGCAGTAGAGACCAAGGGGAAATAGATACAAAAAGTTGGTGATATCTTGAAATTTAATTAATTTTGAGCAGGATAGATGGGGCAATAATCCTTTTGGAAAGAGTTTTTCAGGTTTGACTTGGACTTTCTCACATCACAGGAATACTTATGGATTCTGCTGCCTTTACAGCCATGCAAGCACAATCAAGAAACAGAGACACTAATACTTCTTTGAAGAACTATATGCAAATATAACTTGTGCTCTACTCTCATTCCACAAGTATTTCCTTTTTCTTATTTTTTTTCTTTCTCCTATTACACCCTGTTACTGTATAGAAAACCTTTGTTGTTTTGATTCTTCCTAATGCACACTCAGCCAGCATTTCAGTACACTGAAAGAGATCTGAAAACAAATATTGGTCTTTGACAGATTTGCCTGTTGAGGTGGTTATGTGGGAATCCGCTCAGGAAAGTCATAGATTTTTCTGTACATGGTAAAGTGATTTAATAAAACAGCTCAATAAGACACAACTTAATGCAAAATAAGTCTGGATGGAACCAAAGTATTTTTTGGATAAGGTGTGATGTGAAGAGAGAAAAAGATAACTAAAGGGAAAGAAGGAATAAGAAAAAGAACCAAAAGATTGTTGAGGAGAGGTAAAATCGAGGTCTAGTAGTATCCTGCAAATAATGAAACAAAGTATACAATTAATTAAATAATTTGTATTACTTTATTATAGAGAATAAAATTTTTGTGTGTACTGCTTTCAAAATAACCAGAAATGTATTAAATACATATATTTGTTCTTATAGATATGACATGAATTTCCAGAATTATGGAAGTTTAAGAGATTTTAGCAGTGTAAATATTTTCTTGCTGGCATTGATATATAAGAGATCAGCAGCACACAAAGAAGATTTTGTGCATTTATATAAAAGCCTCTTGGATATTCTGGGAAGGGCCAATTCTGAGTGAAGAAAACCAGGGAGGTTAAACTGATGTCCAGGATTTCCATGATATTTGTGCCATTGCCTGCAATATATAATCAGTTTCTAGTGCTAGGCAGACACAGCCACAGAACAGACCAAGGTTTACCTGAGGGATGCTTCGCTTCTGAGATGGATCAACCATCAAATTATAGTTTTCTTATAAATTCTGCCCTTGCTCTAGTGTCACAATTGTTCACTGTGGACATAGCTTCACAAGTATTAATGACAGTGAGTGTAAGCACTGGAATAAATCTGGAGGGCAAATCCCCTCACCCCGAAGGGAAGCAGCCATGCAGTGTTTCTGCAGTGTGATGCAGCGTGGCAGGACCTATAACCAGAACACAGACTGCAGGAGCCCTGAGCCACAGCCCCCCAAAAGCCAACTGCCCCTGGCAGCACAGCACCTCATCCAATGTTAAATTGGGGATTCTGATGTTATGCTGAGTTTTTAGAGGTCAGATGTGTCAGCCTGAAGTTCGGTGTCTCCATTTAGCCACGTCAGGCCAGAAAGAGGCTCTACAAATCAAACCAAACTCACTCTCAACATTTCTGTTAGCGAATGTAAACCAATTCCTAAACCACCACAGAAATCTTGCCAATCGCTGGAGAATCTAGGAATACTGGAGTTGTGCTAAAGTTTCTCTGACTCCATATGGTATGAAATCAGACTTTTGTTGTTGTGCCAGCAATGAAAAGCATAATACTGGCAGCAACTCTAGAAATTTGTGCTAAGCTAAAATGTCAATCTAAATGTCTTTAGATGTCTAGAAGAAATCTAATACAAAGTTAGAAATTTATATAGTTGGTTTGGGATTTTTTATGGTGTTTTTTATTGTTGTTTGCTTGAGTCTGTTTTTTTCCCAGCATTACTAGCCTTCAGGAATAAATTTAAAGTCATCACTACATGAGGTTTAGGAAGCCATCAAAGTTGTCAAAGTTTTCATAGAAGATTTGTGATTTTTAGTTTGCAGAATGATTCTGCTTTTAGTAAAGTGCCATCAAACTGATCAATTTACGTGCTGACAGTTCTGTATGTCAGTTCTAAGCCTGTTGAAAATCAGAGGCATATATTGAATGGACAGTTAAGAAATTATGTTTGTGGTAACCTTTCCAAAAAAGGTACTATAAATGTTGAATTTTTAATCTGCTGATTTAAGAATAAGTTTAGTCACTTCAATAGTGTCCTTTTTGTCTTTAGAAGCACCTATTTATTGAATTTATTAAACCCATTATGATGAATAATCACAGGATTACAGAATCACAGAATGGGTCAGGTTGGAAGAGATCACACTGGGTCATCTGGTCCAACCTCCCTGCTCAAGCAGGGTCATCCCAGAGCACATGGCCCAGGATTGTGTCTCTATGGATCTTGGATATCTCCAGTGATGGAAAATCTATAACCTCTCTGGGCAATCTGTTACAGTGCATGGTCACCCACACAGTAAAGTTCTTCTTCATATTCGGGGGGGGACTTCCTGTGAATATAAAATATATTGCATAATGAAAACCTTGAGAGTATTTATTTAAAAAAAAAAAAATCTTTGTACCCTTTTTCTTTAAAGGCTTTATCCTCCTTTAAGAAGGGATGCTAAAAACCACCCTAACTTGAACATTTGATTTCATTTGATTGAGAGGTGTATGGAGTTGAGATGGACTTTATTTAATAAGTGTATCATTAATGCAGTACAGTATAGGAAGCGGGAAAGAGAAGGAAGGGGAACTCAAAGCAGGGCTATCTTGAATTTTTTTTGAGAGAGTTGTCAACTAAATAAATATTGTATTCATTGAGTGCAGAGCAGTCATTCTGAAAAAATTCCAAATTAATGACCATTTGTTCCATTTCTTGAGCATGGTGAGAGTTAATAAATTTCAATATGATAAAAATTTGTAGTCATGTCTTCCTTTGTTGTTAATTGCTTCTGGTTCCAGATACCTGGCACATTTATACTGAAGGTTAAACAAAAATTCTTCTAAAATATATCTGTCTCCGAAATTCTAAAATTTGTCCTTCATCTGTCCCTCACCCTTGGCTTCCAAAGCTTAAATAAATATACTGCTGATCAAAATATTTGGTTTTCTCAATGGCTTGTTATGTTACTTCCATATATTTCTCTTACATTTTAGCCAAAATCTGTTTCCCACTAAAATTTGCAATGAAATTTGATTAAGAGTTTCATTTTATCATCACTCAGCTTGTTGTCTTTTCCCTTCTTTGCAGTAACATTGGTGAGCTGTTCTGTGCAAGTTTTGCAAGGTGATGCAAAGGAAGTTGTAGTGTAAGACATGGTGTAATAAGAGAGTTAAAAAATATCCTACAACTCAGAAAATTTATCCTGTCTACAAATAACAGTATAATGTTATCAATCTATTAACAAAGAATATCTTTCTTTAATAAGTACAAATATTTGCCTTACAGTTGATCAACTTTAAGTGAATATTTAATTTTTTGTCTAAAATGAAAAGGAAATCCTACATTCTCTTTTTTTTTTCTGTGCTCTCCTATTGCACAAAGGAGTACAAAATGGAGTTTTATGGTAATTGGAAATTCTCAGATGTGTTTTGAAGAGGTGGTTCCAATTCCATTCCATTCCAATTTCCACATACTGAGGTTTATGGAATGTACATGAGCTACCAAAGCTACATAGAAAAAAATGCAAAGCTATGGATTCCCTAAAAATTAATATAGTCCAGATATACTAATTTTATTTGTATGAAGTGGTAAGTAAGAGGTAGTCTAGCAGAAATTGAGCTGTGGTATATATTTGCCTAAACTCTAAAAAAAAAAAAAAAAAAAATTCATTTCCTTAATGATCTAAAAATCCCTGGATTTTTAATGCAAGAACCACAGAAGTCTATTACAGAGTTTTCAGTTCTGTTTGTAATTACCCATGGTCTTAGATCCCATAATGAATCTTGTATTCTAACTCAGCAAAACCTCAAGTGGACATAATGTTGACAAAAAAAAAAAAAAAA